>CABPRJ010001459.1:0-341642 GCA_902439185.1 Cinara cedri | reverse complement strand
CGTTGTTAAAATATGAAAAAATTATTATCGCATATATATTTATAAAGACTTTTTCTATCAGTGGCCCAATATCAATATATTTACAGACTAGTGGATAGACATTCTAAAATGCATTTAAATGGTTGAAGTGTCTTTAATTAAACTTAAAAAAAAGTCAGAGGAGTATGGAATTTACAAAAAGTATGTGTAATTAATTTATTTCTAAAATGAATGATACAATTTCAACATGGATAATTGAATCTTAATAAAGATTTGAAAATCGAAGTAGTTCAAAGTCAATTTGAAGTTAAATGTATTTCTAAAAAGAAAAAATGTCAAGTTATGAAACTACTAATGATACTATTATGAAAGTTGAAAAAAAGTTTACTGTTAATTTATATATAACAGAGTATTTAATACAATTATATTAAGTATGGAAAACCGATTTACAAATAATAAAGAAATACTTGATTTAACATTTACTTATCCATTTTGATTAATTTGTGAATAGACTACCTGAATGCCTTCCAAATTTTTTTCTTATTTGACTTAACAAATTTAGGGGGTATAGACTGAATATTATTAAGTTTAAAAAATAAGGACCACCCTAATGTATATAGTACAGTGACTGGGCTACAGAATACTTCTAAAATATTTAAGAATTAAAAACCTGGTATATAAAAAAATAATTATAAATATTATATAATCTAAAAGTAGAAACATAACTTCATAAAGGAAAAATGTTTATTTAAATTTGATTTCGTTTAACAAAGTTATTGACTTTTATACTTTAAAATGTATCCTGCCAGACTTGACTTTTGCCTTTTAAAGCTATTTTTATATACATCTAATGTATGTTTTAACCTTAAACATTCTACCAGGTAGCTGCAGTTTGAATAACATTTATATATTTCAAAGTTGGCATACCTGGGTCTCGATTTTTTTATCACCTGTATGTATCTTGTTATTTTTTCATGAGTTGAGAGTTTGATAATTTGGGATTATGTACTGACAAGTAATACAAACATAGCAAAGAGATTTAGTGTTAGACCAGTTTTTTGGATTCTTCAAGGACCTATTTGATTTTGTAATATTACAATATTACTGTAAACATTTGTATTTAGGTAAGTTTAGATATTTAATATAGTAGATTATTAAGGTAATTCAACATAATATTATATTGTGTGTATGTTCAATGTGCATTCGATCAATAAGATTATAGTGGAAATGTATTGAAATAATATTTCATACCTACCTATTAAGTACCTATAATATAGTATACATTTTAGGTATGAATATGATAGAGATATTCTTAAGCCTGCTCTGACCATCTTTGTTCTACAGACAAATTAGTCGTCTTCCTTCAAAATTTCATATTTGAGCACCTACTAGAGTTTTCTTAAATTTCAACAATTTTATTAAAATCATTTTTAGCTTTTGAAAAACTGTTTTAAACGTTTATATTAAAGATGTGGCAAACTGTTTGGTTTTCAAACCAAACCAAACTCGGGGGTGTTTCGTATAATATTATAATTTTATTATTTTTAAACTATTTGACCTACCCTAACCTTTTTAATCTTTTAATGTTTGAGTTTGAAAAAATATTTTAAAAGTTTATTTCGGTTCAATTTGAATAAAAATGTGTAGGTTCGGTTTGATTCGACCTTAATAATCAGGGTTCATAACATCTCTCGTTAAAACTTACAATATAAACACATATTTCTTAGACATGGCCTAGCAATTAATTTTATAGAGGTACAGTATTTATTATAACTACTAACTCAGCCAAAAAAAGTCATGTTTAATATGAGAATTGTATATGTATAGGTATAATTCAAAAATATATTTAATGTGTTTCTCAATAAAATATAATATTAAATTTTAAACATAATAGGTAGGTATCAATGTACCATAAGATGTTTTAAAAAAAAAACAAAACAGAAAACATAATTTCAATTAAATACAAATTTACTCTTTTTTTTTAGATACGACCTACGTATTAAAATTTGTAAACAATATTTAAACACAATAAAATAAATTGAAATTATACTCAAAATACATTAGTTTTGAAATCTAAAAAATAATAACTACAATATATTTAACTTTAATCAAACAAATTTAACTTTCACTAGTTTTACTGATTCATAAATTCTTTGTTATAACAATCTTTTTTCGAAATAATGTCAATTGAGACCATTTTCGACAATTAGTTAAATGGAAATTACTCAACTCATGTTTAGATAAAGGAAAAAGATAAATTCTGCGAATCATTAATAAATTGATTATTTTATTTTTGCTAATACTTTACAAAAGGACAATAAACACTATTGTTAATAATAGAATATAATAACCAAGGACAAATATTTTTTTCACTCACTATTACTCATATTATGATAATAGTCTATAAAAATTTGCTGTTCATTTTGTCTAGAAAAAAGTTATAATTTATCACTTGAAAAGGATGGTGCAATAATAATATTTCTATATTTTCTTTATTTGTATTATTCAAATGTTCAAGCTATGTATCAGGATCATCAAATATTAAAATGTTTTCTACTAATAAATTATTCATGGACTCACTATCCCCATTCAAACTTACAATTTCTACATTTTTTTAAACTGAATGTGATTAATTTATCATGTAAGTACTAATTGTGTTTTTATTTATTATTTCATTCTCTTGGGATACATTATGATTACATAAATTAAATTCAACTGAGTTTTGGGTTGAAGTATGGCTTTCGGGTCTGAGACAAATTTAAAAAAATATCAAAAAATTGTTTGAACAATTTTTTTTTTTTTTTTGTATACTGTCCTAGAAAAATCTCTATCAGTCAGATTTTCAATTTTCTATATTCAGTGCGTACACTTTTTATATTTTGTTGTACAATTTTATTTCTGTAGGTAACTGCGTATTATTATTTATGAAAACATGATTTTTGTTTTTTTATGTACCTACCTATATATGTATAAGTGTAAATGTGAGAAATGAATTATCGTATACATTATGTAAGTAATTCCAACTATTTTATGTTATTTGATAGATCAATTTAATGATTGCATTGTAAAAATTACATAAAATGTGAAGGTACCTACTATTCAAAATTTGATATTAATGACATATTGAAACTTCTCTTTTCTTTAAAACAGCTCTTTTTAGGCCCGCCAAATTTCTAAATTCTTTACAAAATATAAAACAAATTTCACTATGTCTATGAAAATCTGTCGGAAAGTAGGAAAATCAAAAATCTAATCAATGGAGGTTTGCATAGGACAGTATACAAACAAAAAATCTACGAAACGTTTATCGATATTTTGACATTTATTTCTCAAAACAAAAAACTATACTTCAACAGTTAAATATTGAAAACATCTATTAAAAAAATAAAATATGAATAAATATTTAATATCTAATTTATTATAACAAAAAAATATCTAGGAGTATCTGACACTAAGTCGTCAAAACATTTTATGTTTTCTGTTTTGAACAACTGCGTCTCTTTTATTAAGTTTAAATTAATTATTTTAAAAATATTTAACAATTGATTATTAAAATATACACTAAACAAGAGATTAAAACAAAATATTTAAACATTTTAACCCCGATATAAATTAATATAGAATAAAATATTTACCTACATTATTACTATGGATCACATATTTATTTAGACTTCCTTCAATTTTCGTTAGGTTTTCTTTCCTTTTAAATAATGTGAAATACAATTATTTTATTTCTTCTTCAATAAACTATAAACAATACGGTTAATAAACACTTCAGTTCGGCAGTTTCTATTAAACTAATCATTTATTACAAAATAATTATGACGTTAATATGTGATAAGAAATCTGGAAATTTAATAACAAATTTGGAATTAGATAATAATAATACATAGGTATTAGTGTACTTATGTTATTTTATCATGCATTGATTATAAGTACTATAGATCGCTCGTTTGCCCGTTTTACGACGGCGTACATTCAGACTTTCGATAGATAGTGATATAATTATTATTAATAATCATAACGGTCGACAATGGTCAGGGAAAACCCAGCTAACGAATAAAAACTTAATAATTATACAATATTACTGTACTGTAAACATTTCTTAATTTCTTATCGTATTTACGTTCATGTATTATTTGATATTATTCGTTTCATGAATTTTATAATATTGTCCGTTAGTCCAGTCATAGGGTATTAATTAAAACGCCTCGCGTCGTACTACCACACAAATATTACTCGAATACTCTCACCCGAACCAATCTTAAAAATTAAATATCTCGTCAAGGGAATGAAGGAAATTAAACATTTTAACACCATATGTATTTTAACTAATACTCCATCTATTGATATTTTCAATTAAAGTTGTCATTTGAAAATCAAAAGTAGATAATCACTCCCAAAATTAAGGATGATCAAAAAAAAAAATAATATTACCCAGGACGGGCAAAATTTCCATATCAGTGATGCACAGAGGATTTACCCTCACACCCATAGTATTACCTATCAACAATTACTGATTATTATCACTTAAAAGCCCTTATCTGTAGTACTTCCATGTACCTTTATCAAAAGTAAAAACAATTGTGAAAAAAAAGTTTATACTCATCATTCTTTAATAATAATGATATATTTTAAACATTATTGATAAATTTAAACTATTAAATACAACATATTACTGTTGGTGAATTGCATATTGGAATTACATAACATTTAAAAACTGGTTAGGCTACAGATAAACCCAAGTAGGCCAAACCTACTCCAGCTGACCACTATTTGCGCTTTGTTTGTTACCTTATGAAATATTAATTGAAATACAAGTTTTGAGTCCTGAACATACATTCATTGTGAAAAAGAAAAGCGAAAACAATATAGTTTATAATATAGGTAATAACTTTATATAAAATCAGGATTTATTATTGCTGTGTAACCACACAGAGGTCATCTTGATAAAATATTTTATATTAATTTTAAAAAATTCACTCTATATATATACAATTTTAAATTTAGTGCAAAACCAAATATAACAAGAAGTTACGTAGCTGAAAAAAGAACAATGATAAAAAGTGACAACATTTAAACTCAAAGTTCGACAAAAGAATGGAGTAATTCATTTTTAATCAATTATTTATTTAAATATCAATTTTTATCATTTTTTTAACTGTTTTTTTTATTGATTTATTAAGTTAATTGGAAACCATCTATAAAAACAAATGATGGCAAATTGCATAAAACCAAATATATTAATAAAAAAAAAGATAAACAAGAACTAAATATTGATGAAGTCACAAAAGTAAAGGAAACAGATACATACTTCAAAATACATTTTTCTCCAAATCAAAAGGAATTTTTGAATAATGGTAATTAATTAATTTTTTTATATATATATATATATATATGTACATATATATTAAAAAAACATTTATTTAAATTAAGGTAGCAGTATTATGATGGAAAAGTATATACTTCCTAATAATGGTATGGTCGCACAAATAAAAAATCAATATACTGGAAAGAGATTGCATTCCGAAAACAGGTAATAACAAATCCAATTGATACTATCCCATATAATTAAAAACTATTATTATTTGATATGATTGATGTTACCATTTTCATGAATTATATTTAACCATAATTCTAACAAAAACAAAAATAGAACAAAAAATGTTTTCAAGCACTGGTTATCAAATTG
The DNA here is from genome assembly GCA_902439185.1 of Cinara cedri. Taxonomy (NCBI): domain Eukaryota; kingdom Metazoa; phylum Arthropoda; class Insecta; order Hemiptera; family Aphididae; genus Cinara; species Cinara cedri. The sequence continues at coordinate 335,971 of CABPRJ010001459.1, read as the reverse complement.
TATGATTCAAACTGTTGAATTTATAGTGACAATCTACTGTTAATTATACAAAATCCATACTATCTCTCATAGGAACAAAACATTATTCATGTATTAGAATTCATAGCAAATAGATTTTAATAGCATAGTTATATTTACATACAAATACCATTGTTGCTAATTCTAAACTCTTATGATGTAATTTTAATAAATTGTACTAATTTTTTATTTGATTTCTAGTTCTGACTACAAAAGAAAATTATTAAGTAGTTCAATTAAATACCTTCAGAATAAACAAATTACAAAAGAACCTGAGCCAAAACTACAAACTGTAAATAATCATAATATTCCAGTTCAAAGATCAGGTAATTTATTTTGTTATTATACAGGAAATTATAATTATTGTTGTTACCTTACACTGTATGAACCAAATAACTCCATATCACATAAAATCCCTACTTCCAAACAATGGTCTGCCTATTGTGCAAAGTAATGTCCTGCATTTTACTTATATTGAAAAAAATATTTATTTATACATTTTGAAACAAAAAGTTAACCAAAAATTCATATTGATCAAATGACAATAAAACACAATACATAATTTATTATGTTTCCTAATATTTATTCATTGCATTCCCAAATTTTATAAAGTCTATTTTTTTAATTAGGTGATGAAATTACAGAAAACATTCATGGAAATACTTCTTATTTTCAAGAAATAACAAAGGAAAATTATAGAGAAGAATTAGCTAGTAAACTGTAAGACATTATTAATTGCTTAAGTGTGCCTTCAATCAGATAAATATAATTGCATTAGAATTTTAATATCTAAACTAACTACCAAATACTTTAATATTAAAGGGTAAAAAAAAATAATTCAATTTATACAACTTCAAGTTTTAATTGTTCGTTAAAAAAGTTTCTTTTAATATTATTGGTAATAATAATAAGGATAATAATTGTAATTGTGTTTAATATTAATAAGGTACATTAAATATTTTAAGGAACTATAAGCCAGAATGTTTGTGAGAATAGATCTATGCAGTTGTTTTAAACCTGCAAAGGAGGCTGGTGCAAAATTGAAAATCAATTTGTTTTTAATGTGTGTGTTTAGCGAGCATTAGTTTTTGCCAAAATTGTTTTACAGCAAAAAAGTTGGAACACAGTTTTTTAGTAGCTTCTTCTAGCAAACTTGGATGTTATTTTTTTTCTTACTTTAAAACCTATTGTTGTCCTGTACAAATTATGCATCTTATTTTTGATAAAAAATATTTGATTTTTGGTAAACATTGAATTTATAATTAATTTTTATATGTTTTATCATATAAGTGCCCTAAAAGTGTTAACAAAATTTTATATATCCATAAATGTTTATTTCAGAAACATATCTTATCACTTTATAAAATTTTAATTGGAATCCAAGTTTGATTTTCTTATCATACTTTCAATACTTAAAGGTTACAATAACAAAAACAATATAATTTACAAATCAATAATATTATGCATATTACATAATTTACTATTACAGTGTAACCACACTGATGTCATCTTGCTAAAATATTTAATATTAATTGAAAAATATTTACTCTATATCTACAATTCTCAAACTGTGGTAGAGGTACCATTAGTGATATTAGGATAGTTTATAGACATTTTTTGATGAGTTTAAAAAAAAGTTATAATTTATAATGCAGTTTATTAATCTATTAAATATTAATAAAAATAATAACCTTACATATTTAATTTTACTTTTGTGTATTAAATGATTATATTATTATGTAGTTTTAATAATAAAAAGCTCCATACATGTAAAATAACCTACACATTCTATTATTCAAAAAGTAAAAAAAAAAAAAAGAGTTAAATAATCATATAAGGTGGTATGCGAAAAATGTCCAAATGTGTTAATGGTACGTGGTTATGAAAAGATTGAAAACTGCTGCTCTATATATATTAAATGTAATAGTTATAATTTAATGTAGACAATTTTAAATTTATTGCAAAACCAAACAGTCTAACAGAAAAAAAATTAGAACAAAAAATTGGTGAGGGAATGTATGGCACTTTTTTATATGGTACCCTTGAACCTCAATACTTTTGAACAGATTCTTTTAGAACTATTTATTTTATAACTATTAGATTTAATATCCTTCCATTTAAAAACTGTTTATAATCTTTATAAAGTCACTGACCTAACTGAGTTTTACTTTTATTTTGTTTTACAAAGTAATGGCCTAAGGTTACCATAACTGCAATTCTTCTTATTATAGCTAAACTATTAGATGCTTACAACTTTTTCTTACTACATGATTTAAATTGTATTAATTGATTTTTTTGATTTGTAGTTCCAACTTATTGAATTCAGGTTTTGGTTCAATCTCAAATGAAGACAAAAAAAAGAGTATAAAATTGTTAAATTTATGTGAGCCAACAGATCAAATTTTTAATAACTTGAATATCGTATCTCCAGAATTAGGTAATTTACTCTTAATTAAAAATTGCAATATGCTTTTATAATTCAAAAATTAATGTTTTAGTTTATTTTATTTTAAATGGTGGATCAACTTCCCTTGAAAAGGAAACTTCAACAGCAAATTTATGTGAGCCAGAAAATCAAACTCTCAATAATTTGAATGTTTCATCACCTAAATCAGGTAATTTATTTTTATTTGTTCTATAAATGTACTGAGAATTTCTAAAATACTAATAACAGTGGTTTGAGCTTTCTCTTGGTGGCCCAGAAAAGTTTATTCTACAACTATTGAATAATATTTGACATTCACTATGTATGTACACCAGTGTTAAACGATATATCTAACTACTCAAACCCCGAATTTTTAATTTGTAACACTTCTATTTATTTACTATATTTAATTTGTTATCAATCTAGTAATCCAATATTTGACAAAACTGTCAAATATTTTAGAGATGATGTACTAGCTTTACTAACAAAATTTTGGTATTACAAAGAATATATATATCTCATTTATAATGATATATTAAAGTGTAATAATGTGGCTACTATGTGTTTGAAGAGTTAAGAAATCTGTATTTCAATTCTCAATTGTAAATATTTTTTTTTACTTATAACTTATTTCAAATAAGTAGGTATTTTAGATTTATAGTTAAGCTGAACAAATTTTTTACTAAGGTTGGTTTTTCAACTGTCATTATTATTACTATCAGCTATCTTACAATTAGTTAAGTTAATTTAATTTTGTAATATAAGTTACTATTTAGGCTGTCCTCTTAAATAATAATACACAATTATGGTTTGTTTTGAGTGACAGGTGCTCTCAACCACTTGAAAATTAATTGTCATTACATCAATTGAACTTTCTCATAGATCATACATACCTACTTAATCTTTATACTTTCTGTATTCATTGTTGTTTTGTGAAATCTATGTTCTGTACATGATGTTTGGCATAAAGCAAACATAAAAAAATTATTTAATCAAATTGATGAAGACTTATATTGTCTGTTATAATAAATTTAATTAATTTGTACTTGTTTAGGTGTTGCTAATAAGGAGTATGAGATTGAAAGTATATTATATGATGACATATTTGACAATCAAACTAAGTACTTTATCAAGTGGAAAAACTATCCTATGGATCAATGCACTTGGGAACCCTCTTGCAACTTAACAAAATGTCAAGAACTTTTAAATAATTACATATCAAACAAGACAGCTAAAAAGAACATAAGAACAACCGATAAATTTAAAAGACTATATGAATCACTTTTATCACACACCAATCAAGAATACATTAAAACGCTACATAAAATAATTGCAGACGGTTTTCCATCTTTAGACAAAGAGTCTGTATTAAGTACTATTGAATATTTATCTACAGTTTCTCCCAGTAGTCAAAGTAAATGCTTAATGAAGCTTGTAAGACATAATTTAATGTTAGTTGAAGTTAGCGAGAGAAGACAAAAACAGTTAGAAAAGTTGGATGATTGGCAAAAGACAATGAATATAACTTGCAATTTTAATTTATCTGTTCTTAACACTGTAGACTTTGAAGGACCTCCTAACAATTTTGTTTATATTAATGAATGTTTTGCTGGTGAAGGTGTGATTATTCCAAATGATCCACCCGTTTGGTAAGTAAAATAGTTAACAAAATGTGCTTATTTTAATAATAATTAATTCTAATTTATTTATTTTTTAATTTAGGTGCTATTGTGATAATACATGTGGAGGAAAAGCATCTAAGAATAAAAATTGTCATTTCANAATGTGCTTGTGATAGTAATTGTATAAAACGAGTTGTTCAGCATGGTCCAAGTAAAAATCTAAATCTCCAGATATTCCGAACAGATAACCAACGAGGCTGGGGAGTCAAGACCTTGATGCCCATACAACAGGGGTCCTTTGTATCAAAGTATACAGGTGAAATAATTACTAAAGTGGAAGCTGATCAACGTGCTGTAACCCATGAATCAAAATCCACATATATGTTTGATCTTGATTTCTATACTGAAAAAAATGACTGTGCTTATTCTATTGATGCGACTACTTTTGGTAATGTATCACATTTTTTCAACCATTCCTGTGATGCGAATCTAGCCTCATATGCTGTTTGTATTGATTGCTACGATTCAAATCTCCCAACACTGGCATTTTTCGCTTCTAAAGAAATTGCTAAAGGTGAAGAACTGACATTAAACTATATGACTTCGGTCACAAATCAAAAGAGTAAAGTAAAATGTTACTGCCAAGCTGACAATTGTCGTGGTTTTTTATGTTAGCATAAATAAATTGTTATTAAGGGGAGTGTCACATGTGGTTCACACTCATATGTGCTATCTATGTATTTATCAGGATTGAACATTTGTTTCGCTAATTACAAATTTGCTATTTTGTATGTCAATAACATGGACGCAGACAGTACAAATGTTGGGTTAGACATCCTTGTAAGATTGTAAATAATATAGATTTTAAAATTGGTATAAAAGGTTTTACATTTTTTTTTTTTTTTTCATTAAATTTTTCAATTATAAATATGTTTGTAAATTATCATTTTATAAATAATTTTTTTCAACAAAAACTTAAATTTGATTTATTATATATTTATAATAATAAGTACATAATATATTTTATATAATCCCTTATGCTGTATTAAAACTTGAAAAAAAACAGAATTTTTAACATTAATTAAAATACAATAAATACACTCATTCTTTTTTTATTAAATTTAATATTCTGTATTAGTAATTTTGTTTATCTACTAACTATAAAATTAATCCAAGTTTGTGGTTATTATAATATTAGTCATTATTTTTTTATTTTATATTATACTATGTTATTGAAATCATTGCTGTAAACAGGGCCATTTAAAGTCTATTGCTTTTTTTAAAAGAAAATATGTTTTAATCAAATTGTAAAATCTATTATTTAAAATAATATTGACTTAGTATTGTACAATATAAGAGATAACTTGTAATTTTATTAGTAAACATATTTATGGATAAAATAATTTGTTAATAGAATTATATCACAAAAATAGTATAATTGAGAATTATAACAGAAAATAATTTTCAAAATGTAAAATAATAAATCACAAATGCCTCAAGTTCATTTAGTAGGAGTAGGCAACAATTTTAATTATAAATCAAATTTCCAATAGCATGAAAATTGATGATTTGATTAAAGATTTTGTATTCTTTAATGCAAGAAAATTGTGTTTTTAATTGAATATCGTTATTGTATTTTGTTTTTTTTTTTTTCAGAAAATGCTTCTTTTATTTAGTATAGATTCTTTTCATTAACTAAATCCAATTTGTTTATACTATTATAACATAGGATATGGATTTTTCTATTGATGTATTTTTTTTTTTTTATAATTTGAATAAGGATAGATATCAGCAAGGAATAATAAAAATGAATTAACAATTTTGTATAAAACATTATTATTATTATTATTATAAAACATTTTTTTGATTTGTATTTTTAGTTAAAATAAACTTAATTTTAAAGATATAAATATCTGGTGTTTAATGAATGAGAAATGTTTTACCTAGCATAAAATTGTACATTGAATTTCAAAAATCAAGTTATATTAATGTACTAATGACATACCTGTTCTATTCATATTCAAATAAATAACAATGCTTAAAATGTAATTTAAATAATTGAAAATCGATACTAATAATGAAAAGTTACATCAAACAGGCCAACAACAAAATTGCATACATATTCAATATTTTAGTGCACTAAAATTATAGTCCCAATATGGTTTATGATAGTTTTTGAGAGTAGATAGTATCTTTTTTGTGCATTTTCTAATTAAATTGCTCAGTCGCACACAAATTTAATTTATGTTTATGTGTCAAGTTATAGAGTCAAAATAACAGTTTCTTGTAGAATTCTTGAATGAAGTATGTAACTTTAATACTTTTAGTATTTAAAATATTTGTTCCATTTTTAATTTATTGATAAATGTATTATATATACATTTTATTTATTAATAGGTAAGTTTAAATATTTAGGTTAACGATTATAATATACAAAAAAATTACTAAAGCTAATGATTTTCAGTTTTTTTTATGTTATGGAGATAATTTAAGTAAAATTTGATTAAAAAACCTGAGACATCAATATTTAATATTGTGCATCTCAAAATAAATAAATGTTTTTTTTTACTTGTTAATGTTTTTATTATTCTTATCCTTAATTATTCTTTTTTCAGCTAATATAAAAATATTTAAAAATCTATAGTCACAATATTTTCAATCTAATAAATTGATTATTTGATTGCATTATAGACATTTGAATTTTAATTTTTGATGGAGATTTGCTATCTTTTTGAAGAACTAGAATAGTTGGATCCACCATATATTTTATACAATAGAAGCCCCAAATATAGGAGCAACTACTATTATGCAACCTGTAAAAGTTGTGCACTTTAAAAGAAGTTACAGCTGATAGTGATTAGTTTACAAACAAATTTGATGGATAGCAATTGAGTAAAATTTGTATTTATATCTAAAAATAAAAAAGACGGACATATTTCATACGTGGGTGCAGCCACTGTTGTAGGTGGGAAGTTGGGAAGGTAAGATATAGATAGGAATTTAATGTATATCTGTAAGCAATGATAAACCATTGCTAAAGAAAAAAACGATTTTGAGCAGAGTTCAGTTGATAATGTTGCTTTGTTAACAATACAATATATGGTACATATCATATTATGGTAAAATGATTACAACAATGTGCGTTTCCATGACAACAATGATTGTTTAAAAATATTAAAATAATAAAAACTTAATAATAAAACTGTTGCCAATGACTACCTTATTTTTAATCTTTCAATATTTTTTAACCTAAAGACTGAGGTTTTCCTCATTATCTCAAATATTAATAAGAATTTCAAAAAATTACCTCTTTAAAGTACCACCCATAGAAAATTTCCTTTCAGAAAAGGTGCTATACTTGATAATTGAAGTATGCTTTCTGGTAGAAAAATTGTTCGCATAAAAAAAAATAAATATCATTGTAAAACCAATACATTCCTCGTTCCATTCAGAATCTAAAATAATAAAATAAATTATTTAAGTCAGCCACGTATTACAAATTCAAGACATTATTCTAATTTATTATTTTTGTTCATATTCCTCAAAACTATTTGAATGGAATTTAAAAATAATTGAATCATCACTGTAAGTATGGATTAAAAGTAATAAATGTCAACATTCATTGTTATAATAATTTATGATATTCACACATTTAATATTTTTTAGAAATTTTGATACGCATAACACTAATATTATCAGATGACATATTTACCATTTATGAGTTATAACCACTTAAAGTTTAAACTGGAGAAGTAGGGAAGGATAATAAATTCCATGATTGCACTCTACTCTGCTCTTCTGATCTAAAATTTAAACTGTTATAACTCATAAATGGTAAATCTGATATTTGTTGTATGGATTTCAAAATGTGTAGAAAAATATTCTCTATTTAAATCTGTGTTCAAAGGGGGGGGGGTTCTTATTTAAAAAACAAAAGTATATACTTATTTAATGTACATGAAGTAAGTCGTAGATGTAAAAATTTAAAAAAAATTATATAATAAATCTTAACCAAATCCATATTGATTAATAAAAATTAGAAATCAAATTTACTTAAAATCCTCCGTACAAACTGCTGATTTATGATAAAAAACAATCACCATGTAGAGGAAAATTGAATGTACATCTATAAGCAACAATTAATCATTACTAAAAACAAAGGATTCTGAGCAGAGTTCAGTTATATATTTTTTAAGGTCATAACTCATAATATTTACAATTTGAAAATAATAAATTTCGTAAATTTTTCTGTTTCATAATATTTACGAATTTTCGTCAAAATTTGATATTAAAATTCTTACTAAAAAAAAAATGCATTAAAAATAAACTTTTTATTGTTGGCCATTAAGTAGAACTTATAATAAAACTTCTGTTATATTTTCAAGCATTTTTGTTTGATCTAACCATTTTATCTACTTAGTACCTACTGAATATAGTGTAAATAAACCTGCAAAATTAGAATGACAATAAATAGCTTACAATTGTTAAACGTTTTGAAAATTTTACAGAAAAGGCAAATATAAGATTTCTGTCCAAATTCTAAATCTATGCATATTTTTAACTGAATCACAACAAAAAACACAATTGAAAATAATACATTTCGTAAATTATTCCGAATTTTCTTAATGATTATAAAAACCATATGGAAAATCAAAAAAAGACTCCATTAAAGTACCGTCCAGATAAAATTTCCTTTCAGAAAATATACTACACTTGAAAATTGAAACAAGATTTCTGGTAGAAAAGTTGTTCAGATGAAAAAGAAATTAACATCATTGTAAACTTTACAGTTTAAAACATTCCTCGCTCCTTCTCCGTTTTTTTCCTTGCCTTTATGCCGAGGACAAACGTTTTCAAAATGTTGTTTTAATTTCGTAGGTCTCTCATTAATGCAAATGACACATTGAGATTTCTCTTCTCCAATCAAATTGATAGAGGTAAATCCATATCTACTCAACACAGCTTTCATTGTGTTTGGTAGCCAGCCCCGAGATTTGAATATCTCGGCCGGCCAGTAGCCGGCAGTGTTATGGCTGGTGGAAAGAACGGATTAGGCGACCGTAAAAAAAAAGGAAGACAGAATTTATGTAATAATATTTGTGTATTGAGATGAAAAGAAAACTTACACAACTACAACAGTGGCGAAAGGGGGGAGGAGGTTGTTTAGTACTAAACAAATACAAAGAATTTACTTATAACTAGGGAGTACAAATTAAATAAGCAATACGCTGAACGTGAACCTGGTTGACGGTAGTAGTTCCCTCGGTCCGACAACGTGCTGGCGGATGGATACTCCGCGCATGGACGACACGGGCGGCGACAATAACATTTAACACGCAAGGAGCGGCGGCGAAACGGTCGGCAGCTAATAAAGAGACGCGTATTGCGTAACGTACGCGCGGTTGGTAGGTAACGAGTACCGACGCGCGACGAAACTCGGCACGAACAGCGAATACCGCGAGCGCGTAATGGCCGCGGGTAGTATAATTAACACACGATGGGCGCACGAGAAGCACGCGTACGACAACTACGAGTGCATGTAAAAAACCAAAAAGGAATGATTTTAACTACACGGCAACCCGGGTAATCGGTCGTTCGACTAATAGCGTGAATCACTCGGTTGTGGAATTGTTCGGTCGCAACGGCTTAAAGTACAAAAACGTTACGGCACACGGAGAAGAACGAACGGATTGACGTCAATGGTACGGGGGTCAGAGAGAAGTGGTGTAACGTGAGGGGCACCTCACCTCACCTTGCTCTTGTGTTAATGCCGGGCGCGTGCGGCACAAAAGCGCGGCGACGAACCGTCGCGTCGTGTCGATCGGAGAATGACCGCGATACGGACGATACGCACGCGGATGTGAGTATGACGGCAACACATTGCGTGCACTTTTCGGTTTATTTTCTTTTTGTGTTAACCGTATTAAATGTGTGACTCAACTGCCTATGAATGTAAACAATTTACTATTAATGATAATCAAATAATTTAATTTTAGAATACTTTAAAACGGCCTCCATATTCAAATTTTATCTGTATATTACTTGTGAATATGACAATAGTATATCAATCATTATAATTATATTATTATTAATCGTTTGATATAGGTCCTAAACAAAATAAAACTATAGATTTCTTCAAATTCACTTATTATTCCAATTTTAGAAATTAATTTCATTATAGCTATATTTTCCCCCGTGCAGTAGGTACCTTAATTTCTCAAATCCCGGGAAAAAAGAACAATTTCAAAATTTTGAATATTGATCTTTACGAACAAAAAAGAAAATGATATATTATAACACTAACACATTAGTGATTTTTGACAGACTAAATTTGGTTCACTCTAATAATAGCGTAAATGTATGGATAGACAATTTCAATGAAAGAAATGAAAGATATATTGCAACCTATCATTATTTTGAAAAGTTAACTTTTTTTAACACGTCCACCGCCACTGACGATCACGGATCGGCGCTAGTAGTAGGGCGCGATGGTCGCCGCCGATCCGTATTCTTCAGTAGTATTTATATTTAGATATGCTAATAAATAACTCAGCTATAGAGACACTGCTTTAACATTTATAATAGCCATTCAGAACGTATAAAAAACAATATATTGCAGTCGGTTTCTGTTTCCCGTTTATTTTCGCTTAGTTTTATAGAAAATCACTACAGTACTCCACGCGTTGGACGTCATTGTGTTTTCGACTTATTTTTCATTTTATAATTGGTAGTCTATAATTGTAGTATATATTTATTTTATATTATATTAAACATAGACTTTCCAGACGGTCCATCAAGAAGTCGATCTTGAAATCCCATAAAAACTATGAAAACTCAAATATAGGTTATATATAAATATATATATTATACGTTATCATTAATTGAAACATTACCAAATAAACAAACTATTTTAGATAATAATACTCAACTGATACGAAAAAAAAATGGAACACATTTTTCCAAAATATAATGAAAACTGATAAAAAAAAATATACAAATACATAAAATGCCAAATTTGTTCTACAAAGGGCATTCGTAGAGATACAATTTATTACTGTGTGGAATACAAAGAGCAACCTGAATTGTCTTGAAAGTTACTTCTAAAAATACCACAAAGAAAAATAATCATTAATTATTATTATTAGGTTTTAGAATATAGGTATTTTTTTTTTGTTTTAAAGATTTTATTATGTTTTAAAGATGTTATTTTATTATTTTTTATTTACAAGAGTTTAAGTTGTTTTTATTTATTTTATAAAAATATTATACATGTTTTGAATGTTTTTATGATAAGGAATCATAAAAAAATATTTTTTTTATAAATCAAAAATATTTATTATAATTAAAATATCTAATTGCATATTTTATATCTAATATTTTAGATTCTATTCTACTAGATTATAAGAATATATTAGGTTCTATATATTGTACACAATTTACAATACATGTTCTAATTAGAAACTAATTATTAAAATATATTACAATCTATAATCGTGTCCAGCCACTGCCTATATGAATGAAGGGAATAGCCAATGCCGATCATGGATTGTCGCGTGTATGTTATCAACAGCATGTGGCACTAGATTAGGATGTACATGCAGAGGTGAATATATTAAAATACTTTTATTCTTATAATTTTTCATAAGAAATATATTTTTATATTTCAATATTTTTAAAAATTATATTAAATAAACATTTTTTTAATTTTAATAATTAATTAATATATTTAGAATTTTAAAATTGTTTTTTTTTTTTTTTTTTACCTAGATTTTACCTAAATTTTTCCCTGGGAAGAGAATTTTCCTCCCCAGTTATAAAACACAGTACTAAAGTGATAAAAGAATTAAAAACTTTGTTTTACACAAATAAACTTAAATAGGTGAATGGTAGTTATAAAATGTTTTTAAAAATAAAAGGTGATATTACAACAAAAAAGTCAAAATCAAAAATCAAAAAATTATTTTCCTAAAGTACCATCCAGACAAAATTTCCATTCAAAAAAGTTCTACACTTGAAAATCAGTGCAAGATTTCTGGTAGACAAGTTGTTATTTTGTAAGATGCCAAACACAAACACAAGCCCAATAGGCAGTATTAAGTAAAAACAAAAAAGGATAATACTTAATTAAATATCACAAAATATATGTAAAATAAAAAACAAATATTAATTATTATGTACCTATTTCATACAATATTGAAAATACTTTTATTATTTTAGATTCTGAGTGGAGCAAAGAAGCTTGTGGTTTTACAAAGATGGTTTTTTTCTGTTTCTGTGGATAAATTTCTACCAAAGAACTTATCTGATTTCTAAATGTAGCACCTATTCTGAAAGGAAATCGATGTGAGGGGGTACCTTAGAGATTAGTTTAAATTTTTCATTTTTTCTCAAAAGTTTTCTCATTAAATGTGAAAAACTGAGATAAAACATAAGAAAACCAGGAAAGACATAGGCAAATGAGATCAATTTTGAATGTTAAGCTTTCTACCATAAGTTATTCCTAAATAAACCCAGATTTTTACTTTAAACAATATATACAACAATATTGATGCAAGTGTAAATTCATAAGAATTATTTTCTATTATTTTTAAATAGATAAAAATTATACAACAATGTCAATAATTAACCCAACCTATAGTGATATATAATTTGTATAATGATGTGGCTGTGCCTCACATAACCATTAGATTATATTATAACATTATTCATGGATTTTAAGATTAAATTTAGTTAGGACATAGTACATTTTGACAAATAAAAAAAATGATTTTGACTGATATCTTACAATATTTTCTATAAGAATCAATATATAACAAAGATAACATCCCAGATGAGAATACTTATTGTTATTACAGATTGTATAAACCCAAACAAATAAAATAATATATACATTTTAAGATTACGGTATCCTATGGTAAAATATCTCTATTTCTTGCCCTGGTTTAAATTACATTTTCATTAATTTATTGGCATATTCTTCATAATCAAAGGAAGAATATTTCGTTAGATACATGAATTTTCATAACGCATTGATGTTTGTAACTGCTTTTCTTTCTTCTAAAAAAGAAATACCAAAGTACTATAATATATAGTAAAAAATATGTCGTTATATATAACCAAAAAAATTAAAATAATTTATCTAACAAAAATAATTTTAAATTAAATTTCTTTAACTTTTTCTTTATCATCATCATTATCTGTTTCGTGTTCATTGTCTGATCCTAATATTTCTGTTTGTAGTGTTTATGTTTTTCATTCGCTTCAAAATCGGGATCAAATTTATAAACATCTAGAAATCAAGTATAGCATTTGCATTTAATCAACTGTTAAGTTAAGATTACAATTTTAAAAAGTCTATGTTTTGAACTTTTTTACATAATTTATTTTATACAGTTAATAAAATTGAAAAAAAAAATGGATTTTACCAAATAATTTTGGTAAACACATTTTTGCAATTTGATTCAGAAAAATATCTAATCGTAATATATGTACATTGAAAATTTAACTAACTTGATTCCTAGGTATAATAACCTTTATCATTTTAACAAAAAGTGTACACTTTTTTACATAGAATTTACACTATGTGTATATTCTATATCTACATATTTGATGGTGCGACTAGTATGAATAATAAATTCTTTATCAAAAATTCTAGTAAAAAGTGTAAATTCTAAGTAATAAAATTTGTACACTTTTTGTCAACAATATATATGTCATTTTGTAGTAAAATAATTATATAGGCTTTATATATTCTTTAAGAAAATGTGTTTAATGTTGTACTAATTTTCCTGGTTTTCCTAAGATTTTCTCAATTTTACACATTTTCTAAGAAACTCTTCAGAAAATCAAAAAATGACCTTTCCAAAGTACCTCCTTGGTAAAAATTTCTTTTAGAAATATTGTTATCATTACAAGTTTGAGCAAAATTACTAATAGAAAAGTTGTGCACAAAAAAAAGAAGGCTGTAATATATTTTAACCAATACTTGCATTTCACATATTTCCAGTTTTTTTTTCGGTTTTTAAAATTTGATGAAAAAACTCTTGAGAAAATCGAAAAATGACCTCCCTATGCTTATTTTCTTTTAGAAAAGGTAATACTACACGTTGGGATCTGAGTCTTCTAATAGAAAAGTTATACAGTTAAAAAAAAAAACACCTTTGTTAAGCTATAAGCTTCTTTGCTCCACTCAAAATCTAAAAATAAATGTAAAACAATGTACTTAATTTGTGTATTAAATCTAATTAAGATTTATTAACATTATTAACATTTCTAGGAGGGTACAGACAAAGCGAGAAAATTGTTTTTTTAGTTTACAGTTATTGAATTTTACTTCTATATTTTGTTTTTTAGAGGCACATTGCAATTTTTCTGGGGACCCAATCATGAGACACACCAACACTGCTACTAAATATTCCTATATTCCTCTTCTCGAGTGGTATAGATGGTCATATAGTTCACATTTTTGTTAATGTTTGTTATGATAAAGTCCCTCATACATACTCACCCATCTAGTTTAGCTGTGAAAAAGTAGCCTCACAGGATACACATTCAATTCATGTTACTACTGATTGTCGGTCAATAAAAATAATTTATTTTTAAAATTGAATTAAATAATTGTAAATAATTAGTAACTTGACTTGTCAGTGATACTTTCTTGCAATATTCTTAATTTTGCAGGAAGATTATGGGCACCGTCAGTTTTTGATGTTAGTAGTTCGTCATCGATGTGATTTCTTTTCGAATTGCGAACTTTGCACACTTTACTTTCCACGTCTAAAAATAGAATACTACAATTTAAAATACATTAAGTTTATATACCTATTATAATATAAAGAGAAAAGACGAATAAACACCGTGTCATGTCGTGTCATATAAAATAATTTTCTCCGATTAGCTGAACCACATCCTTAAATTCAGATTTTAGCCAGGTTAGCTAAGGCAGAGGTAAAAGTACCTAATTAATATGAACGCAAACGTGACAACTATAAGGTAGAAGTTTATTATTATGTTAAACGACAACAATAACAAAAAGGAGAACTCGTGATTCGGTGTCTAGCGATGTAAACGGACAACTTGGCCGGTGATAACGAAGGACGTCGTGGGTGGGAAAGTGGTGTCGGTCGATGAACAGTCGTAACGAGAAGAAAATGTCCTGACAGTGATCGGTTAGCGCCCGATAGATTGAACCCCGCGGAGAAAAGTTATACCATATGGTATATCGTTATTTTATCACGCGATACCACAATAGAGTATAAGAGTGTAGTGTGACGTCATGATTATTTTATCACCCTGTGATAAGATTTTCTTGCTCCAAACAACCAATATTTCGAGTTCCCAATTATTAGTTTTTCAAAACAAAACAGTTTTAAATTTACCATTAACCATTTACACTACATTTTAAAACAATAATACTTATGTTAGTAACTAGTAGTGTGTTTATTGTTAATAATGATCATGGCTGTGTCTAGTTGGATCAAATTACATTATGCTTTTGCATTTTTTAAAGAAGTAGTAAATTTAGTCAAAAGAGGTGAAATTGCATATAAAAGTGCACATGTGAAGGAATGTAATTTTTGTGGATATTAATTTAAAAGGTGTACTTAAAGCTAGTATGAGGGATCAAACATACCCTATATAAGTATATCAATGAATAATCATTTATGTAATATTTATGTTTAGTATAAATTAAGATATATGCCCGTACTGGTATATGATTTTATTTATTTGTATGGCTTAACGACAAATTAACATTACAGAAAATTAAATCTAGCTTATAAATAGTAATAATTTAATAAAATAAAATAAGATTAGAATAAAATAATAAAAATGTTTAACATGCATAGATTTAAATAAAGTAAATAGAATAATGGAAAAATATTGCGAAAAATGTATGGTATCCAATTAAAATAACCAATATTTGACTATTGCACCATAGTCGCTTTGGAACATAGAATGGTTATTCACAGATTCACGTCCAATTCCTTTATCCATTTTATTGCCTCCAGTGTTACCGCATAGATTCCTTTGATGCCTGGTTAAATGTCTTCAGTTCACATTCTGTTATAATGTGGTTTACTGTTCGTCTGTAATTATTGCAGTGACATGTCGGGTTATCTCGGAGTCACCATTTGTGCATTATGTCAGCACAACAGCCATGGCCTGTACGAAAGTGATTTTAATACAGACTACTCATATCTAGGTAGTTCCATTCCCATAACTTCTTGATTGGAGTCAGGTACCGAGTTATTGTTTGGTAGCAAAAAAACAAAATCAAACATTGAATAATAAGTTTCATTTGTCAGATTTTCTTAAGACATTTGATTAATAATTCATATAAAACATTTATCAAAGAAATTAGAATTGTATGTAAAGTTCCCCTTAATTACAAATAATTACTATCATGTATTTTAATTCATAATAAATTGTTAAGTCTCAATTAGTATACAAACTATATTTGATCGTACTCTTTAAAATTTTTTTATAATAATTGGGAAAAATATGTACATTTTTACTTAACTTAACCTACGCTACCAGCCAAAATTAAATTATAATTAACAAAATTGGCATTTTTTTAATTCCAAGTGATTATTCTCATTGATATTATTATAATAATATAATATTTTATTTATTATTATATATTTAATAAAGTCTTATAATATTATTAGTTAAGTTATAACCCACAATAATATTAATAAGGATAATAATACTATATTTATGTAATTTACAGTAACTATTTAATACTTATTATTCATTTTATTTACAGTATTTACAGAAAAAATACACAAACTGATGCTATAAAACTACATGATTCTATAAAAAAAAAAAAAATCACCCTTATTCTCAAAAAATATCATTTTTTAATTCAATATTCTATAGTAACGGCTCTCAACCCATGGACCGCGGGCAGTGTGTTACTGGACCGTGAACCATATAATATTAAATATTATATAATATATATTTAAAATAATATTATTACATATTTTTATTATATACCTAATAATATTTGTGGTTATATTAATATTTATCAATATTATCTACACTCTACAGTCTACAGTGTCCAATTAGTATACAATTAACGCTATTGAACGTTTGAATGTAATTTCATCTCATATAGTTCGTTTATTATTAATAGATTTTTATCGTATTTAATGGTGTCTTGGTGAAGCCTTTGCGAGTTACGATTAACTTAATTGGACTTTCGTTTTTGTAAATTATTTGACTAATACAAAGAATTTACAAAAGCGAAAACTACTAATCGTAACTAGTTATTGCGAGACAGTGGTTGTGTGTTATTGTGTCGCTGTGTCTGCTGTGAGTTATTATCTACTATTAACTACTACACGTTAATATGGATGCTTGGTTTCGGACTGGGTCTTGCCGTAAAACGAAGCTGTCAAGTGATGAAGGAACTAGTAATATTGAAACTGCTAGTAGTGATATTGTTGAAATGTCAATGTTAAATATAGCAAAGAAAACTAAAATATATTTTCGTAAGTATAATCCTGATTTTTTAAAAACCGGATTTGTATTTTCTGGTATTGAGGTGGAACCTCTGCCTCAGAGTGTGATTTTTTTCGAAACGCTATCCAACGAATGCATGAAATTCTCAAAACTTGAAAGTCATCTATCAACTAAACATCCTAAATGTGTAAGAAACCTCTCGATTTCTTTGAAATCAAAAAAAAAATTTTCTATGACTAAATTAATTATGGACAAATCTTTAAAACAAAACATACTAAGTATCAGAATTTCTTATGAGCTTTAATTGTTAATCGCAAAGAAGGGGTCAGCTCACACCGTGATAAAACTTATTATTCCAGTATCAAAAATAATAAGTAATGCTTTGTTTGATGAAAAATATACAAAAAAAAAAAAAAAAATGAAATGAAATTCCGTTATCAAATACAACTGTAAAAAGAAGAATTGATGAGATATTAGAAAATGTGAAAATAGCTATTATTACTGTTTTGAAGTGAATATTTTTCGCTTCAACTTGATGAAAGTACAGCCGTTGCTGGCCAAGCTAATTTATTAGGTATTGTTCGTTTTGAGTTGAACGGCAATATTAAAGAACAAATGCTGTTTTGCCAGTCTTTGTCAACAAAAACAACTGGTGAAAAAATTTTCAAATCTGTTGACAGTTTTATAAAAGAAAACGATGCAGATTGATTTAAGTGTGAAGGTTTGACAACTGATGGGGCACGTGCTATGTCTGAAATTCATAATGGGTTAATTGCCAGAGTTAGGTCAATTACTCCTTTGGTTTAATGGACAGATTGTAGCATACATAGAGAGGCTTTTAGAGAGGTAACTAAATGTTTGGATGAGTGTCTCAAAAACTGATGATACAGTTAAAATCGTCAACTTTATTAAAGCAAAGCCAAAAAACTCCAGACTTTTTGTTGTTTTGTGTGATGAAATGGGCAGTGAACACAAACAGCTTCTACCTCACTGTGAAGTTTGTTGGCTGTCAAGAGGTAAAGTGTTGTCAAGATTGTTTGAACTCCTCGACGAACTTAGGGTTTTCCAAAGGAAAATCCAATGGATCAGAAATACTTTCGAAAATTACTTGAAAAAATTGAAAATATCAGCAAGTGAAAAAGATTCGTTTGAATGAAAAGCAATGTCAAAAATAACATTAAATTGTTTAATTTGTGATTAAGTTGAATAAAGTGGTTTTCTTAATATAGAATAGATTTTATATATATATATATATATATATATATATGTATATAATATATTATATAAGTGCTTTCGTATATAGGTGGGCCTCAGATGTTTTTACAAAATTGGTGGTCTGCATAACTAAAAGGGCTGAGAACCGCTGTTCTATAGACTTGAACATATTCCATTAAATAAACATAATTATCAACACGAGCTCAATATTATCTATAATATAGCCCATAGAAATAATTTCAATTAAAATACTATTAAAAAATTCATAAACATATTAATAAAAAATAATATACAACTCACCAAATAATGTTGTTAGCTATTGTAGTATTAATTATCAAAATAATATGTATAACAAATCTGCCAAAATTCTTAACAATAATATAAATAATGTAAAAATTGCTTTTAAAACTAATAATAATTTAATCAAACATCAATGGAACTAAAATCTTCACAAAAAATCACCCTTTTGAAAATGCTGGTATATTTAAACTTATATGTAACTGTAATAAATTTTATTTAGGTAAGACAAATAGAAATTTAAAAATAAGATATAAAAACACATTTCTGAAACAAAATTAAAAAATACTGCTCCTAATTCAAATTTTGCTAAACATGTTTTAGAAAATAACCATAATATAAGCTTTGATATTAATACAGACTTAGAGATATTAAATACCCAAAATACATTTACATTAGAAGTTCAGTTTTAGAATAATTGCATAATTGCAATAATGTATACAATGAAATAAAGAAAAATAATTTTAATAATATTTTAAATGTACAAACAGATTTTGAAAATAATATCTTATATAAATACGTTTTCTATAATATTTAATAATTAATAGACAAATAATTTATATTTCTTAACATATATATCTAATAATAACCAATTTTAAATAATCTGTCCTATTAAAGTAAATTAATTCTGTGTAAAATGACCAATTTGTATAATTGTTTTCTATGTATTCTTTCGTTTAATTTTTTATTTTTAGTTACGTTTTACATTTTGACTGTGATATACCTGAAGAAGAAATTTTAATTGTAAACGGGTTATATAATATACTTATCATAATACTTCAAGTTACGCATTTATTTATTTGTTTACTTTTTATTTTTATATATAAAATTGTTTTGACTATTAGCGCTTACAACTCGCCACTACCTTCTCGACACCACCGTAAATTTTGAATGAAAATGAGATATGTATTAGCTGTATTGTTGTGTTTTTTTTTTATACATTACATTTTTTTTTATGTAGCTAACCTACAGGTAGGACACATAGAAAATTGAATAAATTAAATAAATTAAAATATTTTAAATTATGTGATAGTAATATTTTTATAGATAGCAACCTCTAGATGCAACTTGATACAAATATTAAAAGAAACACTTTATTTAAACAATAGAACTTTTACTTTTTATTATATGAGATTTTACACAAACATTCATTGTAATAATGATGTGCCTCGAATAATATATAATGGTTATCACAACATATATTAATATTATACACATATTGGCGACATAACCCATTGCATTTGCATCAAGGATTTCGAAAAATTTACTGTAGTTTTCTCAATAACCTCTTGGACCTCCTAAGTTCCTTATTTTCATCATTGTCACTCCTATCCTCTGTTTCTGAGTTTCTTCTCTCTGTTTCCAAGTTTTTTCTCTCTGTTTACAAATCACCTCCTGCTTATTTTGTATTGACATAGATTAAATCATAGAATATATATATGGACTGTCCTTAGAAAGAGAAACATGGGAATGAGATTGTTAGAAAGAGAAAATAGACTGGCGAGGAAAATACAGTGTTTCTACCGCCAAATAAAAAATTATGTTACAATAAAGTTGAACCGATCATTGGTTATCATAATTATCGCTTCATCAACTATGTCTAGCTGGTGCATTGGGGAAGTTATGTAAATGTTTATTTGTTTTAAATGTGTAAAACATTTTGTGCGAAGGTTACTGCTGGTATCTTGCTGTGTCAAAGGCTGTGATTCAAAAGTTGGTCAAAATATTTAGTTTCATAAGTAAGGACTATTATGTACAATTTAAGCCAACATTAATAATTGTAACTAGTGTGGTCACTAAGTCTTTTTGACCATTTACTAATATCTCATTTTTTTAAGACCATCTATATATACTAATATATATAAATTTTTTTTTTGATATATGAATTACTTTATATTATTATACATTGTTTCTTTTTATTATGTTTTATTACTAAAATTGATTTGAGTAGAATCATAATGCAAATATTTACAGTTTTTTTCCATAGATTAAGTCACAAATATAAGTACCATTTAAAATAGTTTTTACATATAACTTTACATAATATTATACAGTATAAGTATTCAAGTCGACTAAATAATGCAATTTATTTTTAAAAAGTTATTTATTAAATTTTATTTTTTATTTATAAAATATCATATATCTGGTTTTTTTTTATTATGATGCGACTCATGGCAGATTTTTAATTCAATAAATTGTTAGTTAAAGGTTTTAATATGACTTCATACAATTTTTTAGTATTCTTAACAGATTTAAGCAATGAATACATTACATTTCTAAGGAAGTACAATATGTTTTTCAAACAGACCAATAGTTCCAAAGTATGAAGAAATATAAAGTTTCATCTACAAGTAATTATAAAACTAAACATTTAAATAAAACCACAGTACCCAGTGTTTTCAAACAAAATTAGTTTAAAATAATAGATCTTAGTATTCATATACTATTTTTGTGTACTATGTATTAAAAATGTAATATATATATTTTTTTAGATCATCAGTCCATAGTTCAGATACTGTTGTTTTTCATGGTGGTACAAAGGAAAAAATAGTAACATTGACAATATCAAACATAAGCTGAATCATTTGAGCCTTCTGTGTCAGGATATTAGAAAAATAGAAAATAATATTTTATTAATGCAATTTAATTAAAATGATTTCATTATATTTTCAGAATAAATCATAGTACAAAATTTAGTTTCTACAGAACTTGTAGGACCTTCTGATCTACATTTAAATGCAGTTGCATCTTTTCTTGATACACAAAATACAGCAACTTCATGCAAACAATCAACCTCATATAAGTAAGTTATATCTGCTAGAGTTATTAAATGTAGATGTTATTATAATAGATATGATTAAATTTATTTTTTTTTTTATTATTATAAGAAAAGAAAATGTTTTATGGGTGATTTTAAAGACCCTAGTGATATTGATAGTCCTAATAGCAAACTAGAATACTGGGTTGCTTCACAATTATATGTGGCAAATGAAAGAAAATGAATCAAGTACTTACATAAAAAAAAACCATAGACTTGAAAAAAAGAATAAATACTTTAAAAGATATAATAAACCACCTTAAAGATGAAAAAAAAACTTATATCAGATAATTGCTTCACTGGTCTAAAAGTATGTATTTAATATTATGTAAAGCTTGTAGTGCATGTATCTAGATGATGTTGTTTATGCTTTTTAGGAATTGTTGTCATATAGTCAACATTAAATGGTTATGAAACAATTACATTGATTTTCAGGAAAAACAGTACAGGACACCCAGGACACTCATTTTCTCTCACTTCTACTCACCTGCAACTTATAACTATGTTCGAAAGCCGTTCAATAAATGTTTGCCACATCCAATTACACTTCGTAAATGGTATTCTGTTATTGAGAGTTTATCAGGAATCACGAAGAATCTATGAATGCTATTAAAATGAAAGTTCATGAAATGAAAAATACAAATGTAGATCTAGTATTTGGCTTGATTATGGACAAAATATCCATAAGAGAAGCAATTTATTTTAATGGCCAATGTCTCTAGGGGTATATAAATTACGACCGTAACATTCAAGATTCTTATGCTATGCCTAAAGCTACAGAAGCTCTTGTCTGTTCTGTTGTTGCCTTAAATTCTCATTGAAAAATCCCAATTGGTTATT
The DNA here is from genome assembly GCA_902439185.1 of Cinara cedri. Classification (NCBI taxonomy): domain Eukaryota; kingdom Metazoa; phylum Arthropoda; class Insecta; order Hemiptera; family Aphididae; genus Cinara; species Cinara cedri. The sequence continues at coordinate 313,272 of CABPRJ010001459.1, read as the reverse complement.
TTTTAATACATGGATTACAGCAGATGAAAGAGCCAATCTTCTTAAAACTTGTTTAATAAATATACATGAAACAGAAGCCAATGTTAAAACATTAACGTTTGATGAAGCTGCTTCCAACATTTCCATGACTAGACATTTGGGAGCAAATTTAAATAAACAAATTTCATAGTTCCCACATCCTAGTACAAATTATAAGATATGTATATTTTTAAACCAGGCTTAAATGTTAAAACTTATCAGAAACACTATTTAAGATTGGGGTATATTGTATGATGTTGAATATAAGTTAATAAAATGGAAATACTTCAAAAATCTGGTTCAGTCGCAAGAAAATAGTGGTATAATTGGGCTACTAAAATTGTACTGCACGCTCAGCTGTTCCATTTAATTGTGGATAATTTGAGCTAGAAGTGTTAAGGTCTATACTATATTCCTTACAAAATTGTCTAAATTCATTAGATTCATAGGGTACATTATCAGATACTAACACCTTTGGATACCCATATACACTTTTTAAAAAGATTAATCATTTCACTTGCAGTTTTCCTTTGCACTTAAATTATTTCTAACCACTTTGAGTGGTGATCTATAACAACCAAATATTAATTTACTCCACATGTATAAATATCAGAACTCACTATTTTAAATGGCAATGTTGTTGCTACATGTGAAATTAATGATTCGTTCACATTAGCATTTTTGTATTTAGCACATGTGTGATACTTATCAACATTATCTCATTATCCATTGCTTTAATTGTTTCACACTTAAAATTGTTTTAGTCACTCCATTATGACATTCATGATTGAGCTTTAGTACTTTAGTTTTAAATTCCTTTAGTACTGTGATTCTGTTTTCATAATATATTACTCCATTTTCAACACTTATCCTATCTTTTAAATTTCAGTAATATCTTACATTTTCAGGCACTTAATTTTTCTCTTTTGGCCAACCTCTTTCATATAATTTTAATTATTTCCTTCAACTCTTTATCATTTTCAGTAACTTTTGCTATTTTTTTAAAATTTGTATTCCTATACTCAATTGTATATAACACCCTTTCTAACTATTTTTCACTCTCTTCTTGAGTTTCAATAAAATTTCTTGACAGCAGGTCTGCTATAAACATTAATTTTCCTGGTAAATACTTTACACATAGATCATAAATGATTAATTTCATTTTCATTTTCTGAAGTCCAACTGATATTACTTTATTAAAGTTTTTTTGAAAAATGTGTATTAAAGTTGAATAGTCAGTCATTACTCTTGTTGTAGTTCCATAAATGTAATTGTGAAATTTTTTACATGCTATATTCATTTACTATATTCAACATTTCTTTTTCTATTTGAGGATATCTTTCCTCTGCTTCATTCAGACTCCTTGATGAAAAAGCGATTGGTCCATTGCCTTGCAGTAAACAACACCCCAATCCTGTCTATGAACTATCACATTATACAACAATTCTTTTTCCAAGTCAAAATTTACCAACACCTGTGGACTTGAAACTACCTTTTAAAATTATTTATAACTTCAATGTGCCACAGTCCAATACTAACATATATTCTTTTTTAGCAATTCCCATAACGGTGTAATTAATGTAGACATGCTTGGAATAAATTGCCTTAAATAATTAAATACTCTCAATAATCTTTGTAATTCAACTTTATTTTTGGGTGACTTTAAAGCTATTAATGCCTTTTTACTCTTACCTTATTACTTACCTTATTACTCTTGCCTCATTTGGTTTCATACATTCATCATTAAATTGTATACCTATATATTTAATTTCATGTTGTTTATATTTAATTTTTTCATTATTAAATTTATAATTTATATCAAATTTATTCCTAAACAATTTCAAATTGTTAATTACCTTTGATTGTATGAATGTTATTTATATTTCGAGTGATATCTACGTTGATGGAGACTAATATATTGCCAGTATTACCATATAATTATAAATATAAATAATATACTCCATACTCCATAGCCTACACTTTACAGTTTACACATACAACATCAGTGTCTCATTTGGTTAAGGCATTATAAAAGTGCACATTTATAGTACCTTAGTTCGGTTTAGCACATAATTGTGGTGTGTATCTATTTGAATTATTTATATATAATTTTTTTTTTTACTTTTATAAACATGTAAATTTTTTTTCATATTTGAACTAACAGCAGTGCGGGATCTGTTTTCACAAAATTTCCCCACTACTGCCAATAATAGACATGTTATTTACAATGACGAAACGTATATCAATTTTTTAAAACAACGTGGTGTTTTGTCCACTGTTAAAGTATACCAGAAAGTCAATTCAAATAATGAAGTGTGAGATGGAGTTCTTAAGGAATGTACAAACATGATGGTGAACGGCTTATTGGGACATCAGTTGATGGTGGCGCTCACTCAATGCCTCCAAGAACCTTTTCGAACAATTCTTAGATATGAATAAACTTCTTTGATGCAAAAATGCTCAAATGGCAAGTGACACTTACATATTGCGAGATGGGAGATTATAGATAATATACAACGCCAACAGTTGCGGTAGGTATATTTTTCATATATTTAATATTTTGATGTATACATCCGCGGATTCAGACATTTTTTAGAGAAAAAGCACATTATTTATATTTTCAGTAAATTAATAATAAATTATATATTAAATTGATATAAATTATAGAATTAAAAAAGCCATTGTTGTAGATGAGAAGTTGGGAAGGTAGGATAAATAAGGTTATTTCATTTAGAACTGTAAGCAACAATAAACCATTGTTTGGCGAAAGACAATTCCGAGCGTAGTTCGGTAATACATAATTTGAAGGGTCATAATTTTTTTTGAAATTTTCATTTAAATTTGATTTCAAAATGCTTATTAAAAAAAAAATTCGTCCCATGATTTTGAAAATTTTATTACGTCTAGGTATGTCCAATATAAATATTACCTAGTTTCAAGTCTCTACGTGAATTTAAAACTGAATTACAGCAAAAAAAAAAAAAAATTAAAAGTCCTTAAAAGCCCAAAAGTGACCGAAAAGTTTTAGCAATGCTTCCGTCAAAAAGTAAATCAAAAAAAGAACATTAAATGTATCTTGTAAATTTTCGATTAAATCATTTTTTTCTGGTGGAAAACGTCGTCCGTGCTTTTATAAAATTAATGAAATCTTGAAATTGTACGTTTTTTCCCACTTAATTGCTTTTATTTAAGAATGACATCTAAAATCGAAAAAATATCCTCTTTAAAATACTATCTAGACAATTTGAGTTTTCAAAAAAGTGGTTACACATAAATATTTGAGCAAGTTTACTAGAAAAAAACGTGTCCTCAGACTAGAAGAAAAAAAAATAAACATCTTAGTAAAACCAATAGCCCCCTCTCTACGCTCAGAATCTAAAACTGTAGTTTATTGTCAGAGGGCACGTGCCCCTGTGTTTTTTCCCTGGATCCGCCACTGGATGTATAAGTGCACATTTAATGAATTTTTAGTGAATTAAAAATTTTGCTTTGATAATAACTTGTTATATATAATGTATTTTAAAATTAACTATATACGTTATTAAAATTTGGAAACTATACACATATTGCTTACGACTTATTCTCGTTTTAATTTCGCCACCAACCATTACAATAACAGTAGTCATGAATGTAGACAGGGGCGTTAGTATTTAATGCTAACTGGCGATTTCTAATGGACTAAAAGTACTTGAAAACTCAAGAGCTCATTTTAAATGAAAATACCAATATTGGCGTGCTAAATGAAAAAAATGTATCTCCAACCTTGACCGAAATAGAGAATTTTTTTTCTATACTCTGTTGACTAGACTGAGTCTGTTCAACATTTCAACTTAAGAGTACAACGGGCGGCGGACGAATACACGTCCGTTTTCGAGCACGCGTTCCCACTCACGGTTATCGGTACCGCACTACCGCTTAATCCACTCAACCGCCCATCGATCTTACCGCCCTCGATACACATGGTATACGACGACATACACAGAGAAAAAAATATCGATAATATTTTGTTTTTACGGCCTTACGTACCGCGTACACGTATTTTCTCGTGTAAATGCTCCGTTTTAATTTGAATAAAAGCTATAATTTACGTTTTAAGTAATATAATTTTTCTGTTTCCCATTAGTTTAATTAAAACAATATATTATGCGTGTATATTACCATAGGCGCAACTTGACCACCAACTCCGAGGGTGATAAAATTATCGTGACTATTTTAACATTATCTTTCATACACACATGCATTGTCTGTAGGGAACCTATATATTATTTAATTCTGCTCATTAATTATGAAATTCATGGATAAAATATTTAGTCGTTACTATGAAAAACCTAATTGAGTTTGGGGGTGCTAAAAACCCCCTAGCACCCTCCTAGTTACGCCTATGTATATTACGATAATTTATTTGGCGGTAGGTCTTTAGATATTACGACTAGTTGTATACACGGCGGCGGTGGCGACAATCACGACGGTACGATTCGTAACTATTGTTAACGATCAATCTATTTGCGTATGGATACTCTTAAATTGAATAGAGTATAGCGATTTAGGGGATTTAAGGGGATGGTTTTCTGTTGTTTTACGAAGTAAAACTTAAGTATTACCAATCAAAAACCATTCAAATTGCATTTGAAAATAGTGAGATTTACCGTATTTTCATAAAATATTGTAAAACATTTAGCATAAACTTAAACGCCATAACAATCAATTAATTAGCAAAATAATTAACTGACACGAAAATACTTGAAGATAAATTATTTTAGATGACCATATCATTTACTTTATTGATAATTCTACATAAATTGTTTAGATTCGTAATCATTGTAATTAGAAAACACTGTAAAATGTATAATAGTAGTGTAATATTTTATTATCATGTACTTATATTATGCCTATATTCAGCAGGCTACCTCTCGTCACCATGCCATATTATCATTGAAAGCCCGCCTAAACTGGAGGGTATGAACCACGATTAAAGATAATTATTATATTTAATTAGTACATCGACATATTATTATTATTAACTAAATTATTATCAACACAATTAATTTATATTTATAATATAACGACTATTAACGTAGGTAATGGACAGATGTACAAATATTGTTTACAATCGAATGGTTAAATTAATACCTAATGATTTATATATTATGTTTAAAATTAGTTAAAGTAGTTGGATAAATAAACTTGTAGCTATAGTCAAATAATCAACATCAATCTGAAGAAATATTAGAAACACATAGGCAAGGTGTAAGTACTTTTTTAATAAAAGTAATTTATTTATAATGCAATACAATATTTATAACGGTATTTTGTCTAATTATCTTGCAAAATACTGGATTAATAATTAATAGTAATGAGAAAACTGAGACTGAATCTAAAAATTATAGTACAAATGATTATTTGTATTTGTTATAAACTTACCTACAGAGTATCTAATTTTATTTTATTCAAATAGAATATATAAAACCAAAGATAGGTATACAATTCCTAAAATTGCATTTTGAATTTAAAATTTATTGTTTCTTTAATGTAAATTATTTATATTATTTTAAAAATGATTCATTGTTTATATAACTATATATTTTTTTAATAAATCTATCACCAAGAAAATGGACATACTATTTTATGGTTTAGGAGAATAATCCTTAATGAGAATATTGTGACTCCAATATATATGTATGTAGACATACTACTTTTTGGATTAGGATAATCATTAGAGAAAATATAATGTGGACATAATATCTTTGAGCTTAATTAATAAAATATAGTGTATCTCCTTTTTTTAATTAGAATGGAACTGTTCAGAAAATCTCATATCTTAACTTATCACAAATCCATTCCATGCCAAAAATAAAGTATAAACTCACATTTTTTAATGTAATTAAGAGCATGGCATAATTAAATTTATGGTAAATTTAATTTGCTTTTCTTCAATAATTTAAAATTGGAGATATGTTTTTTTGGTTAACCCTTCCTGCTTTTAAAACTATTGTTAAATTACTGGTGGGGAAATATCTGGATCCAATATAACTAAAAACATTCTACGAATGAAAAATAAAAATAATCTGTTTTGCTATTTTTATTTTTATTTGACGAAACAAACTTAACAATTAGAGACAAAAACATTAGTAGTTAAAATAAATATATATAATGTAAATTAATTAATGTAATGTAAATAATGTATCTAGATAGAAGGTACCTACCTACCTTTTTTTAAACCATACAAATAATGTTTTATAGATTATTTATACTCTATAATTCCTAAGCTAATAATTTAAACTGTAAGTTCATAATATAGTTTTCTTATATTAAAATGTATGGTTCTTTTTATTATTCATTAGATATTTCTACAGTTCAGAAGTGTGAAATGCATATGTTAGTAGTGTATTTTATAATGTCTTTCTTTATGTGAAAAATGTAGTGTTATATTTGTGGCATTATTGTGGACTAGATCTGGAAGAGGGAATTACTTAAAATTTCGAGTTTTAAAATTGGAGTACTTCTAGAATTTGTACAATGTTAATAAAATAGCCATATGATTTGAAACAAACATTTTATATGGTTAGAATATTTTTTGGCTATCATTTTGTAATCCTTAAAGCAAAATTTGACCTGGGGAAAAAAAAAGAAAAAATTAAAACATGCTGCTGTGATCAATTTATACTTTCTTTAAATTCTGTTACATTTTTATTTTTGTCTTGAAGGACGAAATGATTTTTTTTTTTTGGCTATATTTGTAATGCTTAATTGCATGTGAACTAGAGGTGTTCCAGGTACATTATTTATTGATAATAAATTGTTAATAAATTTAAAAAAATGGTAAATATTTAATACTTTGTCAATTCTAATTTATTTGTGTACCAATTCCATCAGTTATATGGTTGAGCATTAAAAATGTCAACATTTACAATAAATTGTTTACCTACTACAATATTATGTTACATTACAAATATGAAATAAAGAAATTGTAAATTACTACACCCAGAATAAAATTGTATTTTACATATGGTAAAATAAAATTGTATTACCAATATAAATAATTATTATTTGTTTAATATAATTTAACAAGGAATATTTTTTTAGAAATTATATTGTTTGATAATTTGGAACTCTGTTCTTTTTAAAATAAATATTCTATACTTTCTAGAATATAATAACGAATACCTATAACATGTTATTAATTAATTAAGACTATATCATATAGCTTAAAAATTAATATTTGAGAAGAAAAGAGAACAATTTGAAATTTAAACTATAAAAAAAAAAATTTAACATCTTACTAACTAATATACACTGAAATGTCTGTAAGCCAACTAATAGCGGCTTAATTTATTATCACTGGTATGGCCACACTATCAAAGTACTTGAGTTAGGACTCAATAGCTGGGTACCATCTCTAATATTTATATTTTTAAGATTGTAATATAATACAAGGAAATGCAAGTTTTTTTAATAAATGATATACTTAAATTTAACTATTTGCAGTAGTTAAAGTGGGGAAATAAAAAGGAAAGAGTCTCTCTTCTTTTTAAGTCTTCAAAGTTTAAGGTTCTGGGTATGGTTGAGTAAACATTTTGTAACACTTCTGGTTAATGAATAGTCATCAGGTACAGAATATGATATTGGATAACCCAATAGGACTAGATTAATTAGAATAGATCTGTAGTGTGAATGCCAATTTTTTCGATAAAATGAATTACTTTATTATGTAGGAATAGGTATTCGTAAGTTGTTATATACTCAATAATAATAATTATTAATGATAAAATAATTAAGTAAAATAAATTATTGAATGGATAATACTCATAAACTATTAATTATTAATGAATTACAATCCCCTGTTGTTATAATAATATTGATTGCACTAAATAATTATTTTGTTACATTCAATTTTTATTGGTTTTTTTTTCACGCTGCTATTGTTTGTTGTTTTCATCTCCTCCAATAGTTTTTCTGCAACTATTTTTATTTGCTGAGCTATTGCTGTAAAACAATTTATTATTATAATTTTTTTTAATATGTTATAAATATTACTATTAAGTATATTATTGTATTTTTTTAAATAGTTTATACATAACCATTTTCAGTGTCAATGACTATTTTTTTATAACTATTTTTAGGTCTCTATTTACCTCAATATTTGTAATTATAAACTCAATGTTATTTTTTAAGTTTGTCTTATTTGATAAACACATTTTTCTGATTTTTCTATAACAATATTGAATTATTTTTACAATTTTTTTTTCTATTAATAAGTAAACAAATATTATTTTTAATAATGTTAGTTATATATACCTACCAATGAATCATTAAGTTTTGTTATTTTTTGGAGCAAATGTCTATTATTGACGACCAAGTTCTTAACTTTGATTTCTTGTAACTCATATTGTCTCAATAAAATGTTCTTTTCCTAGATAATAATCAAAACATTCTTCATTAGTGTAATATTTAAAATTTGTAATTGAATAATTACACGACAATTGATTAAAATTATTTTATTAATATTTCAGGGTCAACTTTCAAAATTTTTTTGAAAAAATGAAAAATTCATCTATCATATATTGGCTTGAGGTAACTACTTTTTATTTTCTATATCACTTATTAATTTTTACTATTTTAACTTAAATACATGCAGCTCATAGCTTGTGTCTTGATGTGTTGTTTAGTATTTGTTCCACAATCAAAATTTAAAAAAATATGTTATTGGCGAACTTTGCCAAAAACCTATTCAAGTTATGTATGTCCATTTTTAATGATGTTAAACACCATTTAATTTAAATGTAATATTAAGTTAGTCATTGTGAGTGTTTAGAAAAAAAAAATTTGAAATCATTATTCTATAATCTGACAAAATCAAAACAAATTATGATAGTTTTATAACATAAGCAAAATATCTATCAAAATAAACACAGAAGATATTGTTTGTTCTCCAAAATTACTAGTTGCCTATGTGTGTTTTTTCTTTTCTTTTGTAACATATATTTTTTTAGTATGCCATGAACCTCAGATGCTGATTGTTATTAATCCATAATTTATAGTTTCGAGTGTTTTATTTAAAATTAGACATTTAACAATTTAAAATGTTTTTAGAACAAGTACCCAAAATGCAATTTGGCATTTTTGAGTAGGTATTAGTTATGTATAAGTATGATAACCAGATATAAACATATTAAAACTTAGCTCTACCTATATCATAATTTGGTAAATGTGTATACTATTCTACCCATTTTGCCCATGTTATAACCCATCTATATAAATTATTATTTTCTTTTTTATTTGATTACTCTTTTATTTTTAACTACTCTAAAAACTAATTATTTTAAATTATAATTTCAACTTATCTGTTGTGTTTATTTGTGATGAAAATACCTTGAAATTTAAATAATTCTAAGTTAACTCAAATTAAAGTATAAATAATTATTAAGGCAAAAATATCAAGTGTAAAATTTAAATAAATAAATACAATAATTTCTAATATTATGTTTTCTATGTATAGTCTGTGTTTCTATCTGAATTTGGATTCTTTGATAAACACTGTATTGATTAAACATTCTGTTTTGGTTTTACACAAAGCAAATTTTGGTTCAAATAAAGTTTTCACTAACTCAAAAATACAATCTAAACTTTATATATGTTTGACAGAATGTTAAGCAGAAATTTCCTCTTTTGTGACAAGTTGCAAATTTTCAGTAATAAGATCATTGTTTTTAAATATATAATTTACCTTTCTACTAGATAAAGCGGCATTAAAAGCTACTTGATGTTTTTGTTTTTTGATATAATTTGTATATTACTGTGACCACTATTTCATAAACCAAATTCACTTATAACATATTTCATAGTAGGCAATATGTATATATATGTGGAGATATTTTTTGTGGTTTTATAAAAGTAAACTCTTTCTGTAGATTTGAATAAAATATATATTTTCTCCGTGATGGACTCATTGTACAAAAATTTAAAAATGCATTAATTTACCATTTGACCATTCAGATCGTTAATGTGAACTATTAGTCTGTGGAGTGTGAATTGTTATCTTCAGTAATTTGATAGTAACTATCACTGATAAAACACAACTTTGATAACAAATTTTATTATCCCTTGAACTAATACAATCGATTATAAATTATTCTATAGATTGCTCACTTGCCCGTTTTACGATGGCGTAAAATAAAACTCTCGATAGATGGCTATATGATTATTATTACAATATAAAATTAAATAAATTTGTAAATTATAATTTTGTTAATCCTTATAAAGGCTGACGGCGAGCGGCTACCTGCTTATGACCGTGGTAGAATATTTTTGATCGTACTGATAACGAACAAAGCTCAAAAGCGTAATAATTATACAATATGTTACTTTACGGTAAACATTTCTTATCGCATTCTCATTTCATGAATTTTATAATATTATCGGTTAGTTCAATCAAAGAAGAAAAAGGGGGGAGTACTTAAGAAAAATTCCGAATTCGATGCAACTTTTGGATGTTATTGTGGATGTCCGTGCAGTAGTGCTACACCTCTTTTTATTTTCATAAACTTGATGATTTTGAATAATTGTAAGAGAAAAAACGGACTGATATTGGGGTGGGTGCAGCCATTATTATAAATGGGCAGTTAGGAAGGTAGGATACATAAGTTTATTTAATTTATATCTGTAATCAACGATAAACGATAACACCATAGGCGTGCGCAGACTTTAAGTTCGGGCCGTGCTCGAGAAAAATGAACTATTTTATTGTGTGAATGGGAGGCTGACCATCCCCCAACAAACTTTTATTACCTTTTGATACTAGATAACATAAAATAATAATTCATTCTATACACCATCTTTAAATTCGTTTTTATAATTAAATATCATACACTCCAAAAAAGTAAAAGTAATAAATGTTTCTTTGTAATCTTTAATGGATAATCATAGTCTATAAATAAATAATTTGGGTAATTTCAATCAAGCCAGTGTAATATTTGGTAACACAGTCGTAAAAGATAAGAAGGCGATTGGTAGTGAAATCGAAATTTATGAAATAAATTTTAAATTAAGAAAAACAAAAAGTGATATCATATCACATAACACCGAACGTTCATATAAATAATGGTAATGAGTACCAAAAATTCGAATTATTTCATAATAATACTATTATTGTTTTTGCTAATTCGACAATTTTTGAAAATTACTTGGCCGCAGTCTCGGATTGAACGGGCGAGCTACCAAGAATATCTTGGTGACACAAAATTATCTATATTTTTTATTGAATGTTAATTAACCAAATGGTTAATTAATTCGACATTCCCTAGATAATGCAAATTTATGTTTCATCCTTAAATTATAATCATAAGCTGTTTTACGCTTAAATCATATTGTTTGGATAATTGTTCAACGATTTTTCGACATAAGGTTGTTTGTTCAAAAACGATCAACGTGTAATCCATTTAATCGAAAATTTTACAAATATCTAAAGTTGGCCATTTAGTTTGTAATTATTGTAATATTAGATCCATTTTTCAGTTATTATTAATTATTCGCTATTTCCTTGCACGTTGTATAATATTTTTTTTGAAAATTAGATTTCAATGTGTCATTGATTATAAATAATAGTACATTAGTGTATTATATATACGTATATATAATATGAATAATATGAATTTCATGATTTTCGTTAATTTACATAATTTAAAGTTATGGTATTTGTATAGCCGGCCGGGACTGGAGCAGATAACATATACAATATATTTTGTTGTCTTATTGCTTTTTATAGTATAAGAAGAAATAATAACATTATACCTAAGATTCCATACAGACTAGATTTATTTTTCGAATATTTTCAATGTTGTATCGTGTATTTGTTTCGTATAGTATAATAAGGGTGATTTATCATGAAAACGAAATTTGAAACAATTATCAAAAAGAACAACAAGACGTAATAACTGTACATTTTTGCTAAAAGAAAATTATGATTTTTTTCATAAATGAAGTAAAACAGTTATTAAAAAAGTAAAAAAAAAAAAAAAAAGTCCATGAGATATTGGTTAGTACAGTGGAAGTACTAATAATGATTTTACATAAATCAATTAAATCGTTATTGTTAGTTTATAAAATATCTACATCATATATAGAATAACTAGTTATAGTATGTATTTTTTTTATTTTTTTCAATACATCAACTGAAAATGTATTAACGCTAAGACATATATATTTAACATATAATTAGTTTCAATGTTATATTGAGTAGGTACTTTAAATTATGTAATAGATAAATTTGTTATATTTTTTTTTTTTTTTTATAATGAGCGTTTATTTATATAAAGTGTTAAGTGAATAGTTTCTTTATATTCATTGTGGTTTTTGATGATTAAAATTTACAAGTATCAAAAGTCTATAATATTTTGAATAGACTATGCATTTAACGTCTTATCCTATAATAACGGCTTTTCTTAAACTAGCTACACTCCGAATCTAAAAAATTAATTACATTACATTCTCCTTTTTTTTCTTTTTTTTAGTACTTTTACTATACCATTTATTGTATCTACCTAAACTTGTATTGGAAATCTATCTATATAATATTTATCTTATTTCTGATTTATTGCTTGGAAAACCTATAATATTTATATTTCTATTGGGAATCTATTAATTTGTATATATTGGATATTATATTTGATACAAAATAACAAGTATTGTAGAATTTTTAATCGCAGTAAGTCATAACACTTAACCTAACCTAACATACGAAAAAAATCGTTTTTAACAAAATATTTTTAAACGTCCTGTATTTTTTGTCAACTTAAATAAATAAGCATAATAAATATTTACGTTTTTTTTACAATTATTAAAATGTACGTATTAATTTATAACGAGGTCTTTTTTTTCCTAGTACCATGTGCAGAGTTATAGAGTGTTTGCAACTAACGGTTATCTGTACATGAAAATGAATTTGGCAACGTCGCTTCCATTTACCTAAGCTTACCGCCCGTAGACAAGAGGTCGAAATCATTATCTTTGAAATTCCGATAACGCACGTAGGTACCTACTCGTATTGTGATTGCACCTGGTCGGTCAAAGCTACCCTAGGTATAAAACCGGTTTTCGAGGGTGCGACCGTACGACTTGATCGATTTGTGTTACAGGTACCTAACAAACCTCAAGTGAAATTTGAAAAATATTTAGAGTGGAAAAAAAAAAACCATTATTATTTTGAAACTGTGGTGTATGTTGCCATTAGGGCGGTAGCGATGATTTCCAAAATGTGGAAAGCTCCCAGACGATTTATAACCAATGATAATAATGATAGATAATTTTGTTTTAATTTATTTAGTTCTGATTTCCACAAAAATCGTATGATGTCCCAATCTAATAGGTAGGGTAGGTAAGGTAGGTAGGTAGGGTAGGTATACGGGAGACCCTATTTCGGAACTCGTGACAACAGAGAATAACGGAGAATCAAAACTATGCCGCCTACTATATACTTGTATATTGCTATATCTGTTGCGCTTGCCGCAACTTTTTCATACAAATATTTAATAACTCGTCCAGAAAACATTTTTTTTTCAAATCTTGGGGATTATTTCTTGCGTCCTTATTTTTAAATTTTTATTTTTACAAATGACGAGTGTAAATATTTGTACATTCTTTATTATTTAAAGATATTTTAGGTTTAAAAAAATGTGTATAAACTTAATAATTCATCATCAGTTGTGAGATTAAAAGTAATAATATACATAAATTAACTACCTATTATGGTAATTCAGTTTTTTAAATGTTTGAGTATACTAGTGAAATAGTTACAATAAGGGCTCATTCGATTTTAGAACGGTAAAATTGGTTTAAATATATTCTAATTTTAATGCACATTCATACCTATTTTTGTAATCAAAATAATATTGTCATCTATTACATGAAATAATTATATTATTTTGAATATCTCTTACATGAAATATACCACACTTTCATATGAAATTAATGATTTTACTGCGGACCGTTAATTTGCATTCCTTGTGTTTTGTAAACACGGGCCATATTATGGTAACGGAAAAAATAGGGTCGCCAAAAAACACTTTGCATCCCTCCCCCTGAATGACGCCCTTGGGACGGGTGTGCCATTATTGTAGTTAGCAAGTTGAGGAATTATCTAATTTATATCTGTTTAGAACGTCAAACCATTACTAGCGAAAAACGATTCGGAACGATATTCAGTAATACCTACATGATTTGAAAGATCGTAATATTTACAGTTTTCTTCAAAATTCGATTTTAAAATTTTTATAAAAGAAAAAATACTACATTATACTCATTTTTTGTTTTTTTATTACGTCTAGAGACAGCCCACGAGCAAATTCCTTATCAATTATAATATTTCATAATTATGCATAATTTATGACTTTTTTTGTATATGTATAAAGAGACTTTTTTTTCGTTCAAGTCATCTATTATTTGTTTTCTTACATTTTATTTTGGTTTATTTAATCGTTGTTCTTCTGGTATTTTTAAACAAAGTTTTTTAGATGAAAAAGATCGAAACTGTTTTTTAACATTTTTATTAGCTTGCATTTTCATTTAATGAAAAAAAAACGTTTGATTCTTGTTCATATAGCAATTTAAATTTAAGTCTAAGGATAAATTAATTAATTTTATGTAGCGATTCATTGTTTAATATATCTGCTTGTGACACAAACATGCTTTGAAATTGCTAAATTTTGTTTGCAATGCTAACAGCAGTTATTTGCTGCATATCAGACACTTTCATATAAATTTCATCTGTATCCATTGAGTTAGTATAATCATTTTTTGCGTTTATGTCATTGTCATCTGATATATTAATTTTCATAGCATGGATATGTTTACACATATTATTTTATATAGTGTAGTCGTAACATGTATATGAGAATAAAATAATGTACATAAACTCGTGTGCGGGTTATTTGATAAAAAAATATTATATTATAATTGATAAGGAATACGCTCGTGAAAATTTCACTGCATTCCGGTTTCTTTTATCGTTCGTTATTATGAGATCTTGACCTTCGTTTCTTGAGCCGTCATTGGCGGACCTTCTACCCTTGCAGTATACCAACTGTATGCCCCTCCCACTTTTAAACCGGAATATTTGTTTACGATCATGGTCATCTTATTCCAAGGCAGTTTCTTGTTCCATTCGTTAGTGTACGGTTGTGCCCATCTATACATAACCATCAAATCCACTATTCGACAAAAAGAAAAAAGGTAATATATTATATTATATAAATACTCTATAGATGTTTACTCGATTAGGCCTTAACAGTTTTGGATAAAACAAATAAATAAATAATTATTATTTAATTTTAAAATACGTTTATTAAACTAAATTTAAGTTGAATAAAAAAAATAAATAGCCTAACTATACGTTACATATTATATTATTTCATATCGGACCATAATATTTGCCGTAGCATTATGGTAAATTGGTAAAAGTGTGTAAATTGCACAGGTAGCAAGATTTTTAGTTTAGGTTGGGCGGTCTGCGCATTCGGAGTACTCGTGTGCATTCCATCCCAACTTTATTACTACTGTGTTTCCCTCTCTAACCAAAATGTCGATGTTTGTGTACCATCCTTGACATATTAATCCGAGACAGTTTAAAAATTCGTGGCAACCCTCAGTCATTCGGTCCATTCTTTCGATTATTCGGTGGATACCGATAATGTAATAATTCGTTCCCGATTCTACCAAATCAACCAGACATCAGCTCAACAACGAAATCGAAAACCGGTATTTAACTGGTGCTACTATCGAGTAGATAAATTTAAAAACGAATAAGTATAATATAATGAATTATATTCGAGAGGGTAATAGCAATTACAGTATTAAGGGGCGTAAATAAGTTACCGATTTCAAAACGGGTATATTCCGTGCACTCATTTTGTTTTACATACACAATATTTTTCTTTTTACTTTTACGAGAATGTACGTTACACATTATTATATCTTAAACCAGATAATAATTTCTATCGCTGCATTTAGTTTTGCGTTTATTTCGGGTACGGCAGACCTACACAAAATATTATACATTTTATGAAATATACGGCGGGCGTCCCAATCTAATAGGTAGGGTAGTTAGGGTAGGTATTCGGAAGACCCTATTTCGGAACTCGTGACAACAGAGAATTACGGAGAAATAAAACTGTGCCGCCAACTATATACATGTATATTGCTATGTCTGTTGTGCTTGCCGCACCTTTTTCATACAAATATTTAATAACTCGTCCAGAAAACATTTTTTTTTAAATCTTGGGGATTATTTCTTGTGTCCTTATTTTTAAATTTTTATTCTTACGAATACCGAGTGTAAATATGTGTACATTTTTTTATTATTTAAAGGTGTTTTAGATTTACGATAATTCGATTAGTTTTCGTTATCATTTCTAAATAATATTCATTTTTCGTTCTATTTTCAAGAAAAAGTACCATTTTTCCACGGTATTATTCGTATTGCACAATTTTTATCAGTTATTTTAATTATTTATTAGAATTGAAAACTTAAAAAGGAATTAAATTGATTAAATCTTTGAAAAATGTGTATAAACTTAATGATTCATCATCAGTTGTGAGATTTACAGTAAAACTGTACATAAATTAACTACCTATTATGGTAATTCAGTTTTTTAAATGTTTCAGTATGTTTGTGAAATAGTTACAATAAGGGCTCATTCGATTTTTAGAACGGTAAAATTGTTTTATACATTATTATTTTTAGGTGTAAAACCTTTTTTTTTTGAAAACTTTTTCAAACGGCAACTATATTAAATAAATTTATTTTGGTATGGACATTTTTGATTTCTGTCAATCCGTTGACGCGATATTTCATTTTTCATTTTGATACGGGGGAAAGTAGTGTTGCATTTTTTGTTTGACATAGTGGCATGACGCGTCATGGTTACGTTAAGCGGACTTTAAAGACTGCGCAAAATGTCACAGTATTTTACTACTCACTATATTATTACCACGCTAGGTATAAATCGTCTGCAGGAAAAATCTTTTTGAAGACTCATTTTCAATGTTATTAAAAAATATAATATTAAATTTTATTCTACTGATCTACACATCTAAATAATTAGTATAGCTGGTTCCGTAGAGTGTATTTTTGTCGATAAAACCACTATGACACCGGGATGTCTTCCTTAATGACGTTAATTTGGACATAATTTTGTAGTATTCGAAATAATTAAAAATACATCTACCTATAATAATTATTATAGAGAATTGATAAAAATTTAATTTGAAAAAACTTAATTTATTTTAAAATTTAAATTTACAAAAAAGACACCGCCTGAATGAAGGCAAAATGTTTTTTTAATTTTAAAATAAGTAATTTCTTTTGGTGCGTTTTCGGTATAAACTGTATACGTTTTTAGGCATTATAGATATTTTAAAGGTTGTTATAACATTTATGAACTACCTAATAATTAATATTATTAAACCCCGAGTAATTTTGTAATTCATCAATTCGTTATTTATTTTACCAAATTCAAACTGTGGAACTAACATTTCCGTTTTCCAAATTTCCAAAATTATTTTAATAACTTGCTCTCCGAATTCACTGTAGATCTTTTCTTTTTCATTTAAAATTTTGTTGTTCATTTTTAACATATCACCAATGTTTTGTTATTTCAAGTAATCATTGGGTTTATAAGTGAGTTAAGTGATAAAAAATATAGAAATATCATCACTGAGTTATTGAAGTAGGTACTAATTAACAATTATAAATACTAAAATGTGTATCTACATATTTGTTTATAGTAATGTTTTTTGATTATTGATACTTATTGGAATCATTATTACTGCCGTTCTGTACCCATGTATACACTTTATAATAACATTTATTTTTCATTTATATGTACTTTTTAGAAAATATTGTGTTTGCAACTGGTAGGTATTAATAATAACAATAGTGCACTAACATATTTGATAAAATTTGTATTTTATAGAAATTTAATATTAAACCTTAAGAATCATGATATATAAATATTATATGCATTCATAATAAAAGTTTTTTTTTTTTTTTACAGCAGTTTCATATTAGAAACACAATGAAATCCAAAATTTCAAGCCATTTGATGCAACAGAAAACATTTTTTAAAATAGGAGATATCTTGTGGGCAAAAATTGGAAAATATCCATTTTGGCCCTGTATACTATGCTATGATCCTTATTCCAATAAATTTATCAGAGAATATAGTAAGTTTTTCATGGTATATTTAATAAAGTAATTGATTTTGAATGTTCATAATTTTGACTATTAATAAGAATTTTAAAATTTGTATAATATACATATAAATAATAAGCCACCTACTATGTTTCCTTCATGGTTATCTACTCAGGTTGTATTCAGATTTTAATTATAATAATTCATAACAAAATCATTTTTAATAAGTGCTCATCAGTTTTTATAAAATACCAATTATCAATTTTTGAAAATATAACCGTTTATTAAATAAAATATTGAAATTACAAATAGGTATATCTTTCTTGTATAAAAGTAGGCTTTCTGATCATTAGCACGATTAATTCAATCTGGTGCTGTATAGCCACCAACCCGAGTAGATTACTTTCTATCTCCATTGTAGCTACAAAAAAAAATAAAAAGTAAAATATAATTATTGTGATGCTTGGAATCAAATTAAATTTTTTGGTTTTAGTATTATATTGATAACAAATTAAGTACCTAAATAGATTGTTTATTCACACTCAAAGCTTGCCTTTGATAATTTTCAACCCATATTTGGATATTTTGTATACATGCATACATTTAATTTTGGTTCGACAGATTTAATTGATAGGCATTATTGAGTACAATAAAATTAGCATAGTTTAATAATTGCTCAATTTTAATTTGGTAGAATTATTTTATTAAAAAATTAAAAATAATTCAGCATAATATTTTTGGACATAATTCTAGTATAGTTCTTGAATGATTTTTTGGTATTTTATTTCTTCACATTTTTTTGTGTGTATATTAGTAATGTAATGGGGAGAAGGGGAATCCTAAAAAATTTCGGTTTTCTTAATAGCATATTTCTTAGATAGAATTTAATAGTCTACAACAAAATTTCCTAAATGTGTGGTTTTCAATGCTCAATCCATTGGTTTAATCAAAACTTACTTATCATAAGTTGTATTGTTGAAGATTAAATAAGTTTATCTGGCTTCATTTTAAGCATGATACAATTAATTGTATACCACACACATTCATACAACTTAACATACTACAAGTTGTACTACTCATTATTTTTATAATTTTTAATTTTTATTGGTAGGAACATAATAATCTTTATTAAATCGATCAAACCTTTAATGAATATAAGCCCACACAATACACATGTTATGATATGTCTTATGACAAAATTGTACAATAGATTTTATGCACATTCAATCATACACTTCATCTTATCCTAAAGTTGTACAATCTGTCTTACAAATTATTATATCCTTTATGAGGTGACTAAGTTGAATATAATTAATCTGTCTTCAACAATAAAGCTTTGTTATTAAAAACTAAAAAAACACTAAAAATGTTAATTTATGTTCTCATTTTGGATTAATTCCAAAAATATTATTTTCAAAATTTATGTGCAACAATTATAAAAGTAATTATGATAGGTTAGTAAGTTTTGATTAAACCAATGGATAGAACTGAAGCATTAAAAACCATATAATTACTAAAACTAACTAAGACATTTTTAATTTACTAACACTCATTTTGAGAAAAAAAAATGCTTAAGAGCTAAACTGTTATTATTTCTATATTTATAATGAGCATAAGTAATAAAATTCAACAGTAAAATAAATCTATACCTGATATTATTTTTTTTTTTATGATTATTCAATACGGTAATATTATAATGTAGATATTATTTTAGTTTTTAATGAGATGTTTTTGTTATTATCATAATGTTACAACAAGATCCTTAAAGTAAATTGTTTTTTTTTCAGAAGAAAATAATAAAACCTTGCTCCAATTACATGTAAGATTTTTAAATGATTGTGGTAGGAGGAGCTGGGTCAAAAACATTTATATATTTTCTGAAGACCAAAATGTACTATCAAAATATCCTCAATATTTAGTGAGTATCAAATACAAAAATTATCTAAATTTTAAATAGAAAAAATTATTTTACATTGCATAATATGTTTTAGTCATATTTCCAAAAAAAAAATGCATTATTTAAGATCTGGACATTGGCCATTGAAGAGGCACAAAAACTATTAAAATTAAATCGGTAACATTTTTGATTATATTTTCTGTAGAATTCAAATGATATACTTATCAGATTAAATCAAAATATATCTTATGCACATGTATCATTTTTCAGAGAGAAAAGGATGACGATATTTGAAAAAACATATACTGTATGTCAAAATAGTTGTAATTTATAAAAATATTTTGAATAGAATTAATGCTGTTATTTTTTATTACTTTTAGCATACAACAAATTCAAGGAAACATATTGGTTCTAATGGACGTAAGCCACAGAATATATCTGTAGATGATTGTCTAAACAGTAAGTCTACAAAAACTTATCTACTTAAAAGTTTACTAATTGATAAATATGATTTATCTGATTCAATAGAGAGACTAAAGATAACTTCTATTCTTACCGATTCTTTGCAATCTATGGAAACAAAACTTAAAAAAAGGTACGATATATTTATAACCAACCTGAACTGTTATATGCTATTTAATTGTTTTCTATTTTTGCATATTTATTTAAATTCTTTATCTGATTAAATACAATATTCATATACATGAATATTTCTTATGTAGGTATTAAAATTTTAACTTAAGAACAACAGTTTATTTTATCATATTTTAATTCTATTAAATAATGCATTTGAAGTTTACACAGAAAAACAGAGCTAATATAAGATGGGGACAGGTTGTTGTAGATGGGAAGTTGGGAAAGTAGGATGCATTAATTTATTTAATTTATATCTGTAAGCAACAATAAACCAGTGTTAACAAAAAATATTTATTTTTTTTTTTTTACCACTTATGATGAAGGGTTAAAATTTTCATAAATTTGTGTTTAGTCTAACAATTTTATTTAATGACTTCTCTAAAGTACAACACCAGTCAGATTTCCTTTTACAAATTGCTATCATTAAAATTTGGAGAAAAATTGTGCACAGGAAAAAAATAGTAATATTTTAGTAATATATTTCGTATATTTACCCGTTTTTTTGGGTTTTTCAATTTTATGAGAAAACTCTTGAGAAAATCGAAAAATAACCTATGTAGTGCATCCACTAGGTAAAATTGTCCTATTCAAAGAAATCCATTCACTCTATATGTCAGAGGAAGATTTCTTTTTGAAAAGTTGTTTGCTGACACAAAAAAAAATCATAGTAAAACAAATAGATCCCTACACTCATTGTACAATCATTGATTAATTTAAAATCTGTATTATATTTCCTCTAGTTTAAAAACACAAGAAGCAAAAGGAATACCTAATTTTTTTTTATTTGTATTATCATCATTTTATTTTATTTTAGAAAAATTGAACAAATTCAAGCACACAATAATTGCATTTCTATGGTAAATAAATAAATTTCTTAAGAGCACCAGATTAGTTTTTTACAATTTTTTTTTCTCATTAAAGGAGCCTCCCAAATTTATTCCAATCAAGATTAACAACCCTTGTGGCAATGTAAAAATTAAGGACGTTGATGATGATGATGTTTTTAATCCATGTAATTGTGATCCAAACCAGCCTGATCCATGTGGTCCAAAATCTAGTTGTTTAAATAGGTATTTTATCACTATTATTATTATTATTATTTTTTTTTTTTTGATATTATATTAAATTTTGAATTATCTTGTAGAGTACTTATGTTTGAATGTGATCCAGAACTATGCCCTGCTGGTGACAAATGCAATAATCAACAATTTAAAAAACAATTGTACCCAACATTAACTCCATTTTTAACAAGAAACAGGGGCTGGGGTCTTAAAACTTTGGATATTATAAAAAAAGGTTTGAATTTTTAAAATTCTACTTAGAAATATAATTTGGTAGATTAATCATTATAACTTTAGGAACATTTATAATTGAATATGTTGGCGATCTTCTTGATAGAGAAGAATTTAATAAAAGAATGGAAGCAATAATCAAAGAGAGAAATGAAAACCATTATTTTTTTCACATAAGTAATTCTAGAATAATCGATGCTGGAAGTAGAGGAAATTTGTCAAGGTAAAATTAATTTTAATGAATCAATAGATATAAAGATAATTAGTATACAGTACAGAGTAATTCAAATTTAATGATTTTTTTTTTAGCGGTTCTTAGTTAATTTAAAACAATTGAATTATAATTTGTATATTAAATATTTTGATTTCATATTTTATTAATGTTAAATACATCAATCTAAAAACTTGAGTAAACTGTTTATTTTTATTGTTTATTTAATTTCTTAGACAAATAATTGTAATAAATATAAATATTAAAGTAATATTAACAATGCAATTAGACTATAAGCAATGATTAATGATTTTATTTATTTAGCTTAATAAATATTTATTATGTATTGTTTTATTATGAATTATGATATAACACTGAAAATTTTGTATTAATATAATTTATACTTTTTTTTTTTATATATATATATATAGATTTATGAACCATTCATGTGATCCAAATTGTGAAGCATACAAATGGGTAATCAAAGGTGAAACTCGAGTTGGAATTTTTGCTTTACATGACATTTCTGTTGGTACTGAACTAGTGTTTGATTATAATTTTCAAAACGTCAAAGGAGTAACTAAAATGCCTTGCCAATGTGGAGCTGATAAATGTTCTAAATTTATTGGGGTTTAAATCCTGATTGAGAATCAATAAATAAATTGACTTTTGATTTAAAATAAAAATAAATTATTACCTTTTTACTTTTTTCATTTATATGTAATTTAATATTTATTGTAAACAATTAAAATTATTAGTTTTTATCTAGATGTACTAGCTTTGTGTATAGCCTACTAATAAACTTGTAAAAAAAAAAAACAAATGTGTTATAATATTTTATAAATTGAACCAAATGAACATCATGTTTGGTAAATGTTTGCTATACTCAAGACACACTCCACTCTAACAGTGAATAGATTTTTTAAACCACAATATTTCTTATAAAGCTGCGTTTTCTGCCCTAGTGTTTCTGTAATTAGCAATTGGAAACTGTCAAATGTTGTAATAGAGGGGAAGATGTTATAAAAGTCAATTGCTAGCAATTGCATTTTAACATTGCTCCGAATATAAATAACTACAATATTACATTGGGTTACTTAACAACTACTCAAGAATAGTTTTTTAAAATTCAAAATTCATCATTAAACCTATTAAATGGCACTTTGTAACCTTCATATTGATAATTTGCATAATATTTGTAGGTATAATAATTATATCAAATAGTTTGATATGGAAAGTGTTTATTAAGTACTACAAAGTAGTACACAGTAGTCCGAGTAGATACTGTTCTAATAAATATTACAGCAGTAGCCCTGATGGTTACTGTGAGTGTGAGTATGATAGGAATATATTGATAACATTTTATAAGTAATTACAAATTTCTGTACAATAATTTGTTTTGTTTTATATTTTGCACAATTTATGAGTTATAAAATCAAAAAAAGAATTGTTATTAATTGTCACATATATTTTTGTCTGGGTTATTTTGCTTTTGAAGTAAATACATCCCAATAGATAATTTAGGACATAAACCTATATTTCAATGTGCGCTATAAATCTAATTACCTAAACTATTTTCAATTATTCTGTGTAACAAAATTAAAATAATGATAAACACTTTCAATTAAAAACTGTACCAAGTACCTAATACATAGGTATAATTTAAATAGGTAGGTAGATATCATTGTCAGCAATATGCTAATATCAATAACATCTTCAGAAATGATCATTAAAACTAAATAAAAAATACCTAAAATATACATTTTATTCAACATGTATTATTGCTATGTAATTAATGTTCTCATGTCATACATTTCTTGTATGATAAATTATTATAATGCATTTTTTATGTATCAAAAATATAATTATATTAGTTTAGTATTACACATTTTTAATGATAAATGATAAGAAAAATGTTGGGAAAAAAGTTAACCTAGGCCCTGATGAGGCCCCAACAGGGCATCATAGTCTTTATTGAGACATGGTAAATTATAGTATTTTTTTTCTTTCTATATCATCCCCAACCCACAGTTTAGACTTGCTCAAATACCTCTTAAGTAATGAGTTTTAGAACCTGATAAGTAACTACAAAAGTTTAGTACATCAGTACAAAATGTAAAGTGTTTAGCTTGAAATATCAGAGTACTATAGAGAAATATGTTCCTATGAACGGGCTTTAAAAAGTAAATACATCTCTGGGCCTGTCACTCAACAAAAACGTTAGGTAGCTACCGATATTTCGGTCGCCCAATATTTGTTCTGCAAACCAAATGCACACTTATATAACTATTTTATTATTATATTATTTTTATAATATTTTATTAACGAAAAATTTATTAATGAACATTTTCCTTCCTTCTTAACATATTACAGGTACCTACGGTCCATAGAATTTATAACGAAAAAAATTAAAAACTTGGAATACTGGTACTAATTATCAAGGGGTCCTAAAAGTACTTCAAATGTTCTTATAGTTTTCAATAAATTTTCATTCGTTAACTCGTTATATTTAAATATCATTAAAACAAATAAATAAAAAATCATAATAGCAATCAAGATTAACATAAAATATAAATACATAATCAAAGCGGGTAGGTATATAGTAATATAAACATACGTATAATTTATGAACACAATTTTTATTACATTTTATTATATTATAATTTAAAATTTGCCAAATTGTAATTATTTTGTTTAAGAAGCTCTTACATTTTTTGTTTTCCTGCAATGCCTTTTTATTCTTTTTCATGAAATGTTATGCGTTAAAATATTGTACATGTTTTATATGATCCAACTTACGTATGGATGTATTTTATTTGTATACTTTAGAAAACCTTGAGTGCTCCTCTGGAGCCACAGTTCTCATTGACAATATTGAGCTAGAGCTCAGCTCCCAAAGACCTTACTGATAAAAAATATCTTCCGTAGTTTTTCACATCTTTAACAACATCGCAGGAAATCGCCTAAATTGATTGATGAGTACCATTATCAAGGGACTTGTCGATGGATATTTCATTAAAAAAGGGCAAAACCGAACACTTAACGTACAAACCCACACAAGTGTACGTAATCTATGTTGTATGTATTATTGTTGTTTGAAATGTTTTACACATAACTGTTTAAAACGTTCAAAATTGAAAATTGAACCGACATATGTTATGAAGAGTGACGATATTTATATAGTTCATACATTCATTCTGGAAATTTAATTAAAAATCACAGTGCCTATTACTATGAGGAAAGGCCTGTTAATAAATTGATAAGGTTATAATTATTTAACTGTTATGGTTGTTATTGTTGTACGTCCGGCATAATATAGCGTTCAACGAAAAGACGAAATAATATGACGTAGTTTTGATTTTCGTAACATACCTATCACAAACGTATCGAACAGTACATTAATTCTCAAAAAAATCTCCCGTAAACTACGTGTAAAACCTTCGCTAAGAAAGAAAAAAAACCTCAAGTCAGAAAAGTTGTGATAATGTATCGTACCTAATTATTTTTTTTTTTGTATTTAAAATTTTTTTTTAAAAATAACATAGCATATAATGTTTAAATTTCATTAGATTTTTGTAAAATAAAAACCGATTTTCAATATTATGTTTCAAACATTATAATATTGATAACTAACAAAAAATAAAACTTAATAATTTTCGAATATTCATCCAAAGTTTAACAACCAACTGTCTTTAACTGTCTTTATGGTTATTTAGGGCCTTTGTAATTATAATTTAAAATTATTTCCCCATGATATAGTTTCTAAATTAAAAGATACGGATATGTATTTCACGTTATAAGAGAAATAGGATATGATTTAGATTATTGGACATTATGACGATTAAATTTATATCCATGCGGATATCGTTAAATCATTGGTAACAAAAAATTGTATAAAATCAAAAACGGTTGATGAGTTATAAATCCGTTCGGCGTTCCATGGATTTATAATTTATAAACGTTTATAATACTAATTGTTAAACGTAGATATTATCTATATTATACAACACAGTGTTTGGAAAAAATAAGTAGTCGTAGTCATAGTCGAATACGATAGGACGGGGGATGCAATTTTTCCTGGAACGCATTGAGGAATTATAAAGTATAGTGAATAATTTACTTTTAGAATGTTTTGAAAAATATTAATTTATATTGTAATTTAACGGATAAAAAAACGGATATTGTGATACTGAAGGTGCGGAGGTTTTTTTTTTTTTTTGTTAAACATAACGCCTTTTGATTATTATTATAAAATAAAAATGTAATATTAACAAATAACAAAGAAACGTCTACGATTATCCATTTTCGGTATAAATTCGTTATTATATAGTTACTGGCGATTGTGTAACTATAGTTATTATGTATTTGCATAATAACATACAAAATATATTATGAGCTTATTGTATTATAGGTCATAAACGGTGAGCCCCACAGTAATATGAAAAAAATGTTCTCCGCGGGGCTTTGCCTCTTTATTGAGGAGTGTCTGAAGTCATTACGATAATTCGATTATTTTTCGTTGGAATTTCTAAATAATATTAATTTTTCGTTCGATTTTCAAGAAAAAGTACCATTTTTCCACGGTATTATTCGTATTGCACAATTTTTATCAGTTACTTTAATTATTTATTAGAATTGAAAACTTAAAAAAAATTAAACTGTTGAAATCTTTGAAAAATGTATATAAACTTAATGTGATTCATCATCAAATGCGAGATTAATCGTAAAAATTTACCCAAATAAATTAACTACCTATTATGGTAATTCAATTTATAAATATTTGAGTATGTTTGTGAAATAGTTACAATAAGGGCTCACTCGATGTTTAGACCGGTTATTGTTGGATGTAAAACCAGTACCCATTTTTGATTTTTAAACAACAACTATATTAAATAAATACATTTTGGTGTAGACATTTTTAATTTCCATCAATCCGTTAACGAGATATTTCACTTGTCATTTTGGTTCGGAGGAGAGTAGTGGTACATTTTTTGTACGACCACATAAGGCGTACAGCGCGTGGAGCAGTGTAGCGTGGGGTATAGTGGTGCGGGGTTTAGCGACGCGTCATGGTTAGGTTTGGCGAACTGTGCACGATGCGCACGGGAGGACTGCGCAGAGTGTCACAGTATTTTACCACCCACAATATTATTACCTCGATAGGTATAAATCGCCTGTAGAAAAAAACTTTTTGAGGACTCATTTTAAATGTTGTTACAAAAAAAAAAAATTTAGATTAAATTAGATTTTACAACACATTTAACTAATTAATGTAGCTAGTTCCTTCCATGGAGTATATTTTTGTGGACAAAACGACAATGGAACCCAGGTACCTTCTTTAATGGCGTTAATTTGTACTTAGTTATGCAGTATTCGAAATAATTAAAAATACATGTAACTGTAATAATTATTACAGAGAATTGAAAAAACTTAATTTGTTTTAAAATTGAAATTTGCGAAAAAGACGCATCCTGAATGAAGGCGAAATGTGTTTTTTAAATTTTAAAATAAGAAATTTTTCTTGATGCGTTTTCGGTTTATTGAGGAGTGTCTGAAGTCCCCCGATTTCTGACGATTCGGGTGATGAATTCCTTATTGGGATCTCCCAATCGCACCACTAGGTAGATATTATTATGTTTTTATATTAAATAAAGGTAAATAATCGTTAAATTTGTATTTAATTAAAAAAAAAATTGAGATTGTTATTTTTCCATTATGTACTTGTCGAAAACTATACTCCGTTCCAATTAAGAACGCACTGGGCGGCGGATGATAATCGGTCAAAATTCGTGCAGCCGACTAACAGCGACCAATCCTATAGGGAATACTCAGCTAAAGGGGCAAGGACGTGATTCCGAAATACATTTAGATGCGCCAAGTGGTAAGTTCTAACGTATGGTCTAAAATTGAAAATAAATTTAAGATATTTAAGTATTATAGATATTATAATATTATAACATAAATAAGATTATTTTTCAAATAAAATAAAATAGTTACTAGAATTGTATTTTTAATATTATAATAATTAAGTAGATTGAATAAATTCAAAATTCGATTTCATCGCCGTGCCGTAGTGCGTATACCACAGTCGTATAATAGGGTCCTTATATTCATGTCTTATTTTTTGGGTTTTTATTACGGCTGAATTAAAGAAATTGTGCGCAGTTGAAAATATATCATAAGGTTTTTTTTTTTATATAACCGAAAAATAGGAGTTTTGAAGCCCTCTATCGACACACCTGGTTATGTTCAAACATTAAGGTCCGAAGGACCGAATTTCTCATCCCCACCCTTCCACGTATTAATACAATTTCACCTTCGATGCGCCTACGAAGTGTATTCTTTATTACAGCAAAACCAGTTTAATATGACCTGTTTGTTACCCCCTGATAGTTACCGTTAATATTTGTTTAGTTTCCATGACGACAGGCGGTGTCTTCAAATTTGTTTAATTTGATACTGTATATACTAATACAGTATATAGTGCATTTTTTTTCATTCATTCGCAAACTTAAGCGTCTTGATAACATTATTCGTCAAAATTTTACTCGCTTTTGTTTTTACACAATTATGGATGACACTCGAGCACGCATGATGCTATTAATTGAATTTGAGAGAATCGAGGACCAAGTTTCGATAACAATTTTATATGTACACCCGTCGGGCGAAAAAGAACTGATGCTCGAGGACCACGTGCCATTTGAGAGAGATTTTATGATCAGAGCTTTTCACAAGAGCAAGGAAGAATTATGTAAAATCAGAGTAACGTATTTAACGATAGATAAAACCGGCCATGGAAAGCACAGTTATATGGTTTCGATAGCTTCTTTGAGAGAAGACCCTACTTATAGAGTAGCCGTACCAATAGCCCGACACGGACCTCGCACGGCTCCACATTCTGTGACCGTTACGTGGAGAAATAGCCTGGCAGGAGAACTACTAGAAGAACTCCGCGAAGACGAAGAACAAGAATATCTAGAAGAAATGCGTATTCAAGAAGAAATTCGTATTCAAGAAGAAATTCTAAGAGAAATTCGTCGTCAAGCAGCAGGAGGAGGAGAAGAAGAAGAAGAAGAAGAAGTAGAATTAAATGCTTAAATTACTGCCCTAACCTCCTAAAAATTTGTCAACGTGAGTACCTACATATTTCATTAAACTATGTTAATAGTCGTAAATATACGCATAACACTAGCAATAGCACTATTTGCCTAATGATTATCTTATTTTGGTTATTCAAAAATGATAATAATGTGGTTTTACATAACAAATCGGGGTTTATTTAGGATTAATTGCCTCTGTTCACTCGCTTTGCTTCGTAAGGGTTATTAATGTCTATGGCCCAGATACGAATCAATTTTATATATATATATTTTTTTTTTATTAGTATTTAGTAATTAAATACCTCACATTTAAATATAAGTGTACAAATTAAGTTTTCAGCCGTTATTAATTGCCCTTGTCATTTTCGAATAACTGTGCCCATTCCATCTTATTTTTCTTCATCACCCACGAATTTATCGGGATCTAAATTCAACTGCGGGTATTGAACACGAACTGTCGCCCTTTCTCCGGCAACACTCAAATGCTGTAAAACCATTTTACTATCACCATTTCTACGTAATGCACATTCGTTGTTAAAAAAAAATTCACTCATTAATTATAAAACATAAACTCGTAAATATTTAATAATAATAATTAATTTTAAAAATGTATTAAAAGCATTACTCTTATTATTATTTATAATACACATTCGCCAATATTCAATAATAGTAAAAAAATAATGTTTAAGATACATTTTGAGCATTATAAGCATTTACATAACATTCATCAATATTTAATTAAAAATAAAAACATTTTAAATTTTAATAATTACTCACATATTGTGTTTATCTTTTATCGACATCAATGATTCTTTCATCATTGAATATTCATTATTTCGCAAAGTATTGAGTTTTTCTAATTACATTTTTTTGACAATTTGAATAACAAGAAACAAGCAGATATAAAATGTTATATTGCCATTAATTTTATAATTCTTATATTTGACGTAAAACGAATACTTACCTACTTTGAATTTTCAAAAGGTAATCTAATAATCATGAAAATCCCATGAACGGGTAAATCAAATGTGTCAACACCAAAATGTATTTAAACTTTAGTTATATCTATTTATGAAATATTAATTTTAAGTTACTATTTGAAAGTCAAAAGTAGGTAAATGTCAATAACCCCAAAAATAAAGATGACAAATACAGCAGTACATTTTAAATTATTAAAACAATTTTTTTTGAAACATTTCAATAGGTACTTGTGAAATAATTAGTATTCAAGGATAAAAAATGCACCTTGATATTAAATCTATATAAAACGAATAAATTCAATTTAGTATTTTTTATATTTGTATTATAATTAATAAATTATTGTAAATTAATACTATGAACCTAATTTACATTTCTTTATTTTTCAGAAAAATTAAGATTTAAGATACAGCATTAAGAAACCGCATCATCATCATTCCAGTTATTAATTTTAAGCAATGCATTTATTTATGATTATTTTTAACTCTAGTTATATTATTTGATTAAGTACTTAGTGGCCAAAATAGTTATAATTTACTTTAGTATTTAATCAAGCTAGTATTTATTTTGTAACTTATATATGTTAATAGTATATAATACTATTAGCAGTTCTACTAATAACTTTTAACTGTGATATTATTTATAATGATTTTATTATTATAAATTTATATCTTTTTGACGATATTTTTAATAATTTGTATGTAATTAATTTTAAGTATAAAAAGGAAATAAAGTTTTTGTCAATTATTTTATACATTTGTATTGTACTATTTGGTATAGTTGGAATCCATTTTAGCAAAACTATATTTAATAGGCATGTTTGTTGACAACAAACCTACTGAATAGTTAATAATTACAGTAAATAAATATATAAATAAATAATGTATGTATAAAAATAAAAAATTAATTAATCAATGAAAGCGTTGCCTGGAGTATCATGATAAATGTATTATACGAACTATTTTGAATTAAAAATGCATCATCAGGTATATCACAGTCAAAATGTAAAATGCAATATTTTATTTATATATTTATTTATGAGTATTAACCATTTTAATAATTTTGTTTTTACTTTATTATTTTATTAGTTAATAATTATTTTGACATTGAGTAACACTATTGAATACTGTTGCATCTCCACAATAAATTTAAAATTAAATTTACATTTGATAATGTCTAATGAAATAATATTATAGCCAATTACTATAGGCTATTGTTTGAGCTATTCGTCTATTGACTTATCAAGATTATATTAATTCGCTCAAACATTTTATCACCAAATTGAAACTTATCATATTATACACAATCTTGCATTCATTAAAAATTATGTAGGCAATAAAAATTATTTTTTTCAGTATTAAGTTCATCCCAACCTTGGCTAGCTATACCTAGCTTTGGTTTTTTTTTTTTAAATATAAATATGAACCATATACCCAACTAGATATTTTTAAATTATTTGCTATATTAATACACTTCTTAATAATTAACATTATCTATTATAACATTTTTTTAACATTGCATACCTAACTCATTGTCAGAATATTAATCAGACCAAGGTCTTTGTAGAGGGTCATTAAATCTAAAATCAAAATGTCGGTTTTATATTTTTAGTATTAGACAAATTATATGAATAATAAAATAAAATCATTGGTCATGGTTTAACTAGAATTCACTCATTCTTAAAAATGGAATAGATGAAAATAAAAATTGAATATTAATGTAAAATATAAATATACCCAAAGTTATGACTTATGTTTATCATAGATATAGTTTATAATTATTTCTGTAATTATCTGTGGTTTCATTGAAAACCATTTATTTTTAAAAAAACTGAAGGATTGTAGTTTTTAAATTAAAATAAATAATATAATCATCATTTACCTTCCTAAATTTGGAAAATAATAAAATACGATATTTCTATGAACTAACTACACTAAATTGTTATATTAAATTAAATGACAATATAAACAATGCCTCAATTAATTAGATGAGTCAAAATTAAAATACCTATTTTATTACCTACAGAACATAATTTTGATATGTACCCAAAGCTATTGCTGGCTTATGGAAGTTCCTATATTAAAAAGCAATGCGAATTGATTAAACGTCACATCAAACATAATGTAAGTATAATATAATACATATGCATGTATATCTATCTATATTCTTCATGATATGTATACAATAATATTATATATATCTACCTATAATTGTTAACAATAATAAAAAAATACAAATTCATGTGGTTAGTTTCACATTGGTTAGTGGTCAATAATCTGTGATGAGTATAATTTATAGATTTTTATAGCATAATTTCACTTCACACGTTCACAAACAAACACTTATTAACTTCATATAATTAATATTAAAAACGTAATTGTCACGATTCGCGAATACTAGTCGTATTATGTAGGTAGGTACCATAGGTATAAGGTACCATTGACATAGTATTAAATACTAACCTATGAAAGGAACATTCCTCACCCTGCCTATTGTCTTATGAGTTAGAAGGCGAAAGAGAGATAGTATTAATATTGTTTTACGGTTGTGATAATATGGTGATATTTATAGAAGATATTACAGAAATACAGAATAAAACTACCGAAATTGCTACATATTTATTGAATATTAAACATTTTGAAAATAATATGGTCCATACACTGCTTATTGCAATATTACTAAATATAAATATATGATTGATAACGTTTCGTAGGTATCGTAAAATAACGTCATTATTGTCAATTACCTACTATCTGGATAATAATAATCGTTTGATTGATATTTAAAGGTAGATTCATGGATTCGTAACAAATGATAAACATACATCATTCAGCTAAACTAATACCATTATACATATTGGGTAATTGGTTATTGTAATATAGTAATATATATACGAGGTGATCAATCTATGATAAAACACTCATTATCTCGGAAAGTATTGACTTTATCCAGAATTTCTTTTCTAGAACATTTAAGAAACAAGCTGCTCTTCAATTTTATATTTGTGTTATTTTTTGTCAACCTTATTTTTGGGAAGAAAACCACTACTTACTTTTGATTTTCAAATGGTAACTTATATTAAAAATTCCATAAATAGATGGAGTATTATTTAAAATAAATGTCAGTGTTGTATTTTTGATTTCCGTCGATCTGTTTACGTGATATTCCACTTTTAAGTATAGGTTGGAAGAGAGTAGTGAAGTATCATTTGTGTGGCTGTACGGCGCAGGAAGTGTTAATAATGCTCCATCATTCTCCACCAACCCAAACTTAAAAGTGGAATATCTCGTGGAATGGAATATCAAAATTTTCAACACCAACATTTATTTTAACTAATACTTCATCTATTTATGGAATCTTTATTATAAGTTGCCATTTGGAAATCAAAATTAAGTAGTGGTTTTACTCCCAGCCAAGTGATTTTCCATAAATAATAAGTTGTACACAATATATTGCATGGACCCATGGAGTAAATATACCTTATTTATCATGTATAGATATATTATTTAGTAGGTACACAAAATAGTAATAATTATAAATATTTTTAAAACAAATTACAATTTATTGATAAATAAGTAATCTTAGTAGGTAGTTCATATTGTTCATTAATTTTGTTTCAGTATGTTACTTTTATTTATCGTTTATACAGTTTTAACTTAAATTTGTATTTCGTAACAAGTTGGGAATTTTTGATTAAATAAAATAAAATATTTTTTTTTTTGTACATGGACTCATGGGGCCTCATAATAATTTGATCTTCGGTGGGCCTGGGTAAATTTTGACCCAGAGACCTCTCTCTGGGCTTGTATGTAGGTATTGTCGGATGTACATCTCATGCATTTATAAATTGTTTACAACTAAATAATTATAACATAGTCAAAGGTTACCATAAAGTTTTTAGACTAAATCCGGACACCAGTTTGAAAATAAATGATAAACAAAAGAAAAAATAACAAATATTATAATATATAATATATATAATAAAAATATGCGGTAATTTTCTACAGAAGAAAATGTCGAGTCGTTATCCAGCGTTAGATATTAGGTATTGACGTAATATTGAAGTGACGTGTACATGACGTGAACAAATTATCACACGAATAGAAATAATATTCGTAACAGTATTCAGTAAGACTACATTTAGTAACACTTGTGGCAACGTATCCGGAAAAATATGAATAAAAATATAAATTACAAATTATACATTTATATTATATACTTATATATACAGAGTGTAACACGAAGATCTGACACATGATATAACTGTATTTTTCGTTAACTTTTGTAAAATTCGGATTCCGGACATTTCCTAAATCCGGACGTATGGTAACCCTGAACCCTGACTTTTACTTTTGAGTAAAAGGTCTATGAATTATAAGTATAATAATAAAGTGTTATGTTATTTTTTTTTCCTAAACCCAATTCATTGTATATAAAATTTTTTTAACTATTTCAGGATTTAATTTAAATTAGAACTTGTAAGAATTGACATGTTTTATGTATTGAAGATACTAATATTTGAACATTTATGAATAACGGATCTTCAAATTGAATAATTATCTCTAGCGAGTTAATTTAAAAAGCTGGATCTAAAAGAATTGATAATAGATACGATTCTGACATTAACATATATATATATATAGGATTATAGACAAATATCTACAAACAATTTATATTTTAAATATATGTACATCGATTGTGGCGTCAACCAGTTGTAAGTGTTGTCCGGACATAGATAGCGGCATCACGGGGAATGTGCAGGCCGAGAATTATTACGTGTATGGGTAAGGATGAATTCACATTAACGTGTGTGTGTTGATCGAAATGGATATTAACCGAGACAGACCCTCACGTGGAACGTTCGTGGGCACCTTATGTATTGTGGAGACCTCGGCAGGACTGTGCGGTTGCCAGGTCGCACAAATTACCACCGGGAAGGGTAGCGGAAACGCTTTTTGTTCCATCTTGATTGGTCCGTAGTTTCGGTGGCCCTATGGGTGAACTTACGTGGTACGTCCGATTCTGAATCGCGTAATGGGGAAAATCGATCTATGTATACATCTTCCTTTTTTTGATACTCACACACGTGGATGCGAAACCTAGCACTTAGAGGGGATAGAAAAAAAGAATAAAAAAACAAAATACGGGGAGAGGGGGTTTGGCCTATCGCACTTAGGATGTGGACTGCGGGGATTAGCATACCGAGACGGACACACAAATCTAGCTGGTTGATTCCCATAAGTATATCAGAAGGATTTAACATAAAAAGAAAACATTTATATAAACATATTCATACGGAGAAACCTTAATTAAATTACATTAAAAACTAATTAACGGGGTATCGGTCAATTACTAAATCATATACATATTACAACCGTTCTCCCGAAGATGTCCGCCCAGCGGACCAGATCGGGACTCGCTTCATGGAGTTGTTCGAAGCACCATCATGAATCGTGCCAAGGTACACGACCTTTTCTTGACGGCAAAAAGCAAAGTGTATTATTAAGAGAACTGTATCTAGAGACAATCTGGTGACAGAAATCTCGAGACGAAGTTTAAACACGAAGAAGAAAAAGAACGAACAGAAAAGAACTGGGTAGCGGAGCGCGGAGATGTTCGTGGCACGTCGCCATGGGCTGATGTTTTTGGCGATAAGGGGAAACGTGATATAATTAATCGTTAATTCGTAGTCAGAAACAAAATATTATTGCGAATTGCAATAGATTGCGATCGCATAAACCCTTACGCGGGCATAATCTATTACCGGTCGACCATATCGATGATAGATATGCTTGTCCTCTGATAACGGGAAATTGTCGTTTTTGGACGTTACAAACTTGTCTTTTTATATTGTTATGTTATTTTTTTTTCCTAAACCTAATTCATTGTATATAAAAAAAAATGAACTATTTCAGGATTTAATTTAAATTAGAACTTGTAAGAATTGACATGTTTTATGCATTGAAGATACTAATATTTGAACATTTATGAATAACGGATCTTCAAAATTAATAATTATCTCTAGCGAGTTAATATTAAAAGTTGGATCTAACCTTTCAGTTTGATAATTCTTTATAAAATCATCAATCATCTCATCAATAATGTGTGCTTATCTAAATCATACTTTGCCTAATCAGTATCAAAATGTGAGCTTATTGACAATTTATTGAAATTATTAAATAAAATTAATTGTTTATTTATGTAGGTTCTATTTATAAATTCAACAATACAAATATAACTGAAGATTTTAATTATTATGAAACAAAATTTAGAGATATATATGACTGAAATGTTCAATACAAATATACTAAATCCATCTGTTATAAATTAAATATTATAAAAAAAAAGTTATATAACTATTATATATAGTTTATTTAAGGTTTCTTATCATTTACACTCTTATCAGTTAGGTATTACACATTGTGATCTTAAAAGAAAAATTGTTACTTTAATGTTTTCATTTGACTTGCTTAATGGAAATATAGATTGCCCGGAGTTACTTTAAGGCTAGTCGCTGACGCAATAATTGCGCAACAGTTTAATCGCATGAGTGACTTCCACAGTGATATATTGCAATGCGCCCACATACAACCGATCAGTTGGACCAACTAATTAGTTTGTGTTTTGTCATAAATCGTTTGATCGATTACATGCAATTGTTTTGTGTCATTCATGTTTCAATGGGTCTCACCTCACTTGTTACCAAACAGTTGCGACGTTCACGTTTCCACTTCTAAAAAACTAACACTACAAACACGAATGAAAGTGAAGTGCAGCAAGGTAATTATCATGAAATATTTTACTAATTACTAACTAATCTAATATTAGATAATAAAAAACAAAATGTAAATTTTCTGTTTTGCACTAAAATACTTATTAATAATGCTATCGATAATAATCGATAGTATTTTGTCATAAATATTATAAAAAGTTAATATTACTATCAATATAAATATAAATATTATATAATATACAAATTTCTGTTCCAGAATTTGTTAATGATGGTGATTGGGTAGAAAGATTTATTCAAGCAGTTCAAAGTAGACTTCCAATATATAACACTAAACTTCCAGAGCATTTAGACCGGAACTTAATTTTGCGTCTTTGGAGTGAAATATTCAAAACAATGATTCCTACGTGGCAAGAAATGACTTCAAGTGAAAAATCGTTAAAACATTATAATGAAACAGAACAAAATAACGATTAATACTTAAAAGGTTGAACATTTTATTGTATTATTATAGTTTACTTAATATTTTCCAAAAATATTTATTAATATTACATACAATTATTAGTTATATTTAATGATCTATTGAAACTTAAACTGTTCAAATCGTTTTATACTGCCAAGGAATTGGTCCCCGGGTGAAGTGAAATATTTCACGAAATATTCTCTTGTCGTACCAATGTACGCCTTTCTCCACA
This sequence comes from Cinara cedri, assembly GCA_902439185.1. NCBI lineage: Eukaryota > Metazoa > Arthropoda > Insecta > Hemiptera > Aphididae > Cinara > Cinara cedri. The sequence goes on along the minus strand of CABPRJ010001459.1, from coordinate 275,534 downwards.
TAGTATCTTGATAAGTGATGAAAGGTTGTATCAAATTTAGAAGATCATCAAAATTTTAAACACTCATATGATAAAAATTAAAGAATTTATCTGTTTAAGACCGTAATTCATTATGAAGATTATATAACTGTTCTTTCACTAATTGCTGTGAAGTTATCGGATGTACTCAATATTTCTTCTTTTTAACTCGAAAGCACATACTGGAGCTATCCTAACGAAATTCATGATGCGACTGAACTGTATCATGTGCGCGGGCCTACTAGACACGACAGTTTAGTTGCATTTATGAGGGCGATTATGATCCAACTGTTGCGCGACTGAAAATTGCCTGTTAGCGAATAATCTAATGGTTGGCTTTCACATTAGTCATATCTGCTTCAAGGTTAATAAATTGTTTTATGTTTCATTTTTTACCGATAATTATATTACAGCTCAGCATCATATTTTCCTCAAGTTCTAATGTTAGCAAATAAATTACCATCTTGAGTTTATTTTTTTTTTTATGCCTCACTAAGTTTTTAAGTGTAATGTTAATGTATATAATATGTTAACTAATTGCTGTAATGTCATCTTTATTTATTTATACTTACTGATTATTATTTCATCAATTGTATTTTTAATTACTTGTGCTATTTATGATTATCACTTTTCTTTTGTTAAAGAGTTTTTCACCCAAGTATAATTAATAAAAATAAGAATAAATAAATACTGTTAAAGTAAATTATTGTTTAATAATAATTATATTTGAATTGCAAGTGTGATATTTATTTGAAATAATTTATGTTCTAGATAAGTTCAGACAACATAGTTGAATTGAAAACAAAACGGATCATTTCTAAACAAATTCATAGAGCTTATTCAAACCTTCAGGATAGTTCTAACATTGAACATTAATTTTGTATCTCAATGTTTAACTGTGTATTGTGTTTTATACAACATAACCGACTGAGAGATTTATAAATCATTAAATTATATTTGAAAGTATTAATACAAGTTTTTGTAAATAAAAAATAACCTTATTTATCTTTATTCCTTCACCCAGAGGCACATTATTTCTATAATAATGGTGGGCTTGGTATGATTAAGATGGGCTAACCTGTGTAAATTGAGTAAATGTACCTCATATATCAAGTAAATTACTTAAATTGCTAGGTTGTGGCGGCGAAGTGTTCTAGACATGAACTCCTCACCATATACATTATTTTTTGTATTTGGTAGGTAAATAAAACAAATATAATATATCATTACAAAACCTTTCTTATTTCTCTCAAATATTTTTCAATATGACAATAAAGAATTAGTTACTTATTCATAAGGAACAATATTTATTTTCTCAGACAAAGGGATAATTTTTATTCAAGTGGTTTCTCAAATTGTTATAAAGAACTTTAATATTCGTAATAAGTATGTGCACAGCGTATCGATTTCCTAGAGAGGGAGGGCGACAGCTCTAACAAAATTGTTTACGTGGGAACCTACATACATAAGTAATATACATACCTAGTACACTCATGGACTACATGTAAATTTCTACAAAGATGACCTTTTTAGATTTTCAAATTTGGGTTAGGTGAAAACTTATTTCATATTATTACAGCACTTCTTACATACTCCAGTAGGTATTTTTAGTTTGTATATATTGTATGCTTTCATTATTTTAGAGATAATATATTATAATCATCATTTTAAAAACATGTCCTAGGATAATGGGGTTGGGTGCAGCCACTATTATAAGCAATTTATTGTACACCTGTAAGCAACAATAAACTATTGCTTACAAAAAAACGATTCTGAGCAGAGTTCAGTTGATAATGCTACTCTGTTAATAATATGTGTCATATTATGGTAAAATTCCAAAATTGAAATGGATCCCATTTTTCTTACGTTTTTTACATTTGTTGAGAAAACTGAGAAAATCGAAAAATTACCTTTCTAAAGTACCTCCCTAGTGAAATTTCCTTATAAACAAATCTATATCATAATAAGTTCGAGCAAAATTGCTTGTAAAAAAAGTCCACAGAAAAAAAAATTGTAATGTACTAATAATAATATACAACAATAATGATAATAACTTTATGGAAATTAGTTTCCAATTTCAAACTAATAATTTGACAGTGTAAAGTGATAGTTTATGTGAATATAGTGAAATAAATAATCTATTAATTAATACTAAATAATAAAATTAAGTTAAAAATTTAAATTACCATTCAAAATAAATTATTTGTAATAAATGAATACAAAAATTAATATACTGAGTTATGGATTATAATATATTATACAAAATAAACCCAACTATTATAAATAAATTAAGGACATGATGAAATAATGTAAGTTACCTCTATGGATGGGGGGTAGAATACATCCATGTTAGTCCATGCCTGTTGTAAAAACTAAATTGGACTTAGGAGCGGGCAGCAGCGCTCCTAATACTAGGTGAGGAAAAGCCATAAGGTTATCCTCACTCGGACACCAATCACTAGAAATAGTGGTTGGACTGCGATGTGGAAGGCAAGGGGAAACCACCACATTAACATCCCTAGTTAGACAACTACTATTTTTGTCATCTGAAAATGGATTCTCGTCAGTAAACAGTATTTAGATAGATGTTAAGATATATTCAGGATTTATTCAAAATAATATTTGATTCTTACTAATAATATTGTGAGTATCAATCTTTAATACCTTTAATATTATCAGATCATTTTCACCTTCAGATTTTCACTTCTGTAATTCATCTAACAATTTACTCATATGATTTCATTGTAACGAAGTACAATGGGAAGCTATACGAATATTGGTCCACTCTGAAGAAGTACGTAATATGTATTGAAAACGGAGTAATTTTAAATACTTCTGTGGCATTAGATAATACAATTTTTATTGAACGCAATTTATGTGAAGTAGTTGAATTCGGTTTACCGAGACGAAAGAAATTCATTTTAGTAATTTTATTATCCATTTCACTAAAGCATCTTTAAAAGTTGTTCATTATTAGTTTCTGATGATTGAGTATTATTCATAAATTCAGAAAAATTAAATACGATTAAGTTGCAAGACCGTGATTGTTTATCAATAATTTCTGAAATTATAATCTATTCGGATCCTATATAAAAAGTAGAGGTATCATTTTCAAAAGTTTCTAATTTTCTTTCAAATAAATCATCCTTTTCTCTCAGTAATTTATTATCCTCGGATAACCTAGAAATAGTTATAACCATTTCATCAAATTTCGTATGTAGTTTATTAAAATTATAAATTTAAATTTTTGTAATTCAGTATACATATTATTTTAAAATGTTATACTAGTTTTAAACTAAATTACATTTAAATTTGTATACTAAATTAAATTAAATTAAAGTTATTAACTTAACTTAGGTACTGGTTTGTTGTTTTAATTAACTGCGTTTAAAAAATTCATAACCTTGACAAGCCTTGGATAAAATTAATTAATTTATGAATTGAATACCTTTATATGTTATACCTATCTATAAAATAGTTCTAAATACTATTATATAATAATTTTTGAATAAACCATTATTTTGTCTTACACAAATAAACTATTTAACTATATTATTATCATAGATAATGCACTCAAATTCCTTTGTGTAAAAGCTAAATTACAATTCAAAGACGTAAAAAGTGAACTGTGTAATTTTTCGTTATCTTGTAACACAATGATCAATGCCAGTATTGGAAATGCAATTATGCCAATAAAACTCAATAATGATTCTGAAACTGATTTGAATGATGATAAAAGTAATGTACACAAAAATATTATTTATTTGAGAATATAGAAATATTATTATTTTTTAGATCATAAGATACTGATGATAAGGAATCAATACATAGTAATGAACTAGATGACTGTCAATTTTGTTTACCATGCATGTTTAAAATATTGTTGAAATTAAATTTACATTCTTCAGCATATTCGAATGTGTACTTATTATATACATTTTTATTAACATTAGCATGCACCCACCCAAGTTTACTGTGAATGGTCTTTCTCAAAATTGAAAATTATCAAAAATAGACTAAAAAGTACCCTTTCTGAAGAATTGTTAAGTGCATTAATGTTAATAAGTTCTTAACATGATAACATGATATAACATGACCTTATTCTTGATATTAATTATATCATAAAAAAAATATCTAAAAGTTCAGACTTACTCGGTAAAATATTATACATTTGGTAGGTACTTCATACCTATATTTTAAACATGAACATAATACAAAGTATATCATGTAAATACATCATACATGATATGTTTTAATTTTATTTTGTATCAATAATAATAATATGTATTATAATTTATAATATCCACAATCTATAATAATACATGGCACAGTATATTTTTTGATAATATTTACAGTTTTCGACGTTCGATTTTTAAAGATTTAGTTTGTCTTGGTAAATTTATTACTTTTATTATTATTTTAATTATTGTACTGAAGGTGAATATAAATATGTAAAACTGAGATAAGTCATAGTTATATTAGTATTGCACTTAGGTAGCTGGTATATCTTTGTAGTTTTATTTAGTCATATACCTATATATTATCTATATCACAATTGGTAAAATCGGATTTATGATATTTTTAAGATAATTAAATACAATACTTAAATGTGTAATCACAGACCATCAATTTATTTTCACTTTTTACCATACAACTGCATATAACTAAGTAATCTAATATTGTACAATTTTGTTCGATTGTTTGTTGTTACTTGGTACCTATTTATGTTTTTAACGTATTTTCAATATTTTATCAAAACAAAATAAAATATTTTAATATTTTAAAAATAATCTGCATATTTTAAATTTGCCCCAAAATTTTTTGTTATTTGCCTTTTTATTATGTAGCATCCCGTGCCCTTTTTTACTAGTCCGCGCCTGTACCTACCTAGTTTTTAAATTTTGTATATGGTTTTATAACAAATAATCATAAGTGATAAATTATAACTAAAATAATTACAGTTAACAAAAATTTTGAATTCCAGTCATCAAATTTAAAGTGTACAACCCCCCATGATTTTTTTTAAGATCGTCTCTGTACACTATTACCAAATAGTAAGTACGGGAAACTCGTCGAATTTCAGGAGATACTAATGAGGCTCTATAGAGAATTGCCTATGCTAACCCCTTAAAAATATTTATATATATTGATAAAAACTGGATTACTGGATTTTACTGATAGTAAAATGTATTCTTTTGTTATTACTTATTAGTGAAATATGAAATAGGTATTGGTTGTCTAGTTAATTTATAATTATCGGTTAATCGCAGCTTCGAATCATGTCTGCTGTTGGAGCTATACGTCAACGTTGTATTGTCAGAACGAAAAATTGGTGTACTTAGAAGCAAATCGAAAGCTGCAACGACTTATTTACTAAGGAGTGACTTATGTAAGAAGTTGTCAAACTTTAGTAACACGATAATTACACAATAATTAGCTCATCATATTGAATCGTACTGGTGCATTTCACATGGTCAATGATCTCTTTATTAACTATTTATTTAACTATTCACATCGCTTGATTTAAATGTTCACCCCTGCATCACCTCAGTGTATGACAATATCAATTGTACTTGTACCTATAGGTTTTTTGAATTTCAAAGAACCACTTCTTGTTAAACAATGAACTATTTATGAATAAAATTATTTGTAAAATATGTACATATTAACTACTTTTGGTTATTTCGACTACCTATCAACGAATATCGGAATATTTAATTTTTTTTAAATTTAATAGTTACAATTTATTTATTTAAATAGTTTAATTGAATCGGTTATTACATTTAAATTTTAATTTTAAAACATGTACACTGGTTTGAAATACATTTTTTTTACACAAAACTATTAAAGCAGCAAATATTTCACAAAACATGGTTACTTGATTAACAGTAATACAATTTTATATGGGCAGTTGCCAATTTCCAGATCAAACTCATTATTTTAATAATCAATGCTGGATCCCTATTTTATTTATATTATTTTCTATGATTAATGTTATAATAATTACACCAATTAGATTTCCAGAATCTCAAGTTTTTATTTTTTAAAACATCGTTCCTCTGCTTTTTTTCGTTCTTTTTTTCGTCCTTTGAATGTTTTCACCTTGCTTGCATATATCACAAAATAATGCTATCTACAAAATCAATTTTAATAACTATTTCTTAACTAAAAATTGGGAAGGTTAAACTTGATTGAACTATATATATAATAGTATTTTTTTAATATATATAGTTTTGTTTTTTAAATTAAATTTTAAAGTAATTAAAAAGATATCAACTTCATTACATTTTCATATATTTCACCAAGTGGAAAGAAAAATGATTTCCAATTCATAAACTGGATAAGAGAAAAGTACCTATAATTATACAGCTGACTATAATAGCATTTGCTAATTAATTATTATTATTATTATTGTAAATCGTTGGTTGTACACTTTTTCTCCGAACTTTAAACAAATATTTTTAACCTTTCCAGAATAATAAACTATAGAATGGCAATCTTCAAATTTATCAAAAATAATAAAATAAAAACAAAATTAATAAAATGATTGATACTCATAAATAAATATATAAATAAAAAATGTATACATAAAAATGAAAAATTAATTAATTAATACCTGATGATGAATTTTTAATTTTAATAATAATACTCCAGGCATAGTCATTCATTTATTTTATTTTTATGTATACATTTTTTTTTTTCATGTTTTCATCACTTGAATAATATATTTTTATATATCATACTTTTTGTATTATCCAAAAATGTTTAATTTAACTCAAATCACAAAAATATTATGTTTTAATGTTTATTATAGTTATTTTAAACTGCTAATTTCTTTTTTCTAGTTACTGAAAAACTTTACAATGATCAAAATCAAAAAATTATTGTAAGTTACGGTTCTGGGTGTACTTAAAGACACATAAATCCTTTTATGGTAAGTCGATAAGCCTCATATCATTGGTGTTGGTGATATTAAAACAATATTATTTATATTTTTATTTTGGTCGAGTTTTCCTTGAAAATAGAGACACTGGTATTGTATCTGTTATATTACTTTCTGTTTCCAAATTGCATGTGGAAATTATAATATAGACAGAGTTTTGTTGGTGATTCTTTAGAGACTGAGTCGAGTTGCTTGCGCGATTTTTATTTTTTTAAATTTTAGATTCTGCAAAACATTTCTCTCCTAGAAATACTCTTAAATTTTGATTTTACGATTTCAAATTTAAATAATTTTACTTAGACCAAATGATTGAATTTTTAATAAATAAGATTTACAAATTTTTTTTATTTTGTGCATGCTCATCTCTCAATATTATTATTCAAAAATTTATATTCATTAATGATGTTTTTTTTTTTTTTTTGTCGTAGGGTTTTCGAAATCAAACTATTGACTGATCATTAAAAGTTATAAATCAATAACTATATACAATTAATTATATCTACAGATTATAACTATTCACACGCAACTCGACTTTGTCACAAAAAATACCACATATGCCTTTCAGTAGTCAACTAGCATTGCTTATTTTTTTTGGCACGCAATTCAGATGCAACCATTAATATATCTTTCTGATACATTTGGGTACTTTTATCAGCTCCCTCTAAACCAAAATGCTTAAACTAAATCTTTTTCCTAATTAATTCATTTTAATCAGGTTTTAATCAGGTAAATAGGTACCTTAATAGATTTATGAATGTAAAAGACTAGGTTAAAATGTGTTAAGTGGGTGATTTTTTTTTTTTTTATCAAACCAAAAATTTTCTCAAAGGATTTTAAGTCAATTTGATTTCTGTATGTTTTTTTTAAAATCATGTTGGAATCGGGTAAGCTTTATTTTAAAACTATGTTAAATTTTTTATCCATGTATATTAAATAAGTATATACTTAAATATACTATATAGGAATTTGTGTTCAAAAAGGGAGGTTCCTATTTGAAAAACAAAAGTATACACTTATTTAAGGTATATGAAGTAAGGGTAAAACTTAAACAATTCCACAATGATAAAAAAATAGAAAACAGACATCTAAAATCTTAGATCACCTTTAAATTTTCCGAAAAAATGGTTTAGTTCATAATTAAAAACTATCACTGTATGTATAAATATAATTGTTGTTGAGAATATGCCTTTAGAAAATTTTAACTCCTCCTATTCCCCAGCTCCTGTTTGTATTTTATCAAAAATTTCAAAAACTACTTTACCCCTATTTTGATACAAAACTATTTTGTTCAAATTCTTATTAGTTATTATATAAAAAAAAAAAACTCAGAATATTGTAACAAGTCAGATAAGGAAAAGCTTGAATACTGCTAATGTGTTTTTTTTTTTTTTTTAGGTAATGAAGATTATTTTTCTGAAACCATTGCAAATTCTTATTTCAACATCACATGGCATTGGCTGTGCATATATAATATGGTCTACAAGCATCAAACAGTTGAGAATTCAGATTCCAAAATAGTGCATTAATCTGAAAATACAAATGCCAGAAAATGTTAATAAATAAAAACAAAAAACTTTAACTATTAGTAATTGTGGAAAAGACTAAAATAAAAACAGCAAGTGGTTGATTATACTTTTTATTAATTTTTTTCTATTTTGATAAACTTTTGTCATCCTTTCTATTTATTGTAATTATAAATTTACATACTAGTGTTCCATAAAGGTCTGACAAATACAAAAACTTTTATTGTAATCAGTATTTTATAAGTTTTTTTTTTCTTGTAATATTTTTTCATAAATTGCACTATTGTTCCTTTACTTAATTTTAATTTGTACAAAATCTATGATAGTAATTTTATAAATATATTTTGAAACAAAAATATAGTATTACAAATATTTACTAATGATAAATTATTAAGTTTTTAAACAAATTATTAAAGTTTACAAAAATCATTCACAAAATTATTTTTCGTAGAAAAATTGGCAAATTGATTGAAATTAATTAGTGGTGGTAATGAAAACAATTTAAGTTATGATAAACTTCTAAAATATACTTTTATACTTTTAGTTTTTAAAAAAATGTAAAATAGAAGAATCAGCATAAAACAAAAAAAAAAAATCAAACATTGAATTATTATTCAATAAGTTGAAGTTTATTTAATAAGTTTTATTTGTCAGATTTTCTTAAGACACTTGATTAATAATTTATGTAAAACATTTATCAAAGAAATTAGAATTGTATGTAAAGTTCTCCTTAATTACAAGTAATTACTATCATGTATTTTAATTCATAATAAATTGTTAAAAATCTCAATTAGTATATAAACCTTATCTGATCATACTCTTTTAAATTGTTTTATAATTGTTTAAAATATGTAAATTTTTACCTAACCTAACCTATGCTACCAGTTATAATTAAATTATAATTAACATCAAAGCTAATTGATTAAAAATTGTATGATTTGCATAGCATTTTTTTAATTTCAAGTGATTATTCTCACTGATAATATAATATGGTATTTATTATTATATATTTACTATAGTCTTATATAATTATTAGTTAAGTTATAATTTATAACCCACAATAATATTAATAAGGATTGTAATACTATATTTATGTGATGTTCAGCAACTATTTAATATTTATTATAAAATAATAATAACAACAATAATTCATAATTTTGTAAGTTGATTTGAATACTTTTATTGTTATTATTATTTTCAATACCTATTATTAATTTAATTTTAGTATTTACAGGAAAACTAAACAAACTGATGGTATAATACCACATGATTCTAATCACTTATTCTCAAAAAATACCATTTTTTAATTCTTTATTCTATAAGCTTGAACATATTCCATTAAATAAACATAATTATGAACACGAGCTCAATATTATCTACAATATAGGCCATAGAAATAATTTCAATTTAAATACTATTAAAAAATTCATAAACATATTAAAAAAAAATAATACACAGCTCACTATATAATGTTGTTAGCTATTGTAGTATGAATTATCAAAATAATATGTCTAACAAATCTGCCAAAATTCTTAACAATAATATAAATAATGTAAAAATAGTTTTAAAACCTAATAATAATTTAATCAAACATATAAACAATAAAACTAAAAACTTCACAAAAAATCCCCCTTCTTTTGAAAATACTAGTATATATAAACTTAAATGTAACTGTAATAGATTTTATTTAGGTAGAACAAATAGAAATTTAAAAATAAGATTTAAAGAACACATTTCTGAAATAAAATTTAAAAAAACTGCTCCTAATTCAAATTTTGCTAAATATGTTTTAGAAAATAACCATAATAAAAGATTTGATATTAATACAAACTTAAAGATATTAAATACCTAAAATACATTTACATTAATTCAGTTTTAGAATATTTACATATATATAATGAAATAAAGAAAAATAATTTTAATAATATTTTAAATGTACAAATGGATTTTAAAAATATCTTATATTAATACATTTGTAATTAATAAATAATAACCAAATTATATTTCTTAACATATCAATGTCTAATAATAACCCATTTTAAATAATCTTCTATTAAAATAAATTATTTTCTGTGTAAATTGACCAATTTGTCTAATTTTTTCCATCTATTCCTTCATTTAATTTTGTATATTTAGTTATGTTTTAAATTTTTAATGTGATATATCTGATGATGAATTTTTAATTCAAAACTAGTAGTATAATACACTTATCATAATACTCCAGGCAAAGCATTCATTCATTTTTTTTTTTTATTTCGGTATACACATTTTTTATTTATATATTTATTTACGAGTATTAACCATTTTAATAATTTTGTAGTAAAAACTTTTTTACCATTTAATATTCTTATTTCAAGGTTTCAACCTTTTTATTTTTTTACCACATCTTGAAACCTACAATGGAAATAATTTGTTAACATTTGCACACTTCAACAAATGTTAATTTTTCAGTTTATAGTTTTGAATATGTATGGTTTCAACTCGACCAACAGAGTACAACACAGGTTTTGTTTTTCACTGGAGGCTTTGATAAAATCAAAAATAATGACAAACAAATAATACTACTAATGCTAGGTTATAATATTGCTTATAAATATTATTTATGCATGAAAATAATAAGTTTTTATTCATATATATATATATATATATATATATGTATATTTTTATAAAATATAAAAAAATAAAAAACCATGAAATGCAATAAAATGAAATAAATTGAAAATCAAATAATAAACTAACGTATCATGTTTTATTATTTTGAAAGGGTTAAATATATAAGTATCTAGTTGACATCTGGGGCGTAGCTATATTTTTCTGGGTTGGCTAGATAATATAATTCTTTGCATACAAAAGAGTACCAAGTACTAATACAAATTTTAGATTCTGAGTGGAGAGAAAAAGCTTATGGATTAACAAAGATGTTTACTTTTTTTTGTTCTATGTACAACTTTTTCAGAAATCTTGCTCTGATAAGTGTAGCGTCTTTTCTGAAAGAAAATCGGTGTGGAGAAGATTAAAATTGTAGGTATTAGTTAAAATATATTACGACTTTCTTTTTTACTCTGAACAACTTTTCTACCAGCAAGTTTGCTCTAATTTAGAATGAAAGCAATTTTTGGAAAAGGAAATCCGACTGGGGAAATACTTTAGACGGTTAATTTTCGATTTTCTGTTTTTCCAGCAAATGTGAAAAACCGGAAAAAAAACGTAGGAAAATCAGTACAACATTAAACAAATATTATTAAAGAAAATAAATAAAGCCAATTTAATTATTTTACTATAATGAGACATGTATAGGTATTGTTGACTAAGCATCACTATCAACTGAACTCCGCTCAGAATTGTTTTTTCATTAGCAATGGTTTATCATCGCTTACAGATATACATTAAATTACACTGACCGCACCCGTCCCCATTATTCTAGGACGCCTTTTTGATTTTAAAAATTGTGTTAATTTTCGAAGAAAAGCGTGTAGGCTTGGTAGGTCTACCCGCTGGCTACGCCACTGGTTTAAAATTGGAAAATATGTCGGCAAGAAAAATAATTCGAAATAGGTAATAGAATCATAGATAAGTGTTAATTCTGTCTGGTTTGGGTATTTGGGTATGGGTTATTTTTATTATAATAATACGCAGTTAAAAATCAGATGGCTGTATTTTGTACGCTTCACATCATCGATCCAATACGTAATAATTAAGCAATATTTTACTGCGCAGTTGTTGTATTGGAACACATTTTGGGAACAAAATTTGTCATAAATATTTATAACGCACGATACGACACACAAACAACACCGTTATGGATCAACGGTGAATATTTATCCTATTTTCTAATTTAATTTAATTCCCGAATATAAAATTACCAAAATCAATACAATGTAGGAAAAAACAAAAAAACGTACTTACGCCGGAGTTTTGGGAACCACTGAATTTTCTGCGCGCGCTCGCGCGCGGCGTCTGCGATGGCGGCTTGCCCGGGACGCCAAGCACAAAACACTATATAGTTACGACGTTATCATTACGCGCGTTATCTCCGTTGTAGCGTACTAGCGTTGTTTGACCGCCATCCGAACACAAACTACGCCGCAGTAGATTTTTCCCGCAGCCCCGCGGAGTCGAACATCCCTCCTAACAATATTTTATTGTTCCGCACCCGGTGTTACAAAACGTACATACTTTACAGTCGTTCACCGCCGTCGTAGCGCGAGACGACGGCATCCTTCGTTTATTGTCGCCGTTTTCTCGTCACTCGTCAGTGTGTTCAGTTTAATCGTTACAGCGTCCCCTCGTTGTGTGCCCGAACGACGTCGAAACAACGCCTGCGCTTCCGCCGCCGTCTTGACGCCATACAGTTTAACCGAGTTTGACACCACGACGTTCACCGCAGCAGACAATATGGACGAGGTACGTTCAACAATATTATAATATAACAATATTCCTCTTTACCACCGCCATTCGTCTCCAACGGCGTCGTGAAACCGGGGACGTTGAGTCGCCATACATATTCGGCCCGGTCGTTAATACGTTTCGTTCAACGTCCCACCCATCATAAACTCGAAGATTTGTAACCGTTCGCTCGTCAGCCCCAGACTTTTGAATGTCGTTTACTCGTTATGTAGTATGTACCGAAACTCGGTCTGACGAATAGCTTCCGTGTAACGGCGCCGCCTTTCGTCCCGTCCGCAGCCGCGCACGCGGTTTTGGTTAAACCCGTGCGGCGTGTATGTGCCACCGTCCACCATATTGTATTTAACTCCTTACCCATATTATCACCGTTCGTTCGATTTTCAAACGTAGTATTTTGCTACGAGTCTTTGTTTTTGGCCGGCCGATGATGACTAGTTCACATTTTGTACCTACCTCTTAAATTGTCTACCGTTAATTACTACAATGACAATGGTGATATTCCTGGGGGCCGTTAATTAGTTTTATCGTTGCTTCAATACTTACTATTGTTTACATTTTACTAAATAAATTAAAATACACATGTTATGTAGTTACCTATAATAATTTATAAATTTTACAAACTTGAAAAAATATATTCTACATAACATTATATATTTGTTAACTAATTGAAGTGTATTCTATTTTATAGGTAGCGCCAGAACCCGATGAATCTCAATTGACAAGTAATTATTTTTAATATAAATATTAAATACCTACCTATTCTATTGTGCTAAATATTTTGTTTTGTATTTTTGGTAGATGCTATTGCTGATCAAATAGATGATGAAATTGATCCATTACTAGTTGATGACAAAAGTATCGATAAAGATTATGAACAAGGTGATGAAGTGGACGATGAGACTACAATGGAAGAAGAAGAAGCACTTCCGGAATTGGAAGACCCTATGAGGGAAATACGATTTCTAGAAGAAGTATCTAAAATGATCTAATAATAATAATAATTATTTTATTATATTATTTAACTTTTTGTTAATACAGGAAAGTAACATGCCTATTCATGAACTTATGCTTATGTACGGCTATACTAACAGTGCTGCTGCTCCAGACAATGACGAAAGAAAGAAGAAGAAGAAGAAGAAGAAGAGTTCTTCAAAGAAAAATAAGGATGAAAGAAAGAAGGTAATAATACAATGTTTGTTATACAAAATATTGTATTATTTGTTTTAATTACTGTTGTGTTTATCTAGAAGAAGCTGTCGTCTCCGTCTGATGAAATTCCAGGTAAGGCAAGAAAAGTTATTTAAAAATTGGGTACTTCTTCAATATGTGCCTACCTCGTACGTGCGGTCTACTATGGTCTAACTTGTCCGTGTGATATACAAATATCTGCGAAATTCCCAAATAAAGAAAAAAAATATTAATAATGATTGATTATAATTTATTTTACACCCATTCCCAATCTAATCCCTAATCCTGTGAAATCAATTCATTTGTAAAAAAAAGTTGTGCCTCTCCCCCTAAATGGGTATTGTGCAGTAGATTAGTGGAAAATTCTTGTCATTAAAATCTTGAATATAATTTTCAAATTGTACAAATTTTAAAAAAATTTTGGTAGGTGTGCACCAGTCTATTATGAAATTTTTCTTGTCTTTGATGCATCGATAAACAGAATACTGATATGCCGATATATTGTTATGGAAAATATTGATATGTTCTTAATTATTGAAACAATAGATAGTGAATAGTGATTGTAAAATACCAAAATCTTCCAATGCATAATCATTCATGATTAATACTATATATATATGTATTAATAATACAAATATGTATTAGTGCAGTAGCGTATTTACCAGGAAGATTAAGAAAATATATCTCCCACCTTGGATTTTTTTTAGTATCTAATAGTTAATCAAACCATATTTTTAAATTCATAGTTCTTTACTGTTGAGATAGTAAAAAAAACAATTTAATGTATTAATATCTATACAAGTTAATGTATCAAATAAACCTTAAATTATACATACATTTTTTTGTCTAAAACAAAACCTTTTGGGATCACTATATACATCTAAATAGTAAACACTAGTAAAATAAATAATTATTTACTAATAATTGTAGTTAAATATTTTTTTTTAGATTTGATTTCAATAATAATTTTAGGGCTATTTGAATTATAAATTACCTAAAAAAAAATAAATTATACATTTTTTTTTTAGTCAGAGTACACATATTATGTTACACAATATGACACTATTTCCAAAATCAATATTTCTCTTTGGAAAAATCAAAATAGGCTACTGCATCAGTGCAAAATCTTATTGATTTAGGCATTTGATGTAATATTTTGAAATTGCTGTAGATTTTTCAGAATAGTTCTGTAGTAATCAATAGCTACTTCAAAGATAAATTATAATATTTGCTTTAATTTTCTTTTCTTTTTAGATTTTGTGTGTTTTTAATATATTTGTTTTACACAATTTTCACCAGAAGAATTTTAAAAAAAAGAGCAAAATATTGATGTATAGTGGCAATCCCTGTGTATGTGGGTGTTGTTTCCACACTACTAATGTAATCAATAAATATTTGGAAATTGAATCTTTAAAATGCTTGATAACTGATACAAACTTCTTATTTATTCCAATTCAACATTAGCCCAAGCCAATGTTTATCTAGATTATAAAAATCTATTAACTCTAACTAATGTCAGATCCAATTATTTTTTAAAGTTGGGAGAGGTATATTTAAGTAGGCACAAATATACTTACTTTATGAAGTAAGCGCAAGGCTTTAGACATACTCCTTTACTGTAAAAGCCCCCATACACTATGATAAATCAATGATTAAATCAGTGTTTAAAGTCAAAAATGAACAGTGATAAAAACTGTCGGGTTTTGTCTATATACTTTATGATTTATTGATGGTTTATTGTAGCATATAAGGGCCTTAATGCCACCTAAAGAAAAATCTTAAAATATTAGTGCTTCAGATATTATATTTTATACAACAGTATCAGGTTTGGTCATTACATCAATAGGTATCCCTAAATGGTGACAATGTAATAATTCAAAATACATCTGAATACGTATTTTTGAAAAATGTTTAAATGTTTAAGTTCTTAAAAATAAATATAAACTGCATATTGAGTTAGAAATGTACTGGTAGACAGCATATCAAAGTAACAATGCAAAAATTTAGTTATGATAATTGTACCATACTTAAACAATAATTATTATATATTAATTGGATGTGGTAAATCGCATATTGAAGTAGCACTAAAAATTGTATAGGTAGGTAATCTACTAAAAAGTGTTAATAAATCCTTGGTAGTTGAAAACTGACCAGATGACTGATGACTTAAACATTTTAGCTGTTAATGGTTATTTATAGAAATTAATTAATACTATTAATATCCATTGATATTTCTTAAAGAAACTTAATTTTTTTTTTTTGATTGGACATTTTGTATTAAACTTATTGAGTTAAACTTGTATAACTTGAACTTTATTAACTCAAAATTTTTGATACCTAGAACTTCCAGGGTCCCTTGAATTTCTTATTTAAACAATATAAAATATTGTAAATATTTTATGGATAACTCAAAGTTATAATTTTATTATTATGATATGGTACAATAGTTGGTTATTCTTATATGTATGTATACATCTATTGAAAGTAAAGTTTATTAATGTTATGAATACTAATAGAGTCAAAACTACTGGTTAACCATCTGATAATACCACTCATATACACCTCAATGCTCTGTCAGGGTTCAATATTTACAATTTTATGATGATTGTTTATGATATCAGTATTAAATTGAATAAAATAAAATGAAAATTCAATAACTTGAACTTTTCCGCCAGTCCCCTCCTTCAACTTCGAGTTAACCATGTCTGACTGCATAAATTAACAATTTGAATTTGTAAGAACTGAATAATGGTTCAGTAAATTAATTTTATATTTCAATTAATTACCGAATTATGCTTCAAATAAAAAGGTGCTTTTTTAAGAAAATTCCAACATTTTAGTTATGAAATATATTAAATTGGTTTTTTTAAATTCATATCAATTTATTTATTTTTTTTAATACATTTAATAGTTAAAGGGCCTGGTGCCAGTTTTTCAAATCTTCCAATTTTTTATTAATTAAAATAATTACCATTTTAAATATTTGATTTTCCAACTGATACTATCTGATACTCATTTAGGGGAAAATAATGGTGCTTTTTTTTTAATGACTTCACAGAAATAGTAATAAGCAGAACATTACAGTTCAATATTCTTATAAACTTTTTTTTTATTGATAAACAACAATCTTTAGACCACATTGAAGTCTTGATTTTTTAATTCGGATTTCAAATAATAGAAAAAGATTTTAAAATATTAAAAATGGAGTATAATGCAGTTTGTGTAATATTTTCCTCTATTAATTTAAAAAAAAAAAAAAATAATAAAAAATACAATTTGGTTTATTCTACTGAATAGTATTACTATTTCTGTAGAATGTATTTTTGTGGGCAAAAGAACATTGGCACTAAGTGCCTTAAAGAATATTATTTAGTATAGATCATTAATATTTTTTATATTATAGATTCAACTGAAGAAGAAAATTCTGCTTATCAAAATACCAGTAATGAGTCAGTGTCAGGGACTAGGCCAGTCTCTGCTGATCAGTGTGGAAAATCTAAAAACAGAAAACGTGAAAGAAAAGTGTATGCAGAACTACCACAAGTAAGTATTTGTATATAAATACAAAATTATATTAATAATAGGTTTCAAACCATGTATGTTTATGTCTAAGGATCCTTCAGATCTCAAGATTTATTAAATATATACTAAATACGAAAAGTGAATTACTACTGAGTGTCTGCTGTGCAAAAATATATAGTATTGTTTTACTAGGGTGACTCTATTTAAAAATATATATATATATATAAACAAAAAACTGGATAAACCATTTAAAGCTTTACTGAAATTTTTTTTAAAAAACAATTATTTTTATATTTCATTGTAATTATTAAAGTATGTTTTAATCAGTTTAAGATTCTAATAAAACACTTGATTGATTTGATTGCATTACTTTTTGTTGTTAGGTTGAAAAAAATTGACAAAATATTCTTACACTGACGTTTATTACTCATCAATTTTCTATTACAATCTTTTGTCATATTTTGTTTTTTGAAATGATTGCATTTCAATAATTTTGGTTTTAAAAAAATCATAAAAATTATTTTTTAGTATCATTGTTGCTTTGATAGTATAGGAATTAGAAAACAATTTTTTCATCTCCATAATACACGGTGTTTCAAAAGTCTTCATCCGATTACAAACTGATATAGTTCGGAAACGGTTAATCGCAGGTTAATGATCAATGTATTCTTGGAAAGGTTAGATAACTAAGTTTATTTTACGTTATCTAGTTGATAAATTTGGCACCCTAATGGTTAGTGAACAAGGAACCGTTAGTTTGTTTCGTTATGGCGACTCCGCAACAGAAAGCGTCCTATGTTTCAATAAGTGCGAGTCGGCAATATCTGTTCAACATGATTTTCGAAGAACTTATGGAACTGAAGCTCCTACTGCTCAAAGCATTCGACATTGGCACCAAGAAAGTGCTTGTCTGTGTGCACAGAAACGCTCAGGTCGACCTCGTACCTCTGACGAAAACATCGAGCGTGTTCGACAAAGTTTCATTCGAAGTCAACAGAAGTCTACAGGCCTAGAGCTAGATTTCCCACATTCGACCGTTAGACATTGAAGGCATACCGACTACAACTGTTACAAGTCCTTCTACTGGAAGACAAACAAAAAAGGATTGATTTTTGCAATTTCATATCCAAAAAACAAGGAGAAAATGAGTCATTTGTCTCACGCATTGTTTTTTTCGGACGAAGCCACATTTCATGTAAGTGGAAAAGTCAACCGCCATAATGTCAGGATTTGGGCTTTAGAGCAACTGTTGAGCATCAAAGAGATTCACCAAAAATCATTGTTTTCTGCGCAATTTCCAGGGAAAAAGTTTACGATCCATTTTTTTTTCTGAAAACACAGTAACGGGTTACACATATCTAAACATGTTGCAAACATGGTTGTTTCCTCAGTTACAAGCGGATAGTGATGAGTTTGTTTTTCAACAAGATGGAGCACCACCCTTGATTTCACCCTTATATCTTCATTTTTAATATAAATATAAATTTTTAAAATTGGATGAAGACTTTTGATACACCGTGTACATTTATTTAAATATTCTCTAAATTGCTGCATTAATTCCAGGTATTACTAGAGAATATTCTGCTATCTGCAAAACTTGTTAAGTATATTTAAAAAAAAAAAAAAACAATTAAGAAAACTGATTTATTTATTGCGAATATTATAATCACTTTAATAACATAATTGAAATTTTAATTATTGTGTTGTAAAAATAACAAATTAGGAGATTCTCAACATAAGGAAAAACATATTGGTTTTATTATGGATTGTTTTATGTTTTTCTGTCTACATAATAATTAAAAATTCTGAAACTTCAATCCCATTAATAAAATATAGTTTAAACCTATGTCAAATATAAATGGGTATTTTGGAGAGGCTATTATAGGGAAATAAAAATCTGTAAAATTATTTGTATGGATTTATTTATTTTTAAAATGTAAAAATAAAAACATACCATAGTTTGATGTTTTTCTTTTTTAGGATAATGGAGGAAGTACACAAGGTTGTCCACAAGCATCAAAACTATTAGATTTATATGTGGCTGAAATGGGTGAGTTATATTTATAATTTATTTGTGTTTTTATTAAGTATATTGGTGTTATACGATTTTTACTCTGGAGGGACAAGCATAAAACTATTGTAATTTATGGTGTTAAATATTTTTAAAATTTCCAATTTAATTTATCAATAAAAATAAATTTAAAACAATTTTTCTCGGTGGTATTGAATATTTGTGTTCTTATTCTATATACAAAAGCTATTAGACAGTTTATTTTTATCTGGATATTCTTAATTTCTCTACAACCTCCAGGTCTATCAAAACATACCCTTATGTATTGTTCATATTGCGTACATCTAAAATTTATATTTTTTAGCTGTATCAATTTTATACCATTTCAAAAAAAACTTAGTGCCCCTATATTTTGTATTGTAAATTATTAGTAATTATTGATTACCATTTAATTTTGAATCAATGAATCATTTATCATTATTTTATACATACCAAATTATTCTAGTCACCAGTACATAGAAAATATATAATTTATATTTTTGTAGACCAAGTACACAGTGAAGATGAAGATGAAGATTACAAGCCTCATTGGGAACTTCAGTGGAAGGTATTGATAGTTTGTTATTTATACAAGTGATGGTCTGAAATAAACTATAAAAAGTAATTTGTTTTTATTTCATCCAGAGTGTTAATGTTGGAGTAGAATTTCAAGCATTAATAACAGATGGATTTTCAACATATGGTGATGTATTGCCTTATGAAAATAATGATGAGTTATTATGGGATCCAAATGTACTTGGTGAAGATTTAATTGAAGATTATCTGATGAAGATCCAGCAAATCACAAAAGCTTTGAAGCCAAAAACTAAAGTTGTTGGTGTTCGTGACAATGAAAAGGTTAGAGTTAAAAATATAATATAAAAAAATTATATTTTTTATTTTATGGATAAAATGGAAGTTAAATAATTTCAATGTACAGTTTTGGTATTTATATTTTAAACAAAAATTAAACTATACTCTGTTTTTCATAAGAAAGTACACGTTTTGCACATCTTCTAACCTCTAGGTGTTACGTAGTTAACATTTACAAGGCTATTTGAATGTTTAAGGTTAATGTAAAGTAGTTGCAGACTACTAGCCAAATATTTGAGGACTGTAACCAAACAAGTTAAAGTGGTGGTAGATGTGTTCCTTCTTTCAAGAAACAAATAAATGTACCTCCAAAACTGGAACTATAAGTTATTATTTACTAATATTTTACTATAATTCATTTTTTTTCTTTTTAACCACCCAAAAGCTTTTATTGTAACGATTAAAAGAAATCTTTAATTATACATTATCAAAAGTGTACATAAATACTTGTGATGTATTTATATACAAAAAAAAATAAACGTGTGGAATCTCACTCCTAGCAGAGTAGCCCCGATCTTAATCTAAGAGTCTTATACTAAGAAGTCATATGGTCTTCAACGTTTGAGACACCTAATGTCTAGAGAGTTGTCTAGTAGTTGAATTGCTGCTGGATTAGTGTGTTGATCCAGTCTTATCTCATGTTTATCTTGTTTATCTTTATCTATGTCTTATCTCAAGGCGATCATCATATCTCGGTGGATAATTTCGTTTCTGTCATACCGGTTAGCTGCGACAATGGTACGGAGAGCGATGTTCTGCCAACATTGTATAATCTCAATATTGGACTTGCTGGTACAATCCCACAGTTGAATTCCATAAGTCCATATTGGTTTAATTATCATTACGTCCAGGTGCATTCCTAGATATTTTGCTGAGTCACACTGTGGGATGCTCTGCTGATCTAGTAATACCGGTTTATAGACAGTTTTACGCAAGGTGTAATTTAAGTGCACCGATTTTTTACTGTTAATTTAAATCTTCCAACGTTTCGTCCAGNAACAGTTATTGGTTGGAATGTCCGCTGTGTAGATTCAGTTCAGGATTGGTCCAAGGACGCTTTCCTGTGGTACACACACCAGTATCTTTTTCCAATCAGTTAATGCTTCTTCATGAATGACCCTGAATTCCCACAAAAACCCAGTCAGGTAGGATTCGAAAAGTGGTATGTGACAGCTGTTCACATAGTTTTATAAGTAATCATTTGTGCCAAACTTGTCAAGGAATACTCTGCAGCAATACTTTTTCTCTTCAAGCGCTTTGCTTATTACTTTAGTGACATGATGGACCTGGTCGATTGTTGAGTGTTTATTTCAAAATCCAAACTGATGTTCTAGTATAAGCTGTCCTTCTTCTATCAACGGTTTTAAGTGTTTTAGCAGTAATTTTTCAAATAATTTTGAGATGCTTGGAAGAAGCGAGAAGTTGGTCTATATGAAATTACTTGTTCTGGTGGTTTTCTTGATTTAAGTGCCATGATCACTTGGACTCGTTTTCATTGTTTAGGAATGTATTTCATACTTAAGATGGCATTGAATATGTGTGTTAGATGAATTATAGCTTTTTTAGATAACTCTTTCAGGATATTTGGGTTAATCTGATTGTATCCAAGCGCCTTTTTGGGGTTGATATTCATATCAATTTCTTTTTTGATTTCAACTAGAGTAAAGTGCTTTATCTAATCGCGTATTTCATTTAGTGGTTGACACTAAGTTATGTCGAGTTTGGAAACCACTTCATTTGGTTGAAATACACATTATAAATGAAGTGCGTATATATCTGCTTTATCAGCCTGCTCATGATCCATCTTCCATTCGGATAGGTGGTACATAGGCTTTAGGACTCTTCATTCATCTTGTAGCCTTCCATAATGAATAATCAGTGTTACTCATTGCAGAAAGTTCACTTAAGTATGAATTGAACCTTTCGTTTTTACTTTTTTAATTTTGTCATGTAAAAGTTTGCTAGTGCGAATCCAGACGTTTTTATTGGAAGGATCTCTTGTTGGGTGCCATTTTTTCCGTGCCTTTCATTTTTCTTTTACTAGAACTTTATTATTGCTGGTAGAAAAGTTGTCCGCAGAAAAAAATGAATTGACCAATATTATTAGAGTATGTTCATCATCTCACGAATTGTCTCAATATTTAATTACTCGAGTATACAATTCTTATACAATTATCATATCTTTTGGAAATTGTCAAGATTTCAGTTTGATTATATTGTACTATAGTTCATTAACACAATAAATTTGTAATATTTATACTAATTTTTTTTTAATCCATTTTAGGGTATTGATATTTCCCTTAGTTTTCTTTCTTTAGGATAAAAGAGTTTAATTATTTTTTTCATAATACAGGTCTTTTTTACTGTCCATAGCATCAAAGATAACAAATACTGTTGTATGTATTATACAAACGAATCTTTCTCTAAGTTTCAATATTTCAAACATCAGCGGACACCAGACTAATCAAAATTTGAAAATCAAAATAAGAATATTCCTTCTATTTAGTACAATTTTTTTTTATCTTTTATTATATTCTAGGAATCAAATGTTGGCAGTTTATTTTCAATTAGGAGCGGCGATAAATTTCTGCACACCCATGTCAATGATACAGATTTTATCAAAAATACGTCATCATTCTATTCAAATGACAAAAATGCCAAAAAACTAAATAAAATTATGGGACTTGGATTTAACAGATTTTAATTTTTAAAATTGATATTAGTATTAGTCAATATTAGTCATTGTTGTTAGTTCAAGAGTGGCAGAAAGAATTTCAGTTTTTTTTATATATGTATATATATTTAAGTACGCCATTAATTTTTATAATAATGGTAAATTTCCAAGGCTTTAGTAGAGTTGTTGAAGATTTTCAATCAGTTTTCAAAATTAAAATCTGTCAAACCCAAATCCCACAGTTTTGTCTAACTTATGACCTGTTTTACATGATAATTTGTATCTCCTCCAGCCCCCTTAAGCAGTGCTAATTTGCTTATAGGTTAATTTGGCACTGAAAGCAACTCTATTTAGTATTATTTAAAGGGGAAATATTAATCAAAAAATAATAAATAATGTTTTAAAATTGTTCTACTTTATAGAAAATATGTATTAATATATTACAAAAACCTATTGAAATATTAGATTTTTACTGTGGATCAGAATTCAGTTATTTTGTACAATTTATTAGTAAATGTTTTTATACATTTCAATACCTATATAAACTTGCTAAACAGTTTTATTTGAAGATAAACATTTTGAAAATGTATATGATACCTAATATAATTTATTATATTAATATTAATAATTAGGAAAACTATAATCTTACTAAATGTACATAAAATTAATATGATTGTTTTTACTAATAACATTAAAATTTTAAATAATCTTAAATTGAAACTAAAAAGGTTATAAACCATAGTATAGTAATTTAGATAATCAACCAGTGCATTTGTATGAGGGCAAACTTAAAAATAAGGTCTCCAATTGTTTGTTTTTCATAGAAAAATAATATTTATTTACATTGTTGGCTACATTGGTGGAAAGGTCATGGCTCATGAACTTTTGATTCTTAGAGCCATACAAGCTTCTGTCCAAAACATAAAGATAAGCGTTGACCTCCTCTTGCATCTTGTCAGGATTTTCATCCCTCCTAGTTGTTTCTTCAGGGCAGGGAACATGTGGAAATTACATCAGTTCTTGATCATGAAGTCACATATTTCTAATGAAATGAGACCTCTTGGTCAGCATTCCTAGTTTTTGATAGAGTGGCGAAGCGTTTGTAGTGTTTAGTAGTATCTTTCCACATTGATAATGGTTCAGAGGGGGGGGGGCATGAAATTCACCAACAATACTCCATTTCGATCCCAAAACGCTGTTACCTTAACCTTCCTGGCTGAAAGAGTTTGTTTGAACTTCTTTGGTTTTAGAGATATTGTGGGCCATTGTTTAGACTGTTGCTTCTTATGGAGGTATAATGGTGAGCCCATGTTTTATCATAATGGAGTTCAAAATATAACGCGAATTGAGTCTCTGCTACACACTCCAACTTTTTCTTCCAAATACCTGTATAAATAATAAAACTAAAATCTATAGTTACATGATGCTTTTCATCACACTTTTATAATATTTCAATATAAATATATAAAATAAATAAATACAGTTTTCTGTTTAAACACTGTTAAATTGTATTACTACTTGATAAATTGATAACAAAATAATGGTACATTAAAATAATCAAAAGTTGTGATTTATCTACTAATTTTATAAAAATAAGCTCTAACAAAAGGAGATCCATTTATAAACTCCTGGTATATAATATAAACTATGGATTTTACAAATGAATTTAGATTCTGAGTGGAGTGAAGAAGCTTATGGTTTTTCAAAGATGTTTATTTTTTCTTTATCTGTTAATGACTTATCTACAAGAAGACTTGCTCCAATTTCTAAGTATAGCACCTTTTCTGGCAGGAAATCAATGTGGGGAGGTACTTTAAAGAGATTATTTGTGTCAGGTGTTTTCTCATAAAATTTGAAAAACCAAAAGAAAAAGAAAAATATAAGAAATGTAGATATTAGTTAAAATTTATTACGGCTTTCTTTTTTTCTATGAACAGCTTTTTTTTTATCAACAATTTAGCTTGAACTTATATTGATAACAATGTTTGAAAAAGGAAATTTGGCTAGGGAAGTACTTTAAAGAGGTCATTTTTCGATTTTCTCAGTAGTTTTCTCAGAAAACGTGAAAGCATCACTATCAATTGAACTCCGCTCAGACAAAATATAACTTGAATATAAAATTATAGAGCAGCTTGTTTCTTAAATGTTCTAGAAAACAAATTCTGGAAAAATTAATACATTCCAAGATGAAGAGTGTACCCACTTGAATGTATTAATGGGTACATTAAATTATCTTTAACAATGGGTGCACCCATCCAAACTCCGCTCAGAATAGTTTTTTTCTTTAGGAATGGTTGATTGTTTTTTACAGATATACATCAAATTCTCCTCTATATCTTACTTTCCCACTTACAACAGTGGCTGTACTTGTCCCCATTATCCTAGGACAGCTTTTTTAATATAATACTAATGCCAACCATCAAATAACAAAAATCAGTAAATAAATTATTTTTCATTATAATATTTTAATTAAGTATTAGTTTTATATATCAAACTATTTTTTTATGTGTATAAAATGCACTTTTACTATTAGACTAGCTGAGCTAGTATATATACAAATAAAATAAATAATAATACAATCAACTGTGGTTTTAATTTGACTTGTATTGTTTTGGCTTGGAAAACCTGTTACGTTTCAATTTTTTATTTAATCATGTATGAAATTAAAAAATGTTTTGGATTTGAAATTTACAACTTATATAGTAATATATGTCAAGGGAGACCTGAGCAAATGTTATTCAAATTTCATTTAAACACAATACTTTTAACCACTGTATAAATATTTAAATTTTCATCCACTTTTAACTGAAAGATATATTTTTCTTTAATAATTATTAGTACTTCTGAATCATGTTGTAATTTGTTGAGCAAAATAAATTAAAATTGAATTTGTGTTAGCTTTATTATTATTGTATACATATGATTTGTAATTTTGGGTCATAGCATACTATAAATGTTTTTCTTAATTAATGTATGTTTTTTATTAAACTATTATAAATAAATTTAATTTTGATTTTTATGAATTTTATCTGTTAAAATACTGTTTTTAAATTACAATTTGTATTCCATTGGCAGGCTCTGTACTTGTTAGTTCAATGTGGTCATGATGTAGCTGAAGCTCTTCGAAGAATGTCATTAAATGTTATTCCATTGGAGAAATCATTAAGTGTTTGGTCAGAAGATGAAACAATCAAATTTGAAATGGGATTACTGATGAGCGGAAAAAATTTCCACGCAATACAAAAAGAAGTAATTAAAAATATTAAATGTTTATTGTTTTTAGTTCCTTTAATAATAGTATTAATACAAATAATTTATATTTTGAAATTTAATTCATATATCCATTGAATGTTAAAAACCATTTTAATATTTAAGGTTAAAACAAGATCAGTAGCAGAATTGGTTCATTTTTACTATTTCTGGAAAAAAAGTGACAGATTTGATATATTTGAAAGAAAACAAGTTTCAATGCGTCCTGAAATAAAGTAAGAAATGTTATTTTCCTAAAATATAAACAAATTCAGAATACTATTTCAATTTCAGAAGATTATTTTAAGTTTATACAAATTTTGGTATGTTATACAATTATTATTTTCACTTATTTTTTTTTTTTTTTTTTAATGCTGTACAATATTTAAGTATTGTTTTTGAAATCATATAACAATGATACTCAAGTTTTACGGTTTTAAGAAATAGTAATATTGTAAAATATCCAGTTACAGAAATCTAATGGTAACCAAACAAATTCATGTACATATTAGCTACATTTTTTAAAAAATTATTTGAATAAATGAAAGGAAAATAAATACAATTAACAGACCTATGGTATTTTATATTTATAGGTATGTATAACTTTAAAACAATTTTTAATTTTGGAAATATTTACAAAAACAAGTTTGTTATCAGCTAATTTATTTATTAAATAAAAATATCGGATTCCTTATTCAGAAATAAATTTACTTATAATTATCAAGAAACGCCATAGTTCTTACAAATATTCTGTTCAATGGAAGTTTGTTATATGAAAGTTTCACTGTATATATTTTTTTAAGTAAATTAAATTTTCACTGTTGTTTTTAAACATAATAATCTTACATGAAGTGGTGTTTTAAAATCTGTTTAGAATTATCTGCATTTATGAACAGCACAATCCACATTATTACCAAGAATATTAGTGTTATTCACAGTAAATGTGTTTATGGTTTTAGTTATATTTTAAGATTTTAATTAAATTAACATAATACATTTATATTCTGTAAATCTGTAAATTATAGGCAATGGCAACATTTGGAGTCAGAAGAAGATCAAGACAGTGACTTTGATAGTGTGTTTCAAGAAAATACCCAGGAAGACAGCGAAGACAGCTTGAATGCTGCTGAAAATAAGGCACAAATGAAATGTTTAATATACGCTGATCGCAAAAGACAAGTACGAAAAAAGGCTACAAATAATGCTTCTATAAATACTAATACAACTACTTCTAATACTATTACTACTACCTCTAATACTATTACTACTGTCACTAATACTACTAATACTAATTAACTATCAGTGCACCCCTTCAGGTACACTTATGAATCTTGAAATATTAATTTATAGAGTCTATTTTGCTTCCCTTTTCCAGATTGAGAAATAATAAATCATCCAAAAATTGTGTTATACCGTCAATTTAATACAATGTAATAATTGTTCACTATTACATAATGACTGACACTTCGAAACTGTTTGAGAAATCTGTATCCAAGTTACGCATATTAACCCATTCAAGTTTCACTTGGAAGTATATACTTCAGTAATAATTAAATCTGAAATACCTACCAGACTAAATTAAGTTTACATCTTCATTATATTTTATTTCAGAAATGGTAAACCAGGTTTGCATAAAATTAATTTTAGAATGTAATTTAAATGATATAATTATAGTAATTTAAATATTCAATTGGAGATAAGTTAAAACCTGAATGGGAGTTATAGATAGGATAAGAATAACTTATTAGTTTATTAAAGGTATTTAAATTCTATTTCATATTATATGCTGAGTATTTTTTACATAATTTAATTTAATTGTTTTTAATAATAGCATCTATTTGGGTCTTGCCACATTAAACCAGTTATGTCATATAGCTACAACTTTCTGATTTCACCATTTTTCTATAAAACATACAGTATATACTGTTATAATATGCATTTCTAAAATAGTACACTTCTACTATACTATTACTACAATTGTGCCTTTGTTCACTGTCTGATACAGTTCCAACGTGTGATCAAGAACACTTGGATTCTTATCACACACATCATATTTGATGGGTGAACACTCTGGTTTTCAAGTTTGAATGGCAATTTTGATTACCTATAATCATTATAGGTTAATATGAAATGTCATAAACAAGATAGAAAGAAAGATTCTATTATATGGTGTTAAAAATATTTTTCAAGTCCAGGAATTTTAATTTTAGGTATTTACTTAAAATTATTAAATAAAAATAAATAATTACACAAATCTTAAAAATATCCAATAAATATATAAACACAATACAATTTCTACAGTTTACTAATTCAGCTCAGTTCACTGCCTATATCATAGTAGTAGTGACACCCACCAAAACCACAGTAAGATGATTTAACTGGTCTGGTGTAGTGAGACCTTAATATTTTATATTATCATTATTCAGACTCTTTTAAAAAAAGACTGAAATTAAAATAATAATTAAATTATAATTATGTAAATAGTTATTCATACAGTTATGCTTAATATATATATATATATAAATATTTTTTTTTCAAGTCCATTATGTTCTTAAAAAAATGTAAATTAAATTATACATTTTTATTTAAACTACCATACAAAATATATTGGATGGGCTGCTATGTTTTCCTGTTTTATTTTATAAACAAAACAGAAAGTATGGAAGGTTATTTTATGTATTAAATTAAATGGAAAAATGCATAAGTTCCTTGAATTTCTTTAATATTGTTAAAAAAAATACATTTAATATGATTTCAATTAAATATTCATAATTACTTAAAGAAAAAAAAAACTAATAATACTTTTATTTTTATTAATAGTTATTAATAATTAGATTAGAAGGTCTGCATTAGTTAAAACTTAAATAAATTAAAAATATATGCATTATTAGTTTCCATATCTACCTATACAATTTATAATAGTTTCTTATTAATCTCAATCGTTTTATTATTAAGGATATTAAAATTAATTTTATTTAACAGTATTTTAAGTTAAATAAATTTAACTAAATATTCCTATACAATAAAACATTTTGTTAATATAGATATAAACATTCCTTTAAATTTAGTAAAAATAAATACATAGTATGTTTTTGAAATAAATTAATAATTTGATTTTACATAAAATATAAATGACTTGCTATTTAGTCTATTTCTTTTTATTCAATTCCTTTTGTGGCCTTATCCAAGTGATGTAATGAATTTTTCTAAGACAAACAATTGAATTAACTACAATCTCTTTATTAATTACTTCCTATCAAATCTCCTTTATAACAACATCTATTCTTCTTACTCTTGATCCTTTTTAATTTCAAAGTCACAGTTGCTTTGCTCCTTTATGGCCCTTTCCATACTACTGTTCTCAAATTTAATTTGGAGCACAAGTATTTGTTCTTAATATTTAAATCACGTCTTTCTATATTCATGAATAATATGTTTATGTATATACTTTATATTTTTATTATTATTTTTAATTTGTCTCTCTTTTAGTATTTAAATACCTAGTTGGTGAACTATTACTTGTAATTTAGGTTATGTTCATATAATAAATAAATACATTAGTTAATAAATATTCAATCAAAATTTAAAAAAAAAATACAATAATAATTGTTTGGGTATGTAGAATTTGTATTAAAGTTTACATTTCTTATATAATTAAATCAAAAATAAAATTTATTCAATAATACAGGCATCCTTTTAGAATTATTTTTATACTAAGTTACTTTATCTTTATCACTCTTGCATCATAATAAAATCCTTGATAAAATAATACAATTACAATAAAATCGTATATCTCAAAATAATCTGAACATAATAAAGAAATAAAAACTAATTGTGCTAAAATTACATGCTTAATATAATCTCATACAAATTATTGAATATATTCAGGATTATTTATTTAAATGATATTATATTACTGGTGATGACTTGGATCATCAGTACATATACATGGACAAAACCTTAGTAAAATATATTATGTCCGACATGTTCAGCAGTCTGTTCAAAACTAATTTTGGACAAACCATTTTGTTTAAACCATATAGGTAGTAGCCCTATCCAAATTATCTAAAGATTCAAGGATGATTTATTATCACCATGAATGTATTTCATATAATATTATATTAATTTAATAATTGATATTAATAATAATAATAATCAATATTAAGTATACTTATAAATACAGATTATTAATAGTGTTACTAGTGTATTGATATATTTGAAGCCACTAGTTATTGAAAATATGATTTATATTTATAGTCCTTGTTTTACAGATTAACTCAAATATTTTTATTTAATCTTGAATTGTATTCCAATAGGTTTAATACTAATATATTACATTATATTTTATAAATGTCATAAATTAATAATAGTTTAATAATGTTGCAAGATTTTCACCAACACCATCTCAATGTTATAACATCTGTTTAGTGATACAAATATTATTTATCATTCATAAATTACATCTTGTTATGTAATCAAGAATGTTGGTCAACCTTAACTAAAAATTATATTTAGATAAAAGTATATATATTTTATTTAAAAAAATAACTTACTTTAAATGGCATTAAAATATTGTTTAAGTTTAATTTTTTAATAATTAAAATATTGTTTAAGTTTAATGTTTTAATTATTAAAATATTGTTTAAGTTTAATTTTTTCATTATTACTATATGTTTAGTTAATGTATTTTGATTCATGATGACTATTTCATTTATGTCTCTGGCATATTATAATTTGTTATGTTTAAAAGTACTTTAAAATAAATGTAAATAATATTATATTATATTTTGAAATATTACAATAATTATTATTCTTTATTCTACATTCTATTAAATGTTGTATAAATTTAAGTTTTTGAACCCTCTTTACTATTCTGTACTGACAATCCAGGTTAAGTGAAAAAGTCAGGCCAGTACTTAAGTTCAGTATAGAAAAACAATTTATAATCAAAAATGTTATTGTTTAAGACTTAAATTTTATGTATGTTTTATTAAATATTATTTTCATTATGCAAATCTATAAAATTAATCCAATACCTAATTCTATGAATGTTAAATATTTAGTACCTGCTTAATGTTCCTTTTTTTTTTTTTTTTTTTTTAATTCACCCGTTATTTGTTTATTTAACAAACGGCATTAAAGTTTTTATAACTGTTAAATGTTTGTTACTACAGTGTAATTTTATATGACAAGTACTATTATAAAACTACTAAAAATTTAATTCCATACTTTGTATAATATTTAAATTGTGTATCTTTTATATTTAATAATATTAGACTCAATAAATATAATAGATTCATTGTATTTTATATCAAATTATATTAATTGTAGAATTGTAGGATTGATAATATTTTCTTCAATCAATCACATTTAACAATATTATAACTTAAATCAAATTATAATAATAAATTTTGTCATTTAATTATTTTCTTACTGTTTGTATTGGATTATAAAAATGGTTTATTTTATATTTCTAAATAATATTGTTTACAGAGTAAAACCGTTGTATTTAAATTTAACATACACCTTATTGTAGCTATTAGATGTAATAATATATTCAGCATAAATATTAATTTTTATTGTCTTTTGATTGTGTTCCAATACCATTAATAAGCCTGCTGAAAGTTCTAAGTGCTAAAATAAAATATTATGTACACAAATTATAATATATTATTATCTACAATTCACTTGGACCCATTTGTTATTTGCGTTAAACTATAAACAATGTGTATGTAACATTATTCCAATATTTTATATTTTAAATGTAAAGCTTAATTATAACTTAGGATATTGGCTATGTTTAAATTAATAGGAATTTATTAAAAGGGTCCCAAGTTGCATATTTGACCAAAATAATATTATATTTATGGTAAATAATTTATCTTCTAATGAAAACAAATTGATGATGTTATGAAAAACCTTTTATAATCCCATCTTGTTTATATAAAATTATTTGTATAGCTTTTGAGATACCTGCACATAATATTTTAAAATGAAACTTATGTCTTATGATCTCGACTTATGAAACTATTAATAGCAAAA
The DNA here is from genome assembly GCA_902439185.1 of Cinara cedri. Lineage (NCBI taxonomy): Eukaryota > Metazoa > Arthropoda > Insecta > Hemiptera > Aphididae > Cinara > Cinara cedri. The sequence goes on along the minus strand of CABPRJ010001459.1, from coordinate 243,045 downwards.
TTATCTCCTTAAAATTTATTAAAAATGTGCATAATATGTTCCTTTACAAATTTCTCATTCAAATACAATTTTGATCATTTTGTATGAATTTAATAATATTTCTGGAAGTTCCATAATATGATTTCAATATTAAATTATATTACATTAATTCATTATATATTGTTTTTACTGTCAATTAAAAAATTATCTTCTAACTTTGTTATACTATATTTTAATAGTTATAAAAAGTCCCATCTTCTTTTCTAGAGTACCCGTGATTAGTTTGTGAAATATGACTTCCGGCTAATCCAAGTTTAATACTATTAATATCTTTCCCTTCACCAATGAGTCCACCCATTTTCAACGGATGATTTCTAAAAATCTTTTCTCCATTATGGTCTGGTCGGAAAATATTTATTTGTTTCCTATAAAAAAAAAAAAACTTTAGTAAAAAATTATAATTATAATACATAGACATCACAAATAATAATATTAATGTAATACAATAAAAATATATTCCTAACTTAGAATTTCCAGCACAATGGAAAATTTATTGATTTTCAATGATATGTAATTTTTAATATTTTATTTTTCATTAACAACAAAATGATGATATTTTTTTTACGTTATTTTATTTTAAAGAACGAAAGTAAAAATTACCCTTCACGTCTTCACAATAATTATTGTCTTGCATTTATTTTATTTTTTACCAGTTTTTACTATAGATAGGTACCCTTAAATTTAATTATTTTAAACTACAACTATTAAAAATAGTATTTTAATGAAACACAATGGCTATGATTGTTCTCTTTTATATACCTACTAAACAATTATTAGGAGCTGTTGCCAATATTTTTATGTTGTATACTTGCTATATACACCACAACACAAGTAATGAAGAAGTTAGGTTAGGAAGAAGTCTATACTGACAATGATAGACATGTTACAATAGGTTTCATATATTATAAAGAATTAATTTATGAATAAAAATGAATATATTTTTCTATTAAGAATCCTTTAAAAAATAAAAAATGTCTTCTGTATTATGCATTGTTGTCTACAAAGAGGAGTTTACTTGAAAATATTATAAGAGAAAAAACAACTGGGACTCCAGCCATCCCCCCCCCACAAGTTCAGAGACAAATGAGTACAATTGAAAACTAAGAAAAGTCTGGGGGCTAATAATTTAACTTCTAAACTGTATTTACCTAACCTACCTAGTGTTAGCACATGCAATGGTGTACCACTTACAATTTTGAAAACTATACATTATTATTTTACTACAACATAAAAATATTTTATAAATTATTAATATATCTATGTATATATTATAAACTATGAATGCATTCATATTTATTTTAAAGACGAGAATAAAAATTATTTTTATAGTATTAAAAAAATATTTGATTCAAAAAGTTGAGAAAAACAATTATCATTGCCCTTATGTGACATTCGGCTGTCTAATCATAAAACAAAGTATGTGCATTCTTATTCATTATTTATGTTTTGTTATTATTTTGATCGAAATTGAATTGCGCAGATTTTTGGAGCCACACTTTTGGTGTCGAATTATTTAAATTCTCTTTGGAATTAATCTTTGAAATCTCAATATCCCATACGGATAGGTGTACCTATAATATGTCCCACAATTATAGATATTATAGGTATATCTATAATCGTGACTATTCCTATGTTAGACCAATTACTATGTAAAATGTGTGAATTGTGACTTACTGCGTTTTATGAATAGACAGCCGTTGTACACAATACGCAACAGCAGTGGTCACGGGCAAATACAATTTTCGTACCAGCCGCGTGTGTGCATTTGACCGTTTCATTCCCACACCCTAGTTTTTCTTCCGGACAATGTCCATTCTCACCCCTCTGGAGAAAATGTGAAGAATAATAAAGAAATATCTAATTTTGACACATCATGGTAAATGTCCTACCTACTCTATTTACAAAATCATTTTTCCCGATGGAAATCAATAATTGCCTGAATAATTTTGTTAGGCACCGGTGACGATAAACATTGAATACCAAAAATAATATCAAATAAATTCCTATTTCATTAGTTTACTGTGGCAGTGTACTTATTACTTTACTATCTTCTAAACGGTGAAGTGTGTTGACTGTAGTTCAGCAGTTGTGTTACAAGTACTTGCAACAGATTACACACATCTGATTGCAATTTGTATTTTGTACTATATAATGGAAAAATAAAATTATAAATATATATATATATTTTTTAAATTAAATCTAATTTGATTGACAACTGCCCACTGCGATAACTCCAACCTTATGGTGTGTTAAAGAGATTATTAGAGTTCTTTCGGTATGTTTTTAACTTTTAAACTGGGTTTAGGAATGAATGCATCATAATATTATATAGGGTGTAAGTATATTATATTTTTTTTTTTCTTGTGAATTTGTATAACCTAACCCAACTACTTTGCTTATTTGTATCCGCCTAAATTTAAATTTGTTCGGGGATGGGGGATTAAATTATCCATTATCTTTTGTTATAAACATTAGCATCTTGGAAATAAAAAGCAATAACGTTTGATGGAATGTCGGCGATTTGATGACCTTGGGTAGGTACCTATATAATTAGAAACGCCGGGAGTCGGAATACTTAGGAGGTTAGGTTATGTTCGGTGTGGTTCTCACTTCAGGCACAGCATAAAAGTCTCCTTTTGCTTGCACACCTGTTCGGCCCCGGGGAACGTGAGACCCGAATGACTGTAAACGGACAGCAGTGCCATGTCCAGGCTGTCGGTGACCACGTCTACCTCGGGCACCCACTGGACTGACCGGTGTTCACTGGCCACTGTGTGTTTCCGGTGCAACATTTTCAACTGAAACGCATATCGTGATTGCATAAAATATTAAAATATTAAAATATTAAAATATTATTAATAAGGCGCCTCTACACGTCACAATTGGTTTTCAGCGTCTACCTCGCGCGTTATACGAGTAGGTATAACAACAAATACATTCCGCATTTCAACGATTGCGACCCACCCCGGGTAGAAATGTTTAATTGCAAAAATGGTGTGCGGACACCGTGTCCATTGCAGGGCTAATGGTGTCCAGGCGATGCGTTTGGTGTCTTAAGTGGACCCATTCTGGACGACCACCGTTCAACGAATGGCGTCTGTGAAATTTTACTGCAGTTACGTGCGACGTGGCAAATTTCGCGTTCGGTTGGACAAATTTCGCGCCGTTAGTTCTGTTGTTCAAGCTAATTGACATGTCATTAAACTTGAAAGTCAGAGGATCATAACGTGCGGCCTGGGCCGGTAATGTTGTTTTTTTTTTCCCGATATTTTGATTTTTAAGCAGCGCATACCTAATCATAAACAACTTCATCGCCCCGGACGCATTATATAATCTTCTTACCTTTAAGTTTGACTATAAGACAATTTGCTCCGATATTATAACCAACGACACCGATGTGCCCAAGTGAACGCACATTTACTGCGTCTCGCGTTTATAAGACGGAGACCGGGTACTGATGCCAGTGGCGGCGTCGTCACGAGTTAGAATCGAATAACTGTGACCATCGAGAATACAGAATTATTTATTACCCAAGACTGGAAAACGTGGACGCGGACATAATATTACCCATTCGTATTATTGGTAACGGTACTCGTAGTACGATTTGAAAAACTAATAATACTCTCGTCAATAATTAATAATATTATACATAAATACGCCGTGCTGTTATAACGCGCACAATATTATATTATAAATACCAATTTGTTTCGTATTAATGAAAAATGCACGCTAGAAACATGATCGGTTTTTTTTTTTTGGTTCTCTCTCTGTATAAAGTGTTCGTTTGGTGTACTCGCGTAACGGTATTACAGACCCGTAGATACGTACGCGCATAAATGTATACAGCGGGGTTCGGGAAAACAGGCAAGTGGTGAAAAAAAAACAACAACAATATACTCATTTCAAATATTATGACATAAAACGTAACTGCTATCGGAGTTAGTGCCGCATAATATTGTACAGCACCATTATAACAGGCGCCTACGCCGCATTTCATTACCGTTGACCGTGTGACACAGTCGACGGTAATATTTTTAATGTTTTCGCGAGACCGAATTCTCGGGGCGCGGGTTATCGAGATCCGCGGCCCGCGGTCAGAAGTAACAACAAAAATGACCACTAGTGTAGTGTAAATACGGAATATATATAAAAAAAAAAAAAAATCTACTTGAAATAAACATATGGCTATAGCATGAAACACGGTGGAAAAATAAACTGTCTGAATGTTTCGTCTCGAAATACAGTTGGAAAAATGAAATTTCGATTTATGCGTGTAATGATTTATAATTTATTTTTAAAAACCAATAGGCACGTTGCCCCGTTATCGGCGTATTATAAAATTGGTCACGCGAATTAACAGCGCGTTACCGTATCCATGCACGGATACAAATATTGGCTGGAAATTCTGGATAATAAATTAGGTGCCGTGGGCAATAGCGAAAACGGTGAAAATCCGAAAATGATCCTGCGACGCCGTAGTAGGGTACGCCAACGCCTGGTGCGACGTTGACGCGGTGGGCGGGCGGTAGTTGCAACCAATACAAAGCTGATCGCGGGCGAAGACGACGCGATCGCGAACCGCCAAAATCTCGCCCGTTGAACACAACCACGCCGCCAAGTGCAGCCGGAACAGGTACAAACAATCACGTAAACGCGGGCCCGACAGCTGGACGGAACCGCGGGACTTGGTCGCGGCGGATTACCGCGAACAAATTGAAAATGTTCAACGGCTCCGCTAAAGCAGCACGGCCGCGGAACTCTATCATTATCATAAACATCAACGGTGAGGGGGGGGGGGTACTTTACAAACAAATGAAAAACAAAAATTATTATAGTCTGTAAACTGTCGACGTTTCACCGGAGAACTCGAAACAGATAAAATCCCCTCGTATATTTGATCAAATCCGTCACGTTGACATGCGCCCGTGCGTGCGGCAATTGAAAATAAACCGCGACCGTTCGATTCCCGGGTTATGGCATAATGAGATAGGAACGGGCACAACATAATAATAACAATGGGATTTTAGAACAAGCAATTGAAATCCAAAGTGATATTCGTTTGTGTACATATTTGTCATCTCCGATGCGACGGACAGTATAGAAAAAAAAAAAAAAAGGCTGGTACCTGTTACGGAGGAAAAAAAAAACTATAAAACTCTTTTGTCCAAAATTAAGAAAAATATAATGGGAATATCAAATGCCCCGAATGGATGCAAAAAAAGTAACCGTATGATATTACAAATCTGTAGTAACGATGAACAATAATCGCGCATAAAATAGTCACACCGAAATCCTGGGGAAATCGTCGTTGCATCCTTTAACGAAAAAAACCGAAAAATACATTACAGTTACTGCGAACGCCCGCGGTTAACATTATTACGACATTAGATTTGTGCAGCGCCTGAAACGGCGCGCAACACGACACTTGAGAGTGCAGTACGAAATCGCACTGATGCGGCAGGAAATTAACAAGCGCGTTGATTATTTGAACGTCTGGTATGTTGATGATTACCGATGAATGGTCAGTACATACCGTGTAAATGAAGTTGGAAAAAAAAAGAAAATTATTTTTATGTTATTATTCGATAATTGAATTTTATCCAGTAACATTACAAGCGCAAACGTTTTTTATTTTCCTGTTTTTAAAGTTGAATGAGGCGTGCGTTTATAAAAAAAAAAAACCGTGCAGTGCGACGTTACATTTGTTTCGGGGCCCTGATATTTCGTTATTCGTATAACATAACAGGTACAACATACCTACGGTTGTTCGCCGTCCGTGTCGTGCGTGTGTGCGGGGGCGTACCGTTTCGACGACAAATCCGTTACGATAACGTATCCGAAAACGGATACCGTTCACTCGCGACAGCGAGTGAACGGTACGTCCCCGGGCAATGTCGAACTCGCGTGTCCGCAACGTATTGTTCCGTGCGAAATCGTTTCGGCGGCGCGGTATGCGCCGTGCACCGCGCGTGCCGTATGCACGTACGAGCGGCCGGTACAGGGTGACTGTTTTTACGCGCGCGCGCGCGCGCTACGTAATAGTAATTAAAATCGCCGCAACAATTTATCGATATAATGGTGTGTGTTTTTTTTTTTCTCTCTCATTTAATGTTTCGCGGTCTCGTGGAACACAATACACATTTGGCAGAAGCAGATGCGTCGGGTTGTTCTGCGTCGGCGGACGGTCGACGAACAAATATAACGGCGAATGGGTGCAGCACAGATGATGACAATTGGTGCTTTTATAGGCGGGCGGTTGGAGCGACCGGAGAAGAAATGGATATTGAGAAACGAGTACCAATGTAGACAAGAGACGGGGCATCCTATAGGCGTGGCTACGGCAGTAGAAAAACGAGAGAAAACAGACCGAGACACGGTTCGGGCGTACCCAGTACGCGAACGGCAATTAAAATAAACGTAGGAACAGGAAGGCCGAGAAAGGCGGTTGGATACGACCGAGGATGTGTGGCACATGATACATTATGAGGGGATACACGAATACAATCGGTGTACGCGAGATGGGAGATCGGGCCAAGTGGAAGTTTAGGGCGAGGTTGACCGATCCGAAATAGCTGGGATGAAGGCGAATGAGGGGGGAAAGCGTGTTTCGCGGTCACTTAGACTTTAGAGCGCTTTTTAAAAAAAAAATAATTAACTCTAATCCTCTGTAATGTATATTATCGTTTACGCGATGAAACCGCTAACAATCTTAAACGATTTTCAACCGGCAATAAGTATTATTTACACTATATTATATTTCTTATATAAAAAAAAATCCTATTCTCGTATTGAAAATTCATAAATGTTTTGTCCCGAAAAAATTCGGTAACATTGAATATAAATTAACGATGCTAATCGTTCGCGGGACTTGGAAATGATTTAAAATTTAACGTAAACAATAATACGGTCTCTGAAATAATATAATTTATACGTTAGTATACGATAACATCACCCTGTATATACCAACCAATAGTATTTGTATTATGCACGTATTTACATAATTATGTACAGTATATATGAGGGTCGTTTTGTTGCTAAGGGACGCCGCGATGGCCTTTATTTTCACAAAAACTTTGATCCGACAAAATGACAGCCGTCAAGCTGACGACCGTTTGTCTTTTGCCCGCAGTGTCTCAGTCGTATAATATACTATTATAGTGTTATATTATACCTATACAAATGTGTATGTAATATTGATTGTTATGAAAAACCAAGGCTATGAATCGATTCAAAACGACGGTGAAAACGCCGTTTATTCGCGTTTTCATTAGGTACATGATCGGACGTATGGGCAGGAGCGAAATTTCAATTAAAAAACAAGGGACCGACATACACTTCGCACGATGGGTGCAGCCACTGTAGTTGTTGAGAAGTTGGGAAAGTAAGATGTATGGGGGAAATTAATTTGTATCTGTAAGCAACGATAAAATACCTTCCAAGTCAGATTTCCTTTTAGAAAAAGTGCTATCATTGTAAATCGGAGCAAAAATGATAAAAATATCGTAGTATTTTACTAATATATTTCGTACATTTTCCTGTTTTTTTTTTTTTTTTACACTTTATTCCTTTTATTAGAAAAAATGCTGAGAAAATCAAAAAATGGGCTCCCCAAGAAAATTTCCTTTCAGAAAAGAGTCCACATTGTATATACATCGGAGTAAGCTTTTCGGTATAAAGTGTTCACATAAAAAAAAAAAAGAAGGAAAAAGAAAGAAGATTTTTTCCTAGATGTGCTGAAGTCCCCTAGGAAAAACTAACCTCGTTTATACAAACAAGAGATCTAAAAAATATAATAAGTGCACTCTCTTCTATTGTACTACTACACGTCTACACCTATTAATACTATTGGTTGAAGAAATAAATTAAAACATGTAGAACAGTTGCCCAGTCGTTGGTCCATAGCAAATCCGAAACGATCTCTGAAGTAGGTACCATTGAATCTTTGTCATTTCGTGACGAATACTTAATTTTCTCATCTACATAATAATATCTAACATTTGAAGTTGATTTTTATTTATTTATAGAATACCCTTACTTAAATATTTCTCAGTAACTTATATTGTATAGTTAATTACAGAGAAAAGAGACAATTTGATGGCTATAGTTCTAATTTATATCCTCTTAAAACACCTAAAATATAATGCTAATACTCTGTTAAAAATTAGAGAACTAGAATTAGAGACTTGTTTTCAAAAAATACTCATATTTTACCTTTACCAGTTGTTTACGTAATTTTTATTTGGTAGGTATTTGGTGAATAAATCGGTTAAAACTTAACAGACATATTTGAAAATTTAACACAAGGTACATTATAATTTGTGGACAGTGGTCTAAAAAACAAATTTGAGTTTAATGAGGTTTTTTTTTTTTTTTAACAGCGTTTCAAGATCAGATTTTGACAAAAATCGTAATAATTACGACATTTAAAAATGTATCACCTAACTTCGTTTCGAATCGTTTTTTGTGAGCAATGGTTGATTGTTGTATACCGATTTAAATTAAACAACTTTATATAATATCTTACCTTCCCAACTTCCCAACTACAACAGTGGCTGCGCAAATTTTATCATTCTAATATTGTCTTAGATAATATATTCAACAGGAATAGGTAATCAAAAAACGAATAAAAACCATTATTATTATTTTAATAATTTTCTTTTCAGTAGACTTTATTTTCTGACACATTTTTGGGGGGTGCTAATTTTAAAACTAAGGATATTAAGCCAACCCGAAGCCCCCCTCAATTGCACCAACGGAGATAGGGAAAATATAGGGGAAAAAATGATGTCTTCAAAAATCCACGATCGGTATACCTATACCTATTTAACAATACTATACCTGTGAGGAGGTACTTTAGGGAGGTCATTTTTTGATTTTCCCAGTAAATAGGAAAAACTCGGAAAAACATGGGAAAATCGTGAGAACGGGAAAATGGGTAAAATCTTAAACAAATATTATCATTAAATAAAATGTTTGATGCATGATATGCAATTAATTTATGATAATATGACATATTATTATATATTATTAACGAAGCAACACTATCAACTGAACTCCGCTCAGAATTGGTTTTTTCGTTAGCAATGGTTAATCGTTGGCTCCAGATATACACATCAAATTCCCGTGTGTAATCCTACCTTCCCACTTCTCACCCACAACAGCGGCCTACCCACCGTGCGAAGTTGCCCGGCGTTTTTATTTTTAACTCGAGTTCAATATTCGACTTAAATACGTGCAATTCGATCTTACACAATCTAAACGAATAGTTCAGAATTTCAAACGGACGTGATTAAATGAACAATATAAGCGACTAATGCCAATTGGTGTTGATAACTGTCTGTATATAAAACAAAATATTTACCTATGTCTGCTATTGTTCCCACGGCCTCGGAGAATCAGGATCGCGAAGTTATCGTTTATGATTAACATTATTATCTTTGTTTTCAATCGGAATAATCTAAACGCGTGCATTGAAAACAGCTTTCGTGTGTTTAATACCCGTGCTATATTACAAAATAATAATTATATATTATATTATAATCGTGTTCAAATATTACGGCGTCTGTGTTGGTGAGCCTTGGTAGTTTATGATCAGGTTAGGGCGTATGGGTACGTTGAGGTACGAGTTTGTGTTTGTAATCAGTTCATTGTGTTTCATTAATTTTCAAATGGGCACAATATTAATATTACATTATATGTTATGAATATATTCATACAATTAAGCAGGTAGGTATAATACGTTTTGGTTCCACAGTCAAATTTTACAATGGTTTTTTTTTTTTTTTTTTTTTTTTTTTACTGTGGGAGAAAACGTAGGAATCTATTCATAATTAAAAGTAATTGGATAATTGCAATACCAATACCAGGGCCGACTACAGAGACTTGGTTGAGGGGGGGGGGAGAGGGAGCTAAGTCATATTTTTCAGAAAACTGTATAAAAACTATAAACTATCGTCTATTGCAGATACTTATCTGCAATAGACGATAGTATATATTTTTTTTTTTTTTTTTTTTTTTTTGTATAGTTGTGCTTAAGAAAAATACGTGCTTGGGAGGGCTGCGGCCTCTAATGAAAATCAGATTTCGTGATTCTGGGTAGAATTCCCTCCGTTCTCATTGAGTACACGTATTCGGCAAATAACCGCCTAAGTCGCGAATCACTCAAGTGGTCATTTACATCTGGTTCACCATGCGGTGAGCGAACCAGTTAAAGCCAGCAAGTACCAACTGAAAACCGTCACCCGTGTGTTCACCGTACACAAATGCGGATGGGGAACATTAGCGAGCGTCACGACTCGGGATTGACGTCAGCGTTTCCGTGCGGAACCCGACCACGGGTTTGTGCCGGTTTGCCCGATAACCTCTTGGCGCCAACGCTCGGCGATAACGAGGTCCTGTGTCTACAATTTCATCTACTCCGGTTAATCGACCGTGCCTCAACCCGTAAATTGAACGCCGACGTAGACCGCTTATCGAAGCAGAATAAACAGTTCAAATTAACGGATTATCTTTATTTTCGATTAAACGTCCGACGCGAGCCGTCGAATAGAGGTGACCCAAAGGGCCCAAGACGAATAAGCAATTTTACTATTCAAATATTAAAAATTTAAATTTCAAAAACCGCGCGTGAATTATGGACCAATCGAAATAGTTGCGTTCACAAATCTATTACTGGTAGGGTGGGAGCGCGTAAAAATCTGGACGGTACAAAACTGGAATGTAAAATTTTAAAATCCGTAAAAATCTATACGGTATGAATTTGGAATTCGATATTTAAAATTTAATCTTCGAGATTTGTACCTTACAGATTTTTACGGATTTCAAAATTGTATATTCTAGATTTGTATCGTCCGAGTTTTTACATTCCAGGTTGCCATCAGTACTCTTTTGAGCTCCTAAAATTTTTGTAATCTAATATTTTTTTATACCGGCAACAATGTACTCGTTTCACCATTTACATTTAATCGGCACAGACGTCATCGTTGTTATCTACGCTTTTCCTCGAAATTCTCAAGGTGGTACCGTGTATAATTAGTCATTGTTATTGTTGGAAATCGAAATTGATTTTGTGAGTTATCTACCACGCGATTCGCTCAACTAGTCTAGTCTAGTCTAGTACGAAAGTGAATTTGTCTTCAAACCTTCATGTGTAATGTGTATAATATGACGAAAATACTCTTTTCTCAGAGACACGATCTGGTAACCCTTACCTTAGGTACCTTATCTTCTAAAGTCGAAAAAAACTAAAATTGACCGCATCAATATTCTGCCAATTGTGACGAATACCCGAGTGATTAAAATTAATCTAAACGGAGTATAAAAATCAAAATTAATAGGGTTTAATATATCCATTTCAGTCAAGTGGAAAAATCACTTCTGGAAGAATCCAAGCGTGTTTTCAGAAATGTTATCCAATTACCAGGACAACCGGTAAAATATAATATAGGTCTATTTGAATAAAAAACAGCTAGCATCGAAACAAAACCAAATGTTGTCGTGTAATTGCCTATACATAACTCCTTAAAAATCACGCGTTTACCAGGTATTAGACGTAGGTTTGTGCCAAACAAAAATAACGGTGTAGATTACAATTTCCATATTTCACTCGAATAAATTCATTCGATTATGATTGTTTAAAATCGCTCGATAACTTTTTATTTTCCCAATCCGATTACTCTTGTCACTAAACAACACGGATGACCACACTGCCACAGTGCTGTACTGCAAAAACAACGAATCGCAACAACAGTATTATTATAAATATTATCAAAAATCAGAAAGTTTTACTATAATATGGCCTTATTTCACTGACACTGCAAATTTGTTAATGCATTAAAAATGGTTTGATGCGAAAAACCGTATTTTGTTATGTGGCCAAATAGGGGGGTTGGCTTATAATTATCTTGATAATCATCCAATCTTTATTATCCAAGATAATACTAAAAATAAATCAGATAACATTATTTTTTAAAATAGACGAAAATTATTAAATTACAATAAAAATTGTAATTTGTTTTTATGTTAATTTTTTTTAACAATAAACACAAAGCTTCTTCTCTATTCTATACTTATAATTTACTTATTAGTAATATGTAAATTCTAAATGTAAATGTAAATTGCAAATTTAGGTAATAAGTTATTACCTGCATACTTTAACACCTTATATATTTTCTGTTTTTCCTTTAAATTATTAATTAGATATCGATAATTACCAAAATTATGGATTATTTTAATAATTTACCAAATTATCCGATAATTACCGATCCCTGGGCTAAATATTATTCACGGCGCGGCGTCCATTTACGGTATCGAAAAATATTCATATTTATTTACAGTGATGTTCTCATAAAATTTGTTAAAGGTATACTCAGCACAATTTTAACAATATTACAAAGGAAAATTTGAGGGTGTTAAAAAAGGGGGGTTTTCATATTATACCGTTACCTATATTAAGTTTCAGATTATCACCTTGGTATTTTATATTAAACACATAATTTGTTTTCTCTGTATGTCTCGCGCATAATATAGCAGCAAATACTAATCGCGCTTTATTTTTTATCACAGAAATATGGGCATTTCAATTTAACAAAATGTCTCTTAATTTCAGCTACAATAATATGTTATCAAATGTTGTAACAAACGAAAATATTTAAACACATATCATTCGGCCAAGGCACAGTCAATATTAATTTAAAAATATATATACAACAGAGATCTCTTTGTCGTAAACCAAAAAGTCGTAATCGTTGAATTGTGATGTGCATTTGTTGCTACATTATTTGCGCGAGACAGACAGAGAAAAATCGGTGTGTCCCTTAATAAGAAGCTGAGTGTTAATAATAACGAATTAATTTCCATTTCTATTTATTTCAAGTCTCTGTAACTTATCTTCGTATCATAGAAGCAAATTACCCATCATATTTTGGAGGGGCTTAGCATTTCATAATACCGCGTTATGCATATTATCCAATGTTAATGAATGTTGCAATAGTACGATCATCGAATCACGAGTCACAGCGATTCATAACCGGGTACCGATACCTAACCTACGAAGCCACATCACAGGCGCGGATCCAAGGGGAGGCAAAGGGGACGTCCGCCCTCCCCCCCAAATCCCTGAAAATAGGTTTGTATTATGTATATCGTGGGTGGCCGAACGGTCGATTATTTGTATGCAACTAGTGGACAAGTACAACAATTGTTGATCATTTTTTTTATCTTTATATATTAGATATTATTTTTGTTTTGTTGTGAATTTATCGAATACCGTGCAATTCAACGGAGTTTGTCCCGGCAATGATTGTGGGTACTTGCAGCGATATTGCATTAGTGTGATTGATACTAGTGTGCCGGACAACATTATTACATTACGCATGTCAGCTTTGATATTTCGTTTGTCAACTATTGGATAATAAAAATTACGATTATTTAAACATTTTTGTTGAGAAGTCGGTCCTCGGAGGAAAAATATATTCTCAGTAGTGGTCACTGCCACAACAATTTTGGCCACCCCTGACGTGTAAAATATAACGTCGGGTTTTTCGACTATTTTCGTAGCTCATTGCGACTACACACTAACCGGAATGTCATATTATATTTATCGCGTAGCGACCGTGGTAATACAGCTATATTTCGTTCGGTCATCGACCGTCGTCGACGATAAACAATAATTTTCGGAGTACATCCATGTAATGGTTTTAATTAATATTTCTCGTTGTTCAACGAATCAATAACTATGTGCATTGATGTATTACAGCTTTATCGGTGACCGCATCGAAATTGCCGTCGACGAGAACTGTTTCCCGGAAAAAACAAAAACAAAACACGATAAACATAGATAAAACCCGAAACCAATAATTAATATCAAATGATTATTGCAATACGATTATAAATTAATATAATATTACCGATACGACTTGTCGGTTGTCGTAGACCGTTCGGTTTTCTTTTCATTTATACCGGGCGATCCATTTAAGCGCGCACACTCATTATTATTACCGGTGAGCGTTCATTGTTTCCGGATTTCGTTTTGTAGACCATTTCAAGAGACAAGTTGCTCTGCGATTTTATATTTATGTCGTTTTTTTTCACCCTTATTTTTGGCGGTAAACCACTACCACCTACTTTGGTTTTTAAACGGCAACCCGTATTAAAAATTCCGTAAATATATGGAGTATTAGTTATTAAACACGTTTTAGTGTTGAAGTTGTTGATTTCCATCAATCCGTTGACGAGATATTCCACTTTTAAGTTTGTGTTGGAGGATAGTAGTGGAGTATCATTTGTGCGGCGGCACCACCAACCGTAACTTAAAATCCAAAATAGATGGTGGTTTTACACCCAAAAAATAAAGGTGAGAAAAAAATATAAAATTGTAGAGCTGCTTGTTTCTTAAATGTTCTAGAAAACAAATTCCCTGAAACAGTTAATACTTTCCGGAATAATGAGTGTACCCATTTAAATGAATCACCATGGTGCATTCCTGGAGACCAAGGGCCGATATACTTTATGGCGCTACTTGTTTTTACGATGCGATCCGGGCAGTCGTAAGTATGAGGACAATTTCGCGCCCACTCGGTGAAACATTTCTGGGTCCGCCACTGAGCCACGATAGTACGACCGAATACCGATAACATAATTACATAATAATGATAATTGATAATATAGATAACATTTGTGTGACCGAGTAAATTTTATTTTCCTCTCGACTTCGAACACACGTCATACAAACGATACCACTATAGGCGCGGAACGTCGGGGGCTATAATAGCCCTCCTCCAAATTCTCTTTTAGCACCCCTCCCCCCCCCCAAAAAAAATTTCTTACAGCGTCCCTTGTAAAATAAATATGCAAGAAAAGGTTTTCTCGTTACCTTTTTTTTTTTCAAAAATGTACAAAATATAATTATCTAACTATTTAAGGCTTATTTTATAGTATCAATAAAAATAAATGCTTTATGATAGTATTATTTTGAGTTTGAAAATTGTACTATCAACATTAAGTTTAAAAATTGGAATTGCTATTGCCGAATTTATGAAGTTAAAATATCAAGAAAGTTTAGCAATTCGTTTAACAATACGAAGTAGAGTTTTTATTTTATTGTACAAATAATTAAACCTACTTCCCACCAACAACAGTGGCTGCAGCCACGTGCGAAGTATGTACGTCTTTTTTTCATAATAAAATCAGTATTTTTCATCTATTTAAGAAACAAAATATAGGCGAATCTCCGAGGGCACTGATAAGACATTTTTCGCCACTCTATTTGGTATCGAGTTATCTGTTATCTGTTGTTTATTGAATTTGCTAGCCATCATTTCCGATAAATTAGAACATGTCAAAATAGATATAGGTCATAGGTATGTTATCATCAAATCGTATTTTAGACGGGAATGCGCAACCCTCCGGCACATCGTCCAGAGCTGTGACGTAAGCCGTTCTCAGAAGGTTCAGAATTACAGAATAATAATATTATAATATTATAATAAATAATAATTCAAAAGCGGAGAGCGAATGACGTCGTGTTTGTGGAGGGAAGAGCCCGAATGTTGCGTATCACAAGGTTGATACTTATTTATTTTCCATAATCTAGAAAGCAAAGCACCCTTCTACATATGGATATATTAACACAGAATATTAAAAAAAAACGCTTCCCAAATCAGAGATCGGCATGTAAACTTTCTTGATTTTTTAAATTTTAAGAATAAAGCGTCGTCCATTACGTACTACACATTGTACATCAAATAGCTTATATCTATACTCAACCATAAACATGAACATTCAACACCCACCCAACCCGCCCTTTTTTTCGTCACAAAGCTGCGTCAATTTAAAAACGAGTCATTACAACAACCACGTTCACGCTGCCACTGGCCGACTCCATATACAACAATGTACACAATTATGATGCCCGGCGACATTTTTCACTTGTTGGCAATGTTTACATCATTGTATTATCATTTTAGTGCTGTCCTAATCGCAGATAAATTTAATAGCCATGGACTACGTTAACATAAAATATTGTCCGGCAACGAAAGAATTTGTATACATGGCCCAAGTAACAAATGGCGCTGTGGAGTCGGCTGTCAACCATCTAGTTTTTATAAAATATCTGTGGTTAAGTTTGGGATTGACCCTTTGTTACCAACTGAAAATCTTTTTTTTTTTTTTTTTTTGCCACCATTATGTTTTCTGTATATGAATCGTAACCGACTCCAAGGGACAACTACTATTCTGTAAAACAGTGACTCCCAAACATTTTTCACCGCGATCATAAAATTTACCTAACCTAACCTAACTTACACGTGACTCAATTATACTTACTTACAGATTAGTAACGACCCTATTTTGATCGCGACCCTAAGTTTGGGAACCGCTGCTAAAAGAGAATGACGAATGACTAAAGTAAAATCGCAGATATGATTTCAGGGATACTAAAACTTTAAAATTGAAAATATGTTATAATGATTAATGAATAATAATCTCTCTCTTGCACTAATGATGCAAATTAAACAAATATTAGGAAGATATATAAAACACAGGAAAATAATAATATAATAATCATTGGTCTCCAAAATATTTTTTTTTTTTTTACTTTGTAGCAAAACTGAAATCCGAGAATTTTTCAGTTGACACTTATTCCCCTATAACCCGACGTGGTTTTACTTCATATAATAATACTCTATGTTTTGCTCAAAAAATCGTGATTTATTTTCTAATAAAATTCTGATAAGTCGTACTCGAGTAGGCGAGCCCGCATGTTAGGTTAGGTAAAACTGGGAACCATTGGTTTTTAAACCAATTGGTACCATTGGTAAGCGAATAACACTCCCAGAATATAATTTCCGTGTGTAAACAACAAATATCAGCTTGCGCGGGAAAAAAAATGTGCTATTACCATTTACTCGTTTTCTGCACTATTAGTCATTAATATTTTTCATCCTAATTGCATAACTTCGATTTTCCTTATTATATTTAGCTTAAAGAGGAGTTTTTTCAGCAGATTTTCAAATCGGTAAGTACCTATTTTATAAATTAAGATATGTAATATTAGTTTAATATTCCGTGTATATTATTTGGTAAACAATTTGTAGGTACGTATAAACCGGTATAGCCATGAGTAAATTTGGTTTAAAGTTTGCTATAAATTTATACGCACTCAATTCTAAAAACAGCAATAAAGGACAAATATTCGATGATATTTACCTGGATTCCGATTCAGAGGATGAGATTGTTGACAAAATTGTTGATTTTGATCGAAAATATTTAAACTCTGGTCAGTACTTTTTTTTAAATTTAATAATTTTGTACATTGCGATTTTATTAAAGGTAGGTATTTTATGATTATTATTTTTCACAATAGATGTTTTACCGATTGGCAAGTCTAACGTTAGGTTTACCTCGACAAAATTAACAAACAATCCAAAATGGATAAGACACGGAACGTTTACACCTCAAGTCTACCATTTTGACTCATCTAAGGTATAGTAATATTTTAAAATTGCTAGGTATACTGAATAATCAAGATTTAAAAACTAAAAACAGTTTTAATAAATGTAAAGACTTAATTAAATTAATCATTATTAATTTAATAATTTAATTAGATAACTAGAGATAGGGTGTTGTAGTAAACCCATTAAATATATTATTGCAAGCATGTCAGGAACGATATCTACGTCAATAATATATACGATTATCATAAGGGGACCTCGACACACGCTAACCATCTATTCTATTCTTTTCATTATTTCCTATTAGACAAACCTTCAAGAAGCACATAGCTTCGGTTTGGGATCCGTATATATACGGATTTTGATGTACACTAAGAGGCAGAGCGGTTATAAATCTTAGATCATCACCACCACCTCACATTAAGTCGGTCCACGTTCATACTCTTGCGGACGAACCTCTGGTCCATTTTTATTTGTTATTTATAATTTTATGAATTATGTTAACTAAAGTTTTTTAATCGTATTAATTTCTAATCGTTTCTACTATTTATCTCCATCTTCTTCCACCAGCAGACGATAATGAAGTTCCGTCATTAAGTAAAACGTAAGAGCACAGTCGCGTCAGCCTTCGGCTGGCTACAGTGTTAAAAGCCTAAAAAACACACAAAAATGATCTAAAAAAAAATATGCACTTAATAAATTTCCAAACAAATCTACTTAAATAAGTGAAAACCATTGAATTATTTAAAAATAATTATTATTAATACATATACTATGGGTGTGATAATGGGTGTTGGAGTAATTTAAAATATAAATTGTAAAATTAATAGATGATAGCTAGTAAACATCTACATTTTCAGTTTAATTTACAGTAAAGCAAGTAATTAATGAATAAAAATAAAAATGTTATTATTTTGCATACCTACCTTCCATTACACTGTTCAATTAAAATGTGTCAGTTAATAAATTTTTATATGGTTAATCAGTTTAACAAACAGTTTCGGTCTCTTCCTGCCACACTTGATAAAACTATTATCATAAACTATATACATTATATATTATATTATATCATAAATTGAAGTAGGTACTTATAACATATTTATTATTATTTTTTGTTAGAGTGGTTTTTGTAAAGCGGAATTCAAACTCTCCGAGAAATCAAATATCATAGACTTTTTTGAAGCATTGGTGACACCTGATTTATTAAATAAAATTGCTCATGGAACGAATCTTTACTGGGATGAATTTACTGTTCAAGAACCAATTGCCTCTGAGTACATATATATATATATATATATTAATAATACCGATAAAACCAATTGATGCGCCTATTTAAATATTTTTATTTTTCAGAAATTATAATTGGACAGATACTGATGTCAGTGAGTTGTATGTTTTTTTGGCCTTGACTATGGGCATGTTTAACAGTTACGATGTAAAGGATTTTTGGGACAAATATTCATTTTTTAGTCGACCCTCATTAAATTTTCATATGAGTTATGAGAGGTACTCGTTAATATTGAAAATGCTGCACTTCACCATAGAGGATCCAAAACCCAATGATTGTTTATCAAAGATTCGCATGCCATTAGATGATATAACTAATAATTTTAAAAAAGCAATTGTCCCAAACGAAAACTTGGCAATTGATGCAAGTTTTGTTTTGTGGGAAGAACCTATAGATATTGGACAGTTTAACAAAAAAAATCCTCAATACTCAGGATTAAAAGTGTTTGTACTTGTTGATATACAAACAGATTTCGTTGTTAATTTACTTGTATATACTGGAATCGAAACAGAATTTCATGAAGTTGATTCAAACCTTGGAATTTCTGGGAATGTTGTAAACACATTAATGGAACCTTACCTCAACAAAGGATACAAACTCTTTATTGACAGTTTATATGTGACACCATTATTGGCTAAGTTTCTATTAAAAAAATGTACCAACATGACTGGAACTGTTAGAAAAAGTCGTTATGATATACCTAAATTAAAATGGAAATTGAAAACTGGTCAGGCTGACAGTAATCATACTGACATCATGCTTGTTATTAAAACAAAACATCCCTGTTACAATTATATGTTGACAACACAATTTGAAGATAAACTAGTTATTGTTGGAAAAAACTATCGTCATGGATACCATTTAACAAAACCATTACCTTTGAATAAATATATTGAACACATGAGGATTATTGACAACTCTGAAACTTTACTCTGCCCATTAGAATGCATAATGAAAAACTTAAAATGGTATAAAAAAATTTTTTTTCATCTTATTGACCTGTGTTTCTTAAACGCATTTTCTTCTTATAAAACCATAACCAAAAATTCAATGTCATTAAATGAGTTTCACACTAATCTTGTTTATCAAATAATGAATAAATATTCTACTAAATGTTGTGCACGTCACAATGGTGATGGTGTATATATTCCAGAAATTTGATATCAATTTTTTTATTTTCAAATTCATTTCCTATTAATATGATATCAAGTTATATTTTATATTTTTTAAATTAATTTCCTATTAAAAAAAGTCTAATTTTGTTAGATTTTTGAACATTGTTGGGTATTTTTATCATTTTAAACCCAACTATTTTTTTGTGTTTTGGTTATGTCCAGCTAAGAAACCAGTTTTTTTGTTTGTGTTTTATATCATTTTTGTTTAATTTGTATTATTAAAATAATTTTAAATGACATACCTGGACATTCAATATTTTTATTTGTCACACTAGTTTGTATCCAGTTCATTTTTAAATTAATCTCTTATTGAATAATGTATAGTTTTTTTAAGTTTGTTTTATGAAAAAAAAAATTTGATATTTTAATAATTTTAAAATGTTTCATAAAGTATCAAATTTTTTATGCTCAACTAGTATAATGTTTGTAATTATTTTTATATTTAAGCATCTAGAATAAAAATAAAAAACAATTTGTCATTGTGATTTGTACTATTTATGTTTGATTTATGTGATTAAAATAATTCTAAATAAAATATACTTGAATATTCAGCATTTAAATTGTTATGTTGATGTTACATAAAAGCTTTTAGGTACATTATTTAAAAATAATAACAATACTAGACATAACCAAGTAACTTGGTTTTTGAACAACAGATGATAAATGTTATCCCAAATATATTAAAAATGAAGAGTGAGGCCCTTGTCACACTCAGGTAATGTGATTTTAAATAAATATTGCGTGATCATCATTTGTTTTAAAAACACAGGTTAATACATCAAGGACCTACCACCAGCGTGATACAACGCAACACGAAAGCAACTAATCATGAGCGACTGGTGCTGTGATGCTATCAGTCGCTTGATAAAAGTTGTCTAGTCAATCATGTGGCTAATAATTAATTATATTTTATTTTGTTTAAATGGCAAAAACGAAAAAAGATAACCGAACTGTAAACCTAGTTGAAGCAGTAGATGCACACATACACAACAACAGAAATGTGTCTTGTTTTTTAATAGCTGGTCCCACTTTTTTTTAAAAGTACGTTAAAATTTTCTTTATAAAATAAAAAGATTGAGATTTTTATATCAACAGCAACAAAAACTGGACAATCAATATTAATATATATATGGATGTATCCAATATCACCTTTTATTAGTAATTTTTCGGTCTCGATATCATCAATAAGCCACAATAATATTGTCATCTTCAGAAGATAACATGTTTGTAACAATTCATAGAATACTGAATACGGAGCAACTCCAGTTGCCAAAATATCGTCTATAGTGTGCAGAAATCTTAGGTCTTATGATATTTTACTTGGCAACTTTTTTTTTTTAAATTGTGTTGTGTCACTGTTGTGATGAGGGCCTAACTCAAGATATGAATATTTAATATTTTAAACCTAAGTTATATTAGACCTAATTTACAAATAATGATACTAACCTACAGTTATTAATCTTTTGAAATCATGAAATCAAGATCACCCAGATTAGGAATTTGAGTTCTCAGACATTCACATATTCTGAATAATATTGATATTCAGAATCTTAATTAAGTTTACAAATGTTAAACCACTGATTTGATTTTTCTAATTCAAAATAAAAATTATAGTATAAGAATATTGCTAATTTCTAACTAAACAAATTTACAGATTTAAAATATTTCTTTTCTAAGTTTGTGTTTTAAGTTTTAATTTGTGCATAATTGATATTTATTTTAAACATTATTAAACGTTTTGTGTTAAGACAAAGCTAGATTTGTAATTTTATTTTATATATAAATGCATAATTTGATTTGTTTGTTTTTACATAATATTTCTGGTGTTTTATACTTTTAGAGACATTTAATTAATAATTTTATCAATATTTTCTCCATCACGTTTTTATATCACATATTACAACCAAATTTAAAAAAAATTAACTGATGAAACTTCAATGATCAAAATACCTGTACATTTGAGCATAGACAATGACTATTTAGTATTTTTTAAATTCAATTGTATACATTTAGAGGATGTGAAACATTCTATTTCAATATTTAAAGTGCTGTTACTGACAACAGAAAACTTTTCCAGTTTGAAAATTTGAAAAAAATATCTTATTGAATAGAATTTTTAAAATAAAAATATGTGTAATCTAAAATATTTGAAACCAAAATTCTTTGTATTTTATATTTTAGAATTGGAAGGAGTCAGTGAATATTTATAAAATACAATAACTTCTCAAAGTTTTAACACTTGTAACAAAATTAAATAAATCCAGTTAAAAAATAAATAAAAATATTTTTGTTTTTAATTTAATAATGCAAATTATTTTGGATTAAGTGTGTATTTTATTTTGCATATTTTGCGTATTCATTTGATGACTTTTTTAAGGCTACAAGTCCTCTACCCTACTTATTATTTATAATATGTAAATGCAAATTATTAGATTAATTTAACTTTTATCATTAACATTGGATTAAAATATTCTTAAAAACTTATACCTATTATTTTCTACATAATATATTATAATTTAATTATTATAATAAATGTTTACATCACACAAGTTAGTTGAATTATATGAAGTCATGTATATAACTTAAGTAAAATGAAATAAATCGCTAGTCACAAAATTATTATTTTGTCAGATACAAAAAATGTATTAGTGCCTAAGTTACATGTAATTTTTTAAATTTTAGGATCATGTCGAACAAAAATTATGAGCCATGTCCATTGTTCTGTCTATGGAATTTTATTCTAATGATTTATTAGTTATTGTTGGTTTTCTGAAATTAATTAAAGTAAATTCCACTGGACAAATAAAAGTAGGTAGATGTATATTAATTACAGAAAATATATAGGTATATTTGTTTAATAAACCCAATATGTAGGTAGGCTACTAAAAGGAACAACCAAATACACATAGCAACAACAAAACAATTTGGCTGCAAAACCGATGTTTCGGTTAGATACCTATGTGGGCAATGTCCTAATGACGATGTAACACAAATAAACAAGTATAACAATAATTACTATTCTGGCTCAACACTGATAAATAAATAATCTAGGGTTCTTCTGGCCCAACAATAATAATAAGCGAATGATATAAAATACACTGTTTAGTAGGTAAGTACCTACCTGTACAAGATATATCCATACACCAACAATTTGTCGTCCAGCAGACTGGCCAGGTGTACTTACTGGCTGTGTTTGAAATATGAAAATTAACAATAGAGGGTGCCGCCGTCAAGGAAATAACAATTATGCGAAAAGCACGGCGGACTAGTTAAGCGTTGTGAAATATATCCGCGAGAAAAATATATGGCCAAACCGATCGGCGATCAGCACACAACCGAAACGGTAGAGGAATAGGTAGGTACCTACGACAACAGGCGGCCATTCGCCGCAAGTAATTTAATAATATTTCAATAATAATATTAAAAAAGTACGACGAACCATACGGCGGCGGTCAACTAACACGGTGCATGTTAAACAACCGAAGTCGTTCGGTGTGCGCATTTAACAGTCAACGGTAATACGTGCGTTACGAAAGTCCAGTGGCGGCGCAGGGTCCGCGGCCGAAATACGAAAAGGAACAGATTGGTACGTGTACGTTGGCGGTCGTCAAGCGCGCGCGGGCATTGACCTTTGGCTATTATATACGGGACGACACTGATAATTAAATATAACCAACAATATTCACGACGCATCGTGTACATCGGATTGTGCAAAATACAGCAGAAAGAAAACGCGCGAAATAACAGGTATGGTGCGAATGTGCGCGTCGGCCCCGTACATCTGGTTATAAATAAATCCATGCACGGCGGACCGGCGCGGGCCAATTAAAATGCAACGTTATGATAATGACGCATGCGTACAATACAATAATAGCTATAATTTACTAGGGTCAGCTGCGTGTCGCCGGCAGCTGCAGTGGCGTGTTGAACTATGTATGGTCTGCCGGAGAGGACAGGGACGGAGTTGGGACCAAATTCAGGCCGGGAATGAAAACAGAAAAAAAGGGCGTTCGAGAATCGGAACACATTGAACGTTTTTTTTTTTTTTTTTTTCTAAAAGGTATACGGTAATCGGGCCACTAACATTGTACATTTATAGCACGTAGGCCCGGCGATTGGGCCACTATGTTAAGCGACTTTTTATTATTGAATCCGGCAATTGGGCCATTATATTTTAAATTTGAATACATTTTAGATTCGACAAAAGGAAAATCGCTGTTTTAAACCATATTGTTACCCTTTTCCGCGATTACAAATTTAAATTGCTCATGTTCGTTGTAATCGATTTTGAATACTATCCAAAGCAATCTGTATCATATTATTGTAAAAAAAATTAATAATTATTTGACTAATTTTATATTGCATTTCATATTAAGTATACATTTGAATGTATTTAAAATTATATATTTTTGTGTTACACATTTTGTGGCCCGGGTAGTAAAATGTACACAAATATTATTTACGAAGCAGGTGAACAAAATGTAGCCCGATTCCCGCCCGACCAAAAAAATGTATCCAGACAACCCAATAAAATACGTACAGGTACAGGAGCGGACTGGTTGGGTTACAGGCCAGCCGGCGATTTGTATACAACAGACTATCAGAAAGATGCTTAAAGACCAAAAACCGAATGAATAACAACACTCTATTTTCTCAAATTTATATCTGTATACACTCATGCTACAAACTGTTAAAAATATTACTTTTTGATAAACATAATATTCGTCATGATCCCGAAAATATAATATTAATTATACATTTTTAAATTAACAAATTACTTAATAATGTACTCATACTACTTATATACATAATTAACATTATTCATTTAATATAGAAATCTAAATTTATCAAAAACAATTTGTTTTGATTCCAATAAATTGATTTTAGATAGGAGTTGGTTGGTATTAGCTGTTTTTCAAAGTTTGCCCAACTATTTTAAAACTTTTTCGGCGCCACTGAAAAGCTGTATTAACAGGAGCTATAATACATTTTTAGCATCCTTGCAATGACGAGCCAACACTAAAAATTCAATATAAACTCGGTCGTACGTAATCATTTATGTTGGTTGCAGAACATTTCTTAAATTTCAAACATTTCGTCGTAAGTAGGTTACCTTTATGTATATTATCTACACTCGAAAACCCTATTTATAGATACACATATTGGTATACCGCAGGAGCGTGTGTATAGATGATTCATGGAGAGAGGGATTGAATTTCAATTATTTGTAATAGGCTGATATGAAAAAATAATTGCAATTACCTAGGATTAGGTCAGGAATTGAAAACAAAATGTTAAGAAAATATCCACACAGGTAGATATTTTTCTGGAATAAGAATTCGCTCTCCTCGAAATTGATTCGACGAGTTCGATTTATAGAGCTGTTTTGTCAATAATATTTGTGTCATAGTGTGATAAAATAATTAGATACATGTTAAGAATTAAATATTTTCTTTAACGATATTATTTTAGAACTATACCTATTTTTCCGTTCTCTTGGTTTTCTCATGTTTTTCTCGATTTTTTCAACTTATTGGGAAAATTGTTAGAAAAATTAAAATATGACTTCCTTAGTTAAAGTACCTCCTCAGTTAGATTTCCTTTCAGAAAAAGTGCTATTATTGTAAATTAGAGTAAAATTGTTGGTAGTAAAGTTGTTTACAGGAAAAAAAAAAGGCCGTAATATATTTTTTTAAACTAATACCTACATTTCGTAAATTTTCCCGTTTTTCCTACGGTTTTTTCCTGTTTTTCAAATTTAACTTCTGGGAAAATCTAAAAATGACCACACTAAATTACTACACTAGTCAGATTTCCTTTTAGAAAACGTGCTACACTTGTAAATCGGAGCAAAATTGACGATAGAAAAGTTGTTAACAGAAAAAAAAAGAAAAAAAATAAACATTGTAAAACCAATATATTCCTCGCTTCATTCAGAATTTAAAAACCTGGTAAATATTAATTTCACAAAAACACACAGGTTCACAACATTTAGTCTTAGTGACGTAACCACTTTCTGTGTATTTTATAATTCTAAAAAATAGTGATTAGATAATGATCAAAATTATTAATGCTATTCCCGTCATTTTTTTCCGGCCACGGTACTGCTTTGTCCAATAAATATATTTATATGTGTATGTTGATTGTAGGTATTACCTATATAGGTATCTATGCAATATCTATGCTTGTGTACACATTTTTTGAAGATTATTATTATTTCAGATTTACAAAAAACGACTGCTCAGTTAAAATTGTTCAGGTTTTTCGGTTTTTTTTTTTTTTGCTTAATTTAAAAATATAATGTGAATATCGACAAGTGATTTATACATGAGTTACACACAATAATTATTAACTAATATTTTCTTAAAAATTTTAAACTCGTATGTACGTTATGTATATTACGTGCGTGCTAGTATAATTGCCTATACTTACTAAAAAGAAAAATCTAATTTAAAAAATGTGTTTTTTATACTATGGATAAAAAAATTAAAGAAAAACTTCGTGCATTCATGTTTTAATTTGTATATTTATCAAACATGCGTATTGTAAATAAAATATATCGATTGTATGGAATAAATGAAACGTTAAAAAAAAAAAGGACTGGCATACTTCACACGTGGGTGCAGTCACTGTTGTAGATGGGAAGTTGAGTAGGTAGGATACAGACTTGAATTTAATGTATATCTGTAAGCAATGATAAACGATATATAACGCTTTATAAAACGATATAAAACGATTAATAAACCATTGCTAACGAAAAAACGATTCTGAGAGGAGTTCAGTCTATAGTGTTGCTTTGTCAACATTATATACATATTATATTATGGTAAAATGATTACAACAATGTGCGTTTACATGATAACAATGATTGTTTAAAAAAGATTAAAATAAAAAAACTTAATAATAACAATAAATAAATAAAAATGATTATACAATGATATTTATTTTTTTATTTTTTTTTTGTGAACACTTTTTCTATCAGAAACCTTACTGATGTAGACTTTTTTCTGAAAGGAAATTTGCTTGGGCTGGTACTTTATCGAGATCATTTTTCGATTTTCCCAAGAGTGTTGCCAGCAAATGTAAAAAACCTGGGTAAAACTTGGAAAAACGTAGGAAAAACGGGAAAATTGGTTCAATATTTAACAAACTATTAATTATTTTACCATCATATGGATATATATTTTGTTGACAAAGCATCATTATCAACTGAACTCTTCTCAGAATCGTTTTTTCGTTAGCAATGGTTTATCATTGCTTACAGATATACATTAAATTCCCGTCTGTATTCTACCTTCCTAACTTCCCTCCTACAACAGTGGCTGCACCCACGTCCGTCTTTTTTTTTTCACTAAATCACTTTTTTAGGCGTCATGTACATTTTATAATTAGAAAATTGATTATATATACTACGATATACATCTTTATCTCGCTACTTAATGAAAATAACCTCTTTAGACTCCCCAAACGAAGTCATTAGGATTAAATTTCGTGTATGAGTGGCGTTATAATATCAATGATTGTGTCTGTTGAGCGTTTCAACTTGCAACCCCTTATCATTTTTTTGATCAAATGTCACCATATTTTTTTTTGGAAGTAATATAATTAATTTTTGTATAATCGTATAGTATTGTTTTTATTATTTTAGTTATTGGTTATTAATTAATTTTTTTATAAAGAATATGTGTATATTTTATTATAATAATCAAATTAAGTAGCCGAAAATTCGATTTTAATGACGCGCGGAGCTCTACTGCTCACGGTTGTTGTTTTATGTTATTGTACTTGTCTAAATATATTTTTTTAAATTTACTTTTCTTAAACGAAAACATTTTATAGTAGTTGTACCTAAACAATTTTAATCATTATCAACAAGTATCTAATATTAGAAAATTACAGTTTCATTGAACTTCATATAAACACCAAATGTTTGTTTTTGGTTTTTGTTATTGAAAAGTTTCTAAAATTACTCGAAGTTAATAATATAGATGGGTATCGTTTAAAAAAAAAAAAGAACATTTTTCATCGATGTAAAAATCATTTTTACATTAAACATAGGTAATAAATGATTACGAAATGCACGTGCACATTACACGCAAATCTCACGGTATCTAATCTATATAAAAATATTTTGATCAATTGTATTAAATTCGTTTCAATTATCGTTTCTATAACGTTATGAATTTTATTGGTCTATGAAATAATTATGTTGTTTCTAGACCATGACCTGCCTACCCAAGTAAATATTATGTCCTTGATGCTGTTAGATTTCAGAACGCTTTGTAATGGTGTGTATGAGATATTATAACCACTTTTTTTTTCTCAAACCAAACAATAATTTGTATGACAATTATTCTGATAATAAACATATTGTGAAAGTTAATTTTTCTACAATACAAGTAATCCATTATAAAGCCCTTTCACTTTTTCTTTATAAAACACATTTTATAATGTGTGCGGCGGCGTTACAACAGAACATAAAGGTTAAAAAATATAATTGGCCATGGACCCGTGACTAACGAGGTTGAAACTCTAATTGAAACTTCCTAAACTTTAGCCCTAATGACTAAGGTTTCTATAATGTTATTATGATGAGATTTTGAACTATATGAAAATTGGACAAAAATCGTAGAATAAAACCGGTCACAGATAGATAAATTACATCATCATTAAATGTGTACACGAATAAAATTATGCCTAATACTCGTATTGCGGTTCGAACAGAGAGTATTTTTAAAATATAATATTTTTGGTAGATACTCAACAAGAATATTTTTAACAACACATATTCCATGGGGTCGTCCGTATAAATTTTCCCAGGACTAAACTCATGCAACGTATGTGACATTGGTCTTTTTCTGGCAATAAATTATCCAATAGCGGTTCTATCATACTGACAGAGTGGACAGCTTCACATAACACGATTTTTGCTGTTTACTTTTTAAAATAGTTCAATGTTGTGTTTAAGTAAAATTAAGGATTTAATATTTAATTTTAATTTTTTTTTTTTTCAGTATTTTATCACTAATAGGTAATAGCTGATTCAATTAATGTACACCACATATTTTCTAAAAAGGCAATGATATTCTGTACAAAGCGGTCTCGGACATTTCGGCGTTGGTCCGTTTTGGAATTTGGTCATTTTGACGTATGGTTTTTTTGACGTTTATTTATAAGTTAAAAGTTATTTAATAGAATTGATATTTTTTTTATTTAAACATATTATATTCGTTGTCATTTTTAATTTATATTAAAGTAGTAATGTTATATACAATAAAAATATAAATATTCATGTATTGATAAATTATAAAATATGTAATAAAAATGATAAAAATGTAATAATATAATTAAGTAACCTATAGATATAATACTTAAAATTAAAAAACTTAATTCATCATATTTAAATTATGTACTATTCCTCTCAAAAACTCATAATGAAAAATTATATGTTATTATATTATATTGCTTAATCACTTTATGAAAAAATCTTTACGCCGAAATTGACCCACGCTGAGATGGCCACGCCGATATGGCCACACCACAATATCCGGACATGTATACAAAGAATAAAACAAACAATATTTTATAATTTATTCTTTGGTCTTTAGTTTTCCTATGTGTGTTTTAAAAAACATAGAATGTATAATCCGGGACATATTTTTAATAATATTTCATATTACACACTTTTTAGCTTAGACTATAAATTTATGGTCATAAAATAAAATTTGCCCCCATACCCTTAAATTTAGTAATTTCACTATTTTTTTCTACCATTTATAGTTGGTTAAAATTTTTTTTTAAACAAATATTTCCAGGTTTAAACTTAATTAAGGAGAAATTTATGGGTAATATAAGAAGTAAACTTAAAAATAAAAATATTAAATAATATCAAATAGTTTGTACTTTATTTATACATTATTCTTTCAACAAATTCATTTAATAACGTTCCTTTGGGTTTAATTCCTTATTCAAAGTCAGTAAACTAATTCTAGCATCAAGATAAGAAGTTTTAAAACATCATTGTAAATAATAACAAATAACCAATTTTAAAATACTTTGTATTTGATAAAATTTCTTTGATATACTTTTTCTAAATTTGCTAAACAATTAAAAAATACTAACGATAGCTGATAACTAAAAATGTCAAAGCTTATCAAATATTGTTTGTTATAAAAAAAAAATCATGAATTTAAATAAAATGTATATAATCTCAGCCATTAGTTTCTAAAGAATTTATAATTGCAAACTACACATAAAATATTTGGTATTACACACAATGTGGCGTATTAAACACAAAAAAGACCCTGATAGAATCGCCCCTGAATTTATCCTCGTTAAAATTCGATAAAAATGCACAAAACTGATAGAAAATGATTTCGAATTCTGTCGACAAACAACTTTACTATCAGAAATCGTATTCCGATAAATGGCAGCAAATAGTTTGTACATTGGGAAATTCATTTTTTTGATTTTCCTTGTACTTTTCTTAATGATTGGACGGGGAAAAAACGTCGATAAACGGGAAAATGTAGGTACGCAATAATATGATTTCTGTTATTTTCGATTTTATTATAATTCAGTTGAAAATAATCGTAGAGACCTGTAATTTTCATTAAATAATGTATGGTATACAAAAAAAAAAAAATTACAAATACTCTGTATTATTTTAATTTGTCAAAAATACAAACGATAGTAATTTTGGAGTATGTGGGTTTATTTTCTTTATGAATTTATAATGGAGTCTGTCTATTATTGACAAAGTTAATTATTAAATTAATTTGAGATAACAATATATATTTATATATATATATATATAATAACAATACATTAGATGTATAATTATTTACTAATCAGATCATTGAACATGAAGTATTCATGCTATACAAATTAAATTAATGTACACAAACCTATAAAATATAAAACAATGCCTACCTATATTAGGTATTTAATAATATAATATTAAATTATATTACACCTGTTGGCTGTTTTTAATTTGTTAAGTTTAAATTAATGAAAACCTCACAATAATATTATACGACTAGGTAAGGTATACGGTGGGTAGATAATATTGATTAAACTTACCTCCAAAATATTATTTCCCTGTGTTTTGAAGAATTCTCTCCAATCGAATAATTACTAGGTAGTTAGGTATCTAGGTAGTATCCACCTACTGCAATCCTGTAATTTAGATTTTTTTCTTATTAATTGTTTGCAGCCTGCAGGCAATAATATAATAATAATAATCTATAATCTATCTAGTTGGTACTTGTAGAGAAATGTCGATTAAAATAATAATTGCATATTTTAAAAAAACTACAACAATACTAATTGTAATGTTGGTGACTATTGCTGCAGAACGTTTGGTCTAATAATTTTAATTTATTCATTTATTGACTTATTGATTAAACGCACTGCTCGGTGCTGTATTAAACATTAGGACGCGTATTTCAATATTATTTATATTGCAATGATTAAAATATTTAACGATTAGCTCTGTAACAAGTAAGTATATACAACAATAGAATGTTCGAGTGGATAATAGGTAATAATTATTTTTCATCATTTCATTTTCCGCGGAACCTTGACTCGTACTATTATACATATATGACGGGTAGGGTCATTATAAAATCTTCAATAATTACGCCATTACATATTTTTTTCTCAACGGCCAGTATACCTATAATACCTATAGCATATTAGTGTAGCCGTATTATAATTGGTACTAATAACAAAAGACAATACCTATTACTGAAAATCTGTAAATATATATTTATAAACAAAATTGACTAGAATAGTATATGAATATAGGTAGTGGTTATAGTGAAATGTGGTTGGTTGAAATCCGTCAAATATATTTTGTTCTCATTTTTTTTTTTTTTTTTACTCCAGTACGCAAATTTATAGTGGCATAGTTACGGAGGGAGGGGAGGGAGGGAGAGCAAAGGAGACATTTGTTCTACCCAACCCGCAACCTATGGACTGATGATTCAGGAAAGACTTGGATCTTTGATTGTGGTATCACAGTAGAAACCTATATTTTTGAAAAAAATGAATATCAAAAACTATATGTCGATAACGAGTTTGCGGAAAAAAATTAACGGGTGTGCTTATAAATATTTGAAACTTAAAGAAAATGTATTTTACAAAACAGACATTTCATTTCAGTCGTTTTACTGTTTATGATTTTTTAAATAAAATTAATACAAAGTAAACAATAACTCGATTTATGTAAGTATATACATACATACGTATTTTTTAATTTTTTTACATAGTATGTACAATTTTTATAAAATTTCCCCGCACCAACTAAAATTTTTGGCTATGGTGAATACTATACTGAGTTTAATACATTTGGTTATTTGTTCAAAAATAAGAAACAATTTCGGAAACAGTGGTTGATATCGGAGGGGGCGATTGATGGGTTTTGTGGTTTTTGTGATCCTCGCCACTTTATATTATAACCTAATATTTAAGAAATTATGCACAAAGATAGGTACATTAATTCATAAGATTGCTGTTGTTGAAGCCCAACAGGAATTGAAAATATTAATATTATTTAATTATAACTACGAATAGGCGCCGACTTCATGGAGTCGATCGCTCCCGTACTTTAATTATATCAGAGGTAAAAGTAAACAATTAGAATTTGCTTTTGTTTATAAAAAAATACCATGTACAGTAGTTTAAGTATTTTATTTGCCCCGTGCTAAAATCTAAAAGTCGGTGCCTACGTACCTACTTATATATTTTGATATTTTACATTGACAAAAATGTTTTGTTATAGTTCTATTGGTATATTTTCGTAAATATAAATAAATATTAATTATTTTTCCTACTGATTAAAGCAATACATGTCCAACAAAAATAATGGGAGGAGTTGAACCCCAATCAGAACTGGGATATTTCCACCACTGTTTGGGGAAGGAGCTGAGCTTTGCAAAAAATATCTATTCAATTTTACCTTTGTATTGCTGTAAATCTAGGGCCTGATTAACCAATATGCTGAAAAGGCTGTAACCTCGGGTGCCGTTAAATGGGGGGGGGGGGGGGCACAACAAAACAATTGTTTTTTTTTTTTTAATTNAATGGGGGGGGGGGGAGGCACAACAAAACAATTGTTTTTTTTTTTTTAATTGATTTCTTTCAAACTTGTATCTCTATATGCCAGTGATCATAGGAGTAACCAGACCTTTTTTGGGGGGGAGGGATATACATGAATTTGTAGGGAGAGAACCAGTGAAATTTGGTGATTAGTAAAAAAAAACCTCCAGCCCCATCCTATTGGTGGCAAATCCATTAATCCCCATGGCCCCATGTAAGTTAATTTATTGTTTTAAGTTTAAACAGAAATTAATGGATAATTTATAATTAGAGAGTAGAGGGAGGGGTTTAACAGCCTTCTCTGGATATTAGACTTTTACTCGAGTACTTAAACTTTTTCGTATCAACCCATTTTAAAAATTATCATAATATTAAAACCTAATTATTTGGAATAATATTATTAACTTGGTGAATTTTTTCCAAGAAATGTATAAAAAAATATCGTTTTGTTTTCTTTTTATTCACTTATATTAGACACCTCAAGCTATTATTACCCGGATAACATATTTTATCATATCTCGATTTTGATTATTGTATTTTATAACATTCTCTTATTAATGTTTTAAATTTCTAGTTTTTTTTTTTTAAATTGACCAATGCAAGCATGAAAACTGATCGATCGTTTTTGTGACCGACGTAGCTCGTAGACGGATTACATATTACTGTTACAGGCCGTAGGTACATGTTTTTTCGCTGACTGTCGAGTGATTGACGTCATGATTGGATACCTCAAAGCTGATCAAATACGTTTTTTTTTTTTTTGCATATTGTAAAGATATATTATTATAATATATTTTATGTTTAGATAATATTACAAACCCGTTTCGCAAACTATGCAGAGGTTAAATTAGCTACATACTCTACTATACGGATGGTAGGTACCTACGGATGAATGAATACCGAAAAAACTACTTATTTATTTTTAGGTATATTTTATTATGATGTTATGTGAGTAACATAAAGACGCATAATTTATATATATATATCAAAATAAAGATAATTAATATTTGTACATTTTTTTAAATAATTGATTTCTTAATAGATTATCGCCAACGTCAAAATTGCCCGCGGGGTTTAAAATAATAATAATAACATTGGAAATAAAATCGTGTCGACATACAGAAATGATAATAAATCATAATCTTGCACGGGTTAATATTAAGCTATTTATGATTATTATTATGACGATTTTCTTTTTTACTTAAATTGTCCGTAATTCCATGTTACCTGTTATTAATTATTAATTTAGTATTCTTTTTATTTTCGGTACTACAACAATTGGAAATGATAGAAGGTCTATAATACATATTATAATAATTTAGGTGGTATGTAAAGTAGATATATAATTGCATATTATTAAATATTATAATATTATTGTTGAAGACGTGTAGTTTAATTATTATTTTATAGTAAAGAAATTACAGATAATTATAATTCGTTTGTACTTATGCCTTTTATAGATTAAATTAAAAAAAAATAAAAAAAAATACCTACTTAGTGATCTATAATATTAGTGTTGTACGTTTTACAGAAATGTTCTATTATAATCAATTTCAGAAGAAATTTGCATGTTTCGCATTTATCTAGTACAGGAGTATAATATAATATAATATGTAGGTAGGTACCTATGTTTTTATGTTTTGAATATTGAGCTCTTATAATATTGGTTTTGGTAATTCGATAGGTGCATTAAGGTCAACATAATTTCACAATCATAATAATAATAATAATTATATTATACAAGACACACTTATAAAACCGATATAATGTAGATTACCTTGTGGCTTGCACCTTTAAAACAGGTATAATAGGTATACTTGTTAAACCTACGCCTAAATTGTATATACCTGTTAGATGAAATATTGTAAAATGTGGTTACGATTATGTGATTACTGATTTGGTGTTATGTATAGGCTCCAAATGTAAAATATTTCACAAATTATAATTCTGTTCACTAAAATATATGTTTTATTGAAATATAAGTATTTTAGATTCTGAGTGGAGCGGAATGTATTGGTTCTACAATGATGTTTATTTTAAATTCTGAGTGGGGTGAAGAAGCTTATTGTTTTACAAAGATTTTGGTTTATATTTTTTTTTTCAGTAGGCAACTTTTCACCAGAAACCTTTCTCTGATTTACAGGTGTAGCATTTTTTCTGAAAGGATATCTGCCAGGGAAGGTACTTTAAAGAGGTTATTTTTTAATTTTCTCAGCAGTTTCCTTAATTATATTTACGGTACAGGGTGTTCAAAATATTTGTGTAACCTTTTTATATCATTATTGTATAGGTAAACTCTATATATAATATAATTTAGCATTAAAAATATAATACAATTTTGTATTTGCCATTATTATAATTATTGCCATCGAATTGATGAGCCACCGTTGTAGGTAAGAAGTTGGGAAAGTAGGATACAGATAGGTAAGAAGGGAATTTAATGTATTTTTGTATTTAACGATTAATTTGCTAAAAGAAAAACGATTCTGAGCGGAATTCGGTCATACCTGTTTTCAAAGGTCGTAATATTTACAATTTCCGTCAAAATATGATACTAAAATCTTATTGAAAAAAAAAAAAAAATACTACACTAAACTCATCTTTTTCTTGTTGACCACCAAATACAACTTATAATGAATCTCCTGTTAAATTTTCAAGCATTTAGGTGATCTAAAAATTGTATCCATAAAGTACCTACCGAAGAAATATTAAGTAAAAAACTCCAAAAATTAAAATGTCTATAAATAGCTTAAAATGGCTTAAATGTTTTGAACATTTTACCATGTCTATAAAAAGCAAATATAAATTTTCTGTTTAAATATCAAGTCTTGTTTCACGTTTTTAACTGAATTACAAAAAAAAAAAAATATTCATCATAGTAAAATCATTAATAGATTCCTCGTTAAACTTCGAAACTAAAATTGAAAATAATAAAATCATTATTTTCGTACATTTCCGTTTTCCTAAGTTTTTTATAAATTTTTTTGAAAAATGACCTCCCCAAAGTACTCCCATAGGAAAATTTCTTTTCAGAAAAGATGCTACACTTGAAAATTAAAACAAGATTTCTAGTAGAATTTATGTAAACAGTATAAAAAAAAAAAAAAAATAATAATAATAAATAAACATCATTGTAAAACCAATACGTTCCTCGCTCCGTTCGAATCTACAAATAATAATAACGATCGATGATAACAACTTGGAAAAATATTCAAATCAACAAATAATTTAAATACAAATACAATAGGACATGTCGTAGTTGGCATACTTTAAGGAACAAGTACGCAACATTAAGCGAAGTACACCAAGTGAGAATTTGAGTTGGAATAGCAGTAAGTGTGTGCGTTATTGGCGTACCGAGTTTTTATTTTGCAGAATAGCCGTCCAGTAAACACCACTCATATATGTTTACAGAATCCAGCAAACAGTTTGTTGAAAAGTGCATTAATGTAATAATGTAGAAAAAAAGTTTCACGGGAGTGCCTAACTTGTTGAATTTCTGTATTGGGGACACGGACTAGGTACTCTAGGGCCATCATTTAATTGTTTTAAGAGGATACTTTTATTGCTCTTTATTGGTTAGATTGAGAAAAAAGAGCGAATTTTTGTGTAAATCATAAATACGGCACTGATTTCCTATGTTTAGGTAATTAGGTTAAGTCCATGACACTAGAGAAACACTAATTTTTCGCTTTTTAGTTTGTACTTAGTAAGTAATATAGTAATAATAAGTAGGTAGGTACCTACTTAATATCTAGGTATTTTATACAGAGGGCTAACAACGGAAAAAAATATGTACACTGAATAATTGTTCATTTACTGGATTTATTGTGCAAAACGAACGTCGGGTAGGTGACAAGAGAAAAAACAAAGATTTTAAACCATCATAACGAAAATAATCCTCGATTTGTTGTGATAAATCACGTAGGGTAAGTAACAGGAGAAAAAATGAATGTATGTATAAATTGTGCAAAATGGGTATGTCTAATTTAATAAATAAAAAATATTAGAAATTGTATACATTCATCAATTTCATATTTTAAAAAATTAATAATTTAAGAAATCGTAAAAAAAGTGCACTAAAGTCGGTACGTCAGCACGGAATCTTCTCATGACCAACCAGCGTTACAACTACTTCAGTACTGCGGCACATATGAAATGTAATAAATATATCAAATTAGGTACCTATTTAACGAAGCTA
The DNA here is from genome assembly GCA_902439185.1 of Cinara cedri. Lineage (NCBI taxonomy): Eukaryota > Metazoa > Arthropoda > Insecta > Hemiptera > Aphididae > Cinara > Cinara cedri. The sequence goes on along the minus strand of CABPRJ010001459.1, from coordinate 205,791 downwards.
TTGAAAAATTCAAATTTCAAATCACTATAATTCAGAAACTAACGATTTGTGGAAGTTTATTTTGACATCATCATTTTTATAACAGACATTGATTTACCCAGGTTTCGAATAAAAAAAAAAATTGCGAAAATCACGTAGTAGCTAAACTACACTTATATCTACCGAAGGTTATTATCTTTAAATGGTCGTAACTTTAATACTTGATGAGTCGATGTGAATTTTGAGAATCGTCAAATGATCAAATATTATAGATACCTACTTTGTGATAGGTGAATCGTGATAACACGCATTTATTGACATTGTATTATTGATAGGTACAACCTACATAGGTAGCACGATTAAAGATATATATATACATATAAGGTATATCTTTAATCGTGATAGATAACGGTATATAAAATTCGAAAGTATTTAAATAAAAAAATTATATCTTTTAGTTTAAAAGTCGTATATATTTGGAAATACATCTATTCGATTTAGGACAATTTGGTCTTAAAAAAACGTTTTATAATAATTATTCAATACTTTTACCATTTCGATTATAATATTATTAATTAACTATACTTTAAATGTAAAACCGACACCAGTACATCATTACTGACCGAAGCGCATTCTACCGGTTTGCGATAATTTTGGACCACATTTATTTGCACAGATCGGCGTCTTTTCACTCGTGTTCATAATTATTATTATATTAATTTTGAGTTTTATACCAACATAACAGTTTTTTGCACCCTCCCGTCCGTCCCTACCGTTCACTAGGATAAGTGACGTCATTAAATCATGGTGTAACTGATAAATTGTTGCTTATTCCATGGACGATATTTCCGTTAAGTTGCTGGCATAGTTGTATACAGTGTCTCATTTGTTAGGTTAATTTTATTATGCCAAAGCCTAATGCATAATATTCTATTCTCACACATTTAAATTTATTTAACAATTACATTTGATTTTATTTTTAAAGACTAGTGTTGTCAATTAAATTGTTTTTCATTTAACACAGTGTGTAAATTATTTTTACTTAAAGTAAATACAAATATAAGTAGATTTTTATCAGTATCTATATTAAACTGAATATCACAATAATTGTTGAAACTTATTAGAGATTATTAGGTACCGATTGTTTATAAATTTATTTAACAATTACATTTGATTTTATTTTTCATTACTAGTGTTGTCAATTAAATTGTTTTTCATTTAACACAGTGTTGAAATTACTATTTTTACTTGAAGTAAATACAAATGTAAGTAGATTTTTATCAGTATCTATATTAAATTTTATATCACAATATTTATTGAAACCTATTAGAGATTATTAGGTACCGATTGTTTATAAATTTATATTAGACATAAGGTTGGAGTATGGCTCTTGGACCCGGGAAAAAATATTAAAATATCGATAAATGCCTTATATGTAAATATTCATAAATTTTTCACCATCAATGTACATAAGTACATAATGTATGGTTAAATTTTTCATTGTATCATTCTTTAAAACCATTTTTATGATTGTACAACATTTAGATCTTGCAAATGAGTTCTATACTACAATATATTAGCTGCCAGCTGTTACAAAATAAATATTATAAATGGATATAAAAATATCTATATAATATAGATATAGATGTTTTCTTTTTTTCTTCTCTTTAGCCTTTATTCTAACTATCTAAGTTCAATCATACTCTTCCTAAACTTCGACTTCACCCAATCGCCCATCTCGCATACACTGACTGTATTTGTGTATCCTTTATATCATTCTCAGTCGCATCCAACGACCTAGTTCGATCTTCCTCTTCCTTTCTTTCCTCCTAGATTTATTTCTATTACAATTCTTACTGCTTATGGTTCCTCTCCTCTTTACATACCCAAACTATCTAAGTCCATTTTCTTTCATTTTTCTCCTACGACTAAGTTCATGTATTTGAGCACTATCATCTATGTTATACCCATGATCTGTTATATTTTTCTGTCTATTCGACACTCAGAACTATTCAACAGAGTCAGTCTCATCACACTTTTGTAGCTTTACACTTACACTTACATCTTATTGGAATTCTCTTATCACTTAAAACCTACATACAGAGTGTCCCACTATGTTCAATGGATTTTTTTAAAGCGATTAGTATTAAATTTTTTTAAACTTTTTTTTTAAATCGGTTTGTCTTCGAGGGAACATCAATTTGGAGAAAAATTAAATTTATATTTTCATCCCCTAAACACAAAAATAAATAACTTTTTATTTATTAATTTTAAAAAATTTTCAATATGGTCATTTTATAAAAGATATTATTCTAAAAATTTGAATGCATCACAAATTCACTTCTGATGAATAGTTTCTCAGTAATAGCCGTTTTAATTTCTAGCAAAAAAGCGTGAAAAAAATTAACATTCAATAAACTACTGTTAATTGTTTTATAGTATGTTATGGTTTTCTACAAGATGATTTATATCATTAATTTGAACATAAAAAAATACTTGAATTTTTTTTTTTTAATTAAAATATTAAATTTATTTATTCTAGTAATAATAAAGCAAAGTAATTTTTTTTTTTAACATTAGGAAATGGAAGAAAATGATGGTTTTGATTTTTTTGAAGGAGTTCCTTATGAAAATTTATGCTGTTTACAAGAAAATAAATTACGGTGTCACCGACAAGCAGGAAACGCTTCATATAGTAAAAGAATACACAAAATTGTTATTGAACTGAAATTACATTTAGATAATGTTGTATGTTTAGAATTTGAGTTATATATATATATACTATTTTTAATGACAAATATTTGATTAGGCCAAACATATCTGCATTTGTGATTACCACAAGAATATGATTCAACGTGAAATCAGAGACAGAAATCAACGTAAGGCTACGGCATTACAGGAAAAAGCACCTAAAGTGGATTTTTCACAGCTGTCAATCCGCACACTTAACCGTTATAAAAAATTTAGAAACATAGAAACAAAACCGAGTACAAAGAAGTCTCAAATGATAGAGGTAATTTTCTACTAAAATAATTATAATTTGTAGAAAACTAGTAATATTTATAAAGTATTTTTAAATTGATATTATGGATTTTTATAAATAATTATAATTTGTTCATAAAATATTTACTTCTTTGTTATCTCTCCACCACATATTCTTTTTAGTTATGATACACTCAACTCGGGTGTAAGCTCATATCAGACTATTAATAAAATTAAAAAAAAAACTTGATTTGTTAGAAAAACCCATGTTGGTGGCGGAGTTATAAGAAACAAAAACTCTTTATTTTAAATAATTATGTATTTCAAAATTTTCTTCAACAATGAAATTAATTAAATAAATGATATTACTCAGAGCTTTGATTCCATTTAAATTATATAATATTTTATATTTATTTAGGTATATATTTTTTATTCCCTAAAAGGGTATTAAAAAAACATTTTTGTTAAAGTAATTTAATATTATATTCATAATTTTTAGATTCAGAATATATCAAAAAATCTGTTAGTTTTATGATTGAATATACAATGGACCAAGGGTCAACAACTAGTTTCTACATTCTGTGTTTAAATTCACATGGTCTAAAACAGGGGTGTCCAACCTTTTGTGAATACTGGGCCACATCATGTAGGTAGAAGTTGTTGTGGGCCACATACTTTTTTAAATAATAATACATTCTAATTTAATGATTAAATTATAATCTATACTACAACAATACATTTTTTTTTATAATTTTACATTAGCGAATAATAAGCAGAAATATTTTTACAAGTATTGATATTTAATAATTTAATTATAAGTACACAGAAAAATATATTTATTTATAATAAAAAAAGTTTTTGTAACGGTTAGGGACTCAGAAGTAGCTTTTTTAATAGTGAGTGGCTGAGAAGAAAGACATGTTTTTAACTCTAAAATTGTTTGTTTCCGAAAAAAACCTTGATAGGAATCCATTTTGGTTGCATGTNCCGCTGTCCACTTTTCGTTGAATATTCTTCCTTCATCCGTTACTTTTCTTTTCTTATTGGACGACATTTCGCTATTTGATTATTAGTTTATTATACAAATCAAATTATTAGGTATTTTATTTTTTGATAAATGACACAGAATATTGGTATCGGAGCCAATAAAGATAAAACACTAATAATGTTTATCTTTAGGTCCGATGCACATGTCCGTATGTAATATAAGATAACATAAGATGCCGCAACGGTAAAAACACGGACGTTATTTGATGGTTTATATTTTTAAAATAAATTTGTTCTCGTAATATTAATATATTATATATAATTAATTCATGGTTTTTAAATTGAAGCAAGGGCCACATCGAAATCTACCGCGGGTTGGACACCCCTGGTCTAAAACATTAATAATGCAGTTTTCATTCACACAATAACAAATTAAATTTTTTTTTTTTAAATTAGTATTTATAATTATATTTATTTATTTATTAAATATTATCTGTTTTATAATAATAGTTTAAGTACAAGTTTAGACAATTATAACTGTTTTAATTTTAAGACTGTAAGATTTAAATCAAAAAATTAATTTTCATTTTAAAGGTGTTACTTAATATTTTTGATGAAGTTAGTTTAACTGATTGTTTTCATTAAGTCGTTATTTTTTATAAAGTTCATAATTGAAAAAGAAAATTGAATACTAATTTTATACTCTGAAACTCTTTACCTCCAAACATTCTTATCTTATTATTTATTATTGGATTTATATTTGACATTACCACATTAGTTTTTCTTGATTTATGATTAAAGAAATACAGATTATTCTAAACAGTTTCGTCATATAACTTTTTAGGTGGCAATAAAAATTGTATATGATACATTTCTTTACTTCACACACAAGGGTCCTTAAAAAAAGTGTCCAGGGTCTACCAGTTTGTGACCTCAGCAATACACAAATAGTTTATGCAAAGTTAATATTTGACTACCCCCATTGCACATGAATCAACTTGTAACATTCTACAGAGCCTACATCCTACATTTTATTGAGCAGTGGTACTTTATTTGAACTTTATTAAAATTTAAAATACTTTAAAAATGTTTATATAAATATTATATATATTTATATGTTTTTCACGAAAGTGTTCCAAATTTTGCATGCAGTACTTTAAAAGATGAAGAGTTTTCAAATTTGACTTAACTTAAAAACCTTAGATATTATAAACAGGCTTGTTACATATTTTTTCGGTTAATAAAAATACTCTAAATTATTCCAATCATAATTTATTTACAAAAAATTGTTTAATTCTCAAAAGTTTTCTATACAATTTAAAAACTGACAGCAAATGTCAATAGATTCATTTGATTTTAGACGAATTCTGGGTTATTTTAACTATAAGGGAAAAAAGACAACTGATAATAATAGACTGAGAATTATTTTTTGATTTTAGTAATTTATAGTTGCTTTCAGTGCTTTCTATTAATACACATTTCTAATAGATATGAAAAAAAATGTTTCAGATAATCCAAAAAGATTTTAAAACAATACCAGTTCATGAAAAATCGGATCTTGCATTTTTCATATACAAAATCAAGACAGGTAGTAATCAATTGGATCAAGCAACTTCAAACGATAATTCAACTGATTAATTCCAACAATGATACATCATGGTGGTACAAAATCATTTACTTATGAAATTCAATATGAGTACCCTTTCATTTTTTAATCTTAGAATCTTTTTTGGGTCAATAGCATACTTAGACTAATTAGTTCATCTCTGATACATTATTTTTAGTATATTTCTTAATGAATGACAAAAATCGGGAAAATGTACAAAATTTATTATTTTCAAATCTTAAATATTATGGCCTCTCAAAACATTCACTGAACTCCGTTCAGAATCATTTTTCATTAGCAATGATTAATTCTTTTATACAGATATATCTACATTAAATTCCCCTCCATATATCTTACTTTCCCAACTTCTCACCTACAACAGTGGTCCACTTGTTTTTATTATTGTATATTGTATAGGTGGGGTTCAGGTAAATCTATTATTTAGTTTAGAATATAGGGATATGAGTCCTATACATTATTATAAATAATGCAGTGTATGCAAAATATTCAAGTAGGTCATTTAAGGAGCCATCAATTCGTAAAAATATACATATACAAAATTATAATTAAAACTTTTATATTATTTTTTGTTACAATAATATTATTGTTATTATTTTAAACATTTTAACACCTAAAAAATTTTCTTTAACTGAGTCAAATAATAAAGGTAATTAACAATTTTGATATTATAGAAATATTATTTTTATTTACAAGTTTCCTATATTATAGATATGATGTAAATATATGGCACCATATATAGTCATTAGTTGTCAGTTTTCACTGGTTATGGCTTAGGTTTCCAATGGAATATTTGTGCAATATGAATTAAGGAACTTTAACAATTAAACATGCCTGATCCTACCCAACAATTTGAATTGTATTTTAAATAGTAAAATATATATTTATCTAAATAGTAAGGTATCTAGTAATATCACCAACATCATACTGGTTTAGTTACATATAATAAATAGTATTATTATAGTTAGTTATTATAGTAATTATAAGTCTTTAATAATGCAATTTCCTAAACATATAATTGTTATATTCAAATTACATTTACATATAGTAATAGTAATTCAAAAAAAAAAGAATATTTATTTGGAATAAAGTTCAAGCTGCTTAATTATTAATTAATTTATAACATACATGTTATAAAAATATCAGGAGTATCAATAACTGTCTCCTACCTATATATTATTTTATAAATATTTCATAATTCAAATAATTTTTTATTTTTATTTATCTTTTATTAGTAAATATTATAGTTTTATGGTATTTAAATACAGTCAAATTCGCGTATAACGATATTCCGGGTAAAACAATTCCAATCAATGTATTTGGTTGGTTTTATATGTTATGTATAATACTTCTATTCATATATAATATCGGTATATAATATTAATATCGATTATAACGATAATCCGGATATAGCGATGTTATTTTAAAACGAAAATTGGTTTTTATAATCACCCATAGCGATTAATAATATGCANAGTTGTTTAGTTTCCATTTTGATTGCTATCCGTTTAGACACGATCCGAATAAGTTAAAAATGTCAAATAAAAGAATAAATAAATAAACTTTTATTAAAATTTATATAAATACCTTGAATGTTAAAATATGTAATCTTAAATAAAATTAAAAAGTAAAAAATATGTTTGATAAATCAATTTTTTAAAAAAATCATGTTACTTTTTATGATCCGGATATAACGAAGTACGGTTATAACAATCAGATTCCCTAGGTCCCTAGAAGATCGTTATAAGCGAACTTGACTATACTATAATACCTATTGCAGACTATATAGTGATTATATTTTTGTTCTAAATAAAACTTCTTTATAAATTAATATCCAGACATACAAATGAATATATAATATATATATAATTTTTTTATCTTCTCCATTGGCTCCATTAATCTTTGAAGATTTTTCTTGACATGGTGAGTTGAGTGATGATGGAAGCAAAAAATAAAAATACTAATTGTAATACTTTTAATACAATAACTTACTAATCTAACAAAATAATAATATTTTATGTGGATATAATTGTTTCGCTCTATAAAAACATTAAGCAATTTGATATAAGCTTTATAGTGGTAAAAAAAAAGTTACCTACAGGAAATGTAGGCATTTATTTTAAGTAAAGTTTCAAATTCAAAATAAATAATAAAATTTAAGGAGAAAAATTATAACTTATTTTATAGCTACTACCTTTATAGTTATAATTTAATAAAATGTTTAACAAAAAGGCCTGAGTTTGGCCAAACTCAGAATTGTTTTACGTGTTCATTGATACATTTTTTAGTTATTATAAACAACTTTTCTTGCTCTAATCATTAAATTTAAAGATAGGTTTTGGAGCGCACACAAATTGCTTCCCAATTTCAAAAATATTCACTTGAATTGCCTCCAATAAATATAAATATATAATTAATTGATTCCTTTCTATTTTCTAGTTCAAATCACAAACATAAACATACATTTTTGATTTTTGATTAAATCATTTCGGGACTTTCCAGTGGTATAAACTGATAAGAAAATTCTCACAATCAAATTTATCAAAGGTCTACTGTATAGTTAAGCTAAAGCACTATAGAAGTTATACTTATAGTAGGTACTTTAGTTAAGCTTGATAAAGCTGTTAATAATCGTCAACATTTTTAAGTTTTAATGCTAATTACCAATACTAAAATATAAGAGGTCTTTTGAACAAATAGTTTTATTTTCGTAGTTGTATAAGTGTAATTGATTGTAATTTATTACTCTTGACCAAAAAATGGCTGAATCGTAAATGACTCTGAGCTGGATCTAAATAATTTTCATATTTTCTGTATGGACACATTAAAATGAGTTAAGAACAAGAGGCGGTGGCGTTTTAATTGGTGTACGATTTGGAATAAAATGTGAATGAATGCAATTGATGTAACCTATTATTACTGGAATAGAACAAGTAGGTATTTATAAAAATTATTTTTAAATTTATTCAAGTCTTGGTGATTTGTATATATTCCACCTTCTGTTGGTAGATAAATTTATTATGAACATTGTGAACTAATTGAGAATATTATTTCAAATAACCTTGACTTCAAAATACCTATTTATTGCTGGGGATTTTAACTTACCTAAGTAATTATGACTGGTTTAAAGATTATTCTCATGCAATTCATCCCACAGCTAATGTTATTTTTAATTCCTGTATACATTTTTTAAACTTAAAGCAACTAAATCACATAAAAAACAAAAATAGTAGAACTCTTGACCTTATATTTAGTGACAACCAAATACAACTGTCTTTAAAGGGTACTCTTTGGTTCTATTGGCTGATGACCACCATCCTCCATTAGAATATTTGTAATATTGATCACTTATTCGTTGATAAAGATAGTAACAATGTAACTTTTTTATAATTTTTCTTAAATGCAATTTGTCAAGCTTGTCTAAGTGTTTGTCGAATATTGATTTTAATCAATCATTTTATAATTTAAGTACCTACCAATATATTTCGTCATTAATAAATTCTATGAAAATATAAACCATTTTATTGAAATTTTTGTCCCTAAATGCATAGTATTTAATTACCAGAATACTATTTTGTATAATAACCTAGTCAACTTACAAACAAATGTAAAATAAGTGCGTTACAATCTGATTTTATTGAGATTTCGAATTTACGTGACAAATGTAAAAGAATTATCATTATATTTTAGTTCGGAGTTCGGATTTTCCATTTCGCTTATTTCTTAGTTAAAATTTAACATTTTCAAAATGTGCATTTTTTTTTAAGCTTAATCTATTGGTTTAATCAAAACTTACCTATCATACTAACTTTTCAAGTTTTTGTACATTAACCTTGAAAAATAGCGTATTTTGAATTAATCCGAAAATAGGTCAAAAATAGACGTTTTTTCAATATTATTATTATTTGTAGTAATTGATATTTTGATAACAAAGTTTTTTTCATTGAAGTCAGAGTAAGTCTATCTGGCCTAGTTTTAGAGTTACAAATGCGCTCACTCGGATAATTTTAATCGAAAATAACTCTAGAGAGTGACCACATTAGATCTCTAAATCCATCTATAGTGTTTTTTACTTTACCCTGTTACATACCCGACGTGACTTTGCACAACAAATCGATAGTTATTTTCGATTAATATTGTCCGAGTGAGTGCAGCGAAACACGGCGCATTTGAACGTCCGTAACTCTAAAACTAAGCCAGATAGGCGTATTCTGACTTCAATAAAAAAAACTTAGTTATCAAAATATTAATAAATACAAATAATAATAATAATAAATATTTGCCACATTTTGGATTAATTTTAAAAATGCTATTTTTTAAGGTTTATGTACAAAAAATATAAAAGTAAGTATGATAGGTAAGTTTTGATTAAACCAATAGATTAAGCTTAAAAAAAATACCCATTTTAAAAATATTAAATTATAACTTAGAAATACGCGAAACGGAAAACCCAAACTTCATGAAGTTTTCCCTCAAAACTTCTAAACGAAGTTCGTCCTACTTTTTTTTTTACATTCTTGGTGTACACGCAAAAACACACATTTTAAAAAAAAAATGGGAGCTAAACTAGAATCTTTCCAAATTTAGATAGATGGTGCACATAATGTAAAGAAAATTTATTGCTAGTAAATATTGATAAAAGCAATGTTATTTCTTTCACTAAAAAAACTAGCCTTTTTTTCTAAAAAATTCTAAGTCTAGCGAAGAATGTTTTGGTTTTACAAAGATGTTTATTTATTTTTATTTTTTTTATACCGTGTATAAAAATTCTACTAGAAATCTTGCTCTGATAGGTAATTGTTTTCTGAAAGGAAATATTGTCCAGAAAATTGTTAGATTAAACAGAAATGCGTGAAAATTTAACAGGAGGTTCATTAAGTCTTACTTTGTGGTCAAAAAAAAAAAAATTGAATTTAATGTAGTATTTCTTTTTTTATAAAGGAACTTTAATATTAAATTTTGACGAAAATCTTTCGAGTAAAAACTTATGTGGAATAAATCTAATTTTTCAATTGTTTGTTTTGAACATATGTATATTACCGATTTGAGAATGATGGTAAAGGTTGAACGAACTGACTAAGTTTAGAAATAATAGCTTTTTAAAGTTCTAAAATTATGCGGATATTATATGTTATGTTAAATGACTGTATGTTTGTCGTAGTCTAATGGTCATAGATACATATTATCATCCTATTGGTCGTGGGTTTAAATCCGGATTCCGATGTAAATGTTTTGCATTTTTTTCTCTCTTTTACTTATACAGGAAAATCACAAATGCATTTTAGGTGTTCCTAGAGACCCAGCTATCGCTCGCTCGGACTTATAATCGAAAAATACCCACGATTTGTTGTGCGAACTTTTCTACCAGAAATCTTGCTCCGATGTATCAAGTGTAGCTTATTTTCTGAAAGGAAATTTAATCTCCATGGTAATTTGGTACCCCGTGGCCCGTACAGTAATGTGAAACCGTATTATCTTAAATCGTGGTAAATAATAATAAACTAATAACAGATTGTTGTAATAGTGATTGTGATACGTAATACAGTCATTATAGTGTTTTACTGTTATCTGTCATGGTCAGTTTATTACTAAACGATTAATTTAGTCTATTATTTTGTTTTTTGGAGTAGTGTAAGTCTATGTAAAAATATTCATTGAGAAAAAATTAGGTTAAGATAACATGTTATAATTGGTACTATAGTAATAACTAATAATTATGTATACTGTATACCTAAGGAATACTTTGTTTATACTTAGTAGGCAATTTATTATTTTTCTATAGACGGGTGGGTAAGTGGGTGGGTAGGTGGTTAGGTGATTCGTCATACATATAATTATATGCTTCGGCGCCACTTATGATTATTCGAACCTATATTAATAGGTACATTAATATCTACCGAATAAGAAGTTAACGGGGCAGGCCGTGTCAAGCCAATACAGACACTTCAAATGAAGCTAGGGTATGAAATCATGTACATGCATGGTGTAAGGACCCTCTCCCTAACTATTTGTATGCTCAGATTTTATTTTTTCACAAGAAATAGTAGGTTTTAAGGCTTATAAACGTATGTAAATTAGTTAAAACCGGTATATTATATTATTGTTTTCGGTACCTTTAGAAGGTTTGATCTTCCACCGTCTGTTTGAATATTAGCAAAAATCTCTAGAACCACCTATTTCGATAAATCAAACATTTTTTTGTTAAATTCCTTATCATCGGAAATGAAAAAAAAAAACATTAAATATGTAACAGCAACAAATCAGCTGCAGGGGAAAATTCGACTCATAGTGACGGAGCTCTGTTGCTCATGTTTTCGCTCAAGGTCAACGGATACAAAATAGACCTTATACAAGTTATAAACGTTCGATGTATACGAGTTATATTTTACTTAATATTTATATTCATTTTATCAGATCTATATTTTAATTTCGACGTGTTCACCAATTTACCACCAAAATACCGATTGAAAAAGATGTTTTATTCGCACAGTGGCGTGTTAACGGAAAATAATGTAAATACCTATTGTATTTACACCAATAACTATAATAAGTTAGCTGGTAAAAAAAAAATAAGCACCTGTGTATACGTGTTATTACAGTGTTATTCTTATGCTAATAATTCCGTCAGTATTCATTTTTTTTGGAAAAAAATTTTAGATTCCGAGTGGAGCGAAGAAGCTTATGGTCCTACAATGATATTTACTAATTTATTATTTTTTTCTGTGGACAACTTTTCTACCAGCAATTTCGCTTCGATTTTCAATGGTAACACTTTTTCTTAAGAAAATCGGATTGTGGAGGTACTAAAAGGGTCATTTTTGATTTTTTCAGAATTTTCCTCAATAAATTGAAAAAACCGGGAAAAAACATGGGAAAACCGAGAGATCGGGAAAATAGGTATAATATTAAACAAATATTATTAAAGAAGGTGTTTAATGCATATGAACGCTCAGAATCATTTTTTCTATAGCAATGGTTAGTCGATGCTTACAGATACATACATTAAATTCCCATCTGTATCCTACCTTCCCAACTTCCCACCTACAACAATGGCTGCACCCGTTTCCATTATCCTAGGACAGATTTTTTCAATCTGGTTTTTTGCAAAGGGACACATGTGTAGAGAAAACACAAATTTTTATTTTCATCTCTTATTTTTTTCAGTGATTAAGGGATGAAAATAAAAGTTAAAATATTTCTCGCATTAAACCCGATTGAAAAAAAAAAAAAATAAACAAAAATGAATATTGATAGAGAAATTGGCATAAGGATAATACTGTAGAACACACTGTATAACGTGGTACCTAAATATAATAATATACGTACATATCATATTATGTACCATGTTATATACGCGGGTGCAAATTTTTTTTTTTTTTATTCATCTATTAACCTTCAGCTTTCCGATAAATTCATGTACGGTTTTCTTGGATAATGACCCCATTTAAATGATAGATAAATAATATAGTATATTAACTGTTATTATTTAAAACGTAAATGACGGTAATAATTTGACGGTTAAAGGTTTTTTTTTTTACGTCCGATTGTTGTGTACAATAAAAATTTAGTTTAATTTTAGGTTATTACATACGTCATTATTCATTAATAATATTATACCCATGTACCTATTATATATTATTGGTAATCTATACCTGATTATAAATAAAGTCAATGTTTGTGTGTGTGTGTCGAATTGATTCTACGACAAAATATCGCCCCGTCCCCTTCCCCTGAAAATAAAAAACCAAATGATCTTCAGATGAATTTTTGAAGTAATTCCACGTGACAAGAGGAAATAGCTGAGGACGGAATTCGGGATTATTCTTATTATTATTACCTATTACAATAGGAACATATAAAATCTATTGTATTATTATACTCGTCGATCGGAGATAAACCGACCGGAGATAGACCTTTGGGATGCAATGTATTAAATAGTACCACACTATTTTACGTATTTTTCCATCTTCCACGTATATATACCGGGTGATCCATTTAATTGGATATCTTCCGCATTATCTCGGAAAGTATTAACTTATTTCAAACATTTTTTTTTGACAATTAAAGAAATAACCAATTAAAAATGATTATAAAAAATACATTACCATCATTATTTTTGACTTAAAATCTAAAATGGATTTTCAAAATGAAATAAAAAAAAAAATTTAGTATTCACCCAAATGAACAGGAAAGTATTATCAAAACAAGTTGTTTTAATGCTGGACACCAGAACAAATTTCTGGTTAGATTTTCAATGTTCAATAAAAAGCACCGGGATTTATGATGACAACAGAAATTAAAAATTATAACACCTATAATGATTTATTAAAATAGTTTATAAGTCTGATTAGATTATTTTAATTTATTTAAAATACTAGCTTATTAACTGTTAATTGTTTTTGTTTATAAGTAAAAAGCACTGACTTGCTTAACAATTTATAATTTACCTACATATAATTAATTTTATTAATAATTTATTTCTTATTAGATTTCCACATTTTTTCATATAAATATAATTACATAAGGGAACAAATGATGAAAATCGTTAGAATAAAAACAAAATCTCCCCAGAAATGGATTTACTGTAATCTTGCTTCTGATAGTTCTTAACAAATAATGATGTAAGTCTATTTAAATTTTTAATCGTATAATAATAAATTAATAATAAATGAAAAAATGTAAAAATAAAATTTCTGATGTGAAATTAGTTTATTTACGTTTGTTTTAGGATTGCATTTTAATTATACTTGATACACGGATCAGTTTGGTGCCTAAAACTGTCGATTTGCCAACATTTTGGTTAGACATAAACACCGTTTATCTGCTTATTAGCAAGACAGAATAGTACCTCATAGTTAATACGGCCCTGTAATACTGTACCTGTTTTACTTGTTTGTATATTATAATCGTATAATTTTTTTTTTTATTTCATCCGTCTTACCAACACCAAGGTAACTCATAAACCAACAAAATTAATTCGATGTTCGTACCAAAAATACCAATAACCCTTTGGCACACATGGGAAAAACGTAGCCTTTAAGTTATTCCTAGGATAGAACTATATGTATGAGCGAAGTTTCAGCCTATTAGTCCGTTCAGTAGTTTTGGCGTGAAAGGGTTACAAACATCCAATCAAACAAATTTTCGAATTTACGATTATTGTGGTTTAGGTTGGTTATCTGGACTTTTCTGGGGGCCTTTTAAGATATACAATTCTGTATTACATTATTTTGATGTATTTAATATAAGATCTATGCTAGCGTCAGCAATGCAAGTGCCTAAAAATATTTGTTTACGATTTGATTACAAACCGTCGACTTTTCTCTACTTCCAATATATATATATATATATATATATATATATATATAATCGTATAATATACATGTATTATATACATAATATAGACATTCCGGTTTAAAGACCAAAATAATTTCTCCAAACGATAATGAATAACATATCAAAATCCGTTGCGTAGTTTAGAAGAACTAAGTGCACAGACAGACTGTGCGACTTGGTTGTATACTATTTGAAAAGATACGGATATATTATATTACGGTAAATGACTTAAAACATGAAAGTTACGTAATTTACCGGTGAATGTCGTAAATATGTATAAAAAGTAAAGATTTTCGATATTTCCCGATTAATCACGATGGTGTTACCAAACAAATTGTTATACTATTGGACAAAATAGTGGCGTATCCAAGCAGTGGCGTTATTTCAGTTTTTGAGAGGTAGGAGGGAAAAAGTTTTGACCAGTTCATAATAAAATGAAAAAAAACATTTTTGAGAGATAAAAATTACTAATTAATAAATATATATATATATATATATATGTACAGGGATGCGGTTACTTAACTATGTAACCTATAAACTACTATATGAAGACTTAGTTTGAGGAGAATTTTCCTCGAATTTATGTCCTATTTTCGCCAATATGTACGGAGTATAAATGTATTATAAAATCAGAAAACATAATGGCATGAATCACATTTGTGGGCTTGTGGCCCAAAACTAGCCAGACACCAGCCCATACCCAGTCCGATAGCAGCTCACTGATGACAAATGCCTCCCCTGATTTGTTTATTGATTTATTTATTAACTTGGTACCGACACATTTTTGATTTTTCTGACTAAAAAGTAAAGAAATTCAAATTTAAAAAATAGGTTTTCGTATGAATAATCGCTATTAACACAAATGCCAAGGGGAAGACATATCTCTCTGATCACCCCCTTAAATACGTCATTGTATGGACAAGAAACATTAATTTTGTTTAAAGTCTTATAGTTCCTCTACTTTTATTTTTCGAATTCGAGCAATGAATAAATGGCTTTTCAATTATTTATTTTAAATTTAATATTCCGTAAACAAAATTTTAATTCTTGAAAGAAAGATAGAACGTCGAGTATTCGAGTATTTATCTTGCATTGATCACAATGTATAATATAACCATTAACCACGTGTAATTATACGTGGTTAGCTACTATATGTATATAATATAATATAATATAATTTGTTTAGTTACACCTTATACAAGCAACCTAGCTGGGTTAAAATAATATTTATAACTTTTGCTAATATATACCTAATAATTCTAATACATAAAAGTGGGCGTACCTAGCCAATAAACACAATGTTTTTATAACGAGAACGACATTGAATGAATTGGTAAATAAAAAATATGTACCTTTAAATCGTATAATTACCTGTCTCGCATTAACTTATAACCTATATACTTTTTTGTAATAATATAGGTGTACCGGGTACTACCTGCATAATTAATGATACCGGCTATACAAAATTCGATCTTACATACATATACAAACACTTATATACATAAGGTTTGTTTTTTCTATTAAAAGCGTATGAGAACGGGTTTTACGGTATATAAAAAATAATCATAATATACGATGTAGTTACCCATTATACAGCCTACAGGATGATCAGAAATATTATTCACGTTATACTCATTATAGTATTAACGATGAGACATTGCATAATTATATAAAATTCCTAGTTTTGTTTATATTATAATAATATTACGGAGAAGAATTAACTAGGTAGGTACTTAGCCGAGTGAAATATCTTGTCCTAAATATGTTTACAATTCACGATGGACGTAACATATTATGTACACGCGTATACAATGATGTGTACAAAAAGTAAGAAATGGTCGAAGGGGTCGTCATTACGTCATAGATTCGTACGATTAGACGTATACAATACTATAATCTACATAGTAATATACAGTAATATTAAAGCGTTAAAGCATGTCGCTATCAACTTAACCAGATCATTTTTCACTAGGTACAACGTTCAACAATAATAAAATAATACCTTGTTAATATTAAATAAATATAAAAAAAATGTCTACGTCATACACATTTTTTATACTTACCTACCTGAATATTATTCGTATATTTGTATTGTTTAAAATATCTATAATTGAATATAGAATTGAATTATGTTGTTATAATATATTACCTAGATACAACTTTGAACACTAAAATATTATACCTACATCTTCCGGACACTGCTCGGTTAGTGTGCGTACATGATATGACATTTACATATTTTGTTTTCAGTATTATTTACCTACATTTGATCAACTCCCTTTACCCTGCTAAAAAACTTCACGAGCAAACCTTCTCCATAACTTTTTAACTTTTTTTTTTTGACTTTCTTCAACTAGTCTTTCTCTCATCTGCATTGAGAGTATTTATTATAACAGCTAACTCAGGACCGGATTAAGGGGGAGGCCGGAGGGGGCCATGGCCTTAGGCACCTGGATATTGTAATATTGTGGGTACCTGGTCTTGGCGGGTAGTACGTTTCCTATAATATATTATTACGGATAATGGATATATTATTATTATTTACGCCATCGTAATATCGTATATTTTTAACGGGATGATCATGGTTAGGAAATGTTAATACCGTCAATCACAAATGAATGACGATCTCTGAAATATATTATTTATTTGTGAGTCACTTATATTTTTATTATGTTTATGAGCCCCTACAATTGTTTGGTTCCAGGCCCAAAATCATCTTAATCCGGACTTAAGCTAACTCCAATAATTTGCCATTTATTTTCTAACGAACACACAACTTTACTGGATACCCAAAATACTTTATTGTATATACATTTGAACCTATAAAAACTCTCTAGTTTACGTATTATTCATTGTTACATTATTAAAATGCTAACACAAATTACCTATATAGTATAATATTGTATGAATATATACTCACCTTAGATACCTACTTCGATTTTATTAGTTATGTTTTCTACATCTAATATTTAGCAAGTACCTATATTTGAACTTCAATTTGCCAGATCGAACTTTTGAAAGTTATTTTGCTTTTTATATAGATAATACTGGTAATAGATATAGATGGGTAGGTACCTATATTTTAGAAATATATATACCTATAAACGTGTTTTTTCAGATTTCAGAAGGTAGGTACTTTTTTCTAGTTTATTGCTCAAATACCGTCGGAACACGAAAATGTTGGAAGTGGGCAAACACGTAATTACATAGGTTCCTATAATATTATTATATAATTACAACATTTAAATTTATAATGACTAGGTATCTATACAAATTTTGAATTTCGATTTTTTTTTTTTTAGATACTTACCTACTTCAAACAAGATAATGTTTCAAAAAAGTAGGTATTGGTACATAATTTAAAAGCAATTCATCGACCCGCCGTCGGGTTGTAAGTATTATCAATCCAAATCATTGGACACGATTTCATGCTAAAATACAATATTTATGTATACAATTCAAACAAAAATGATGAAAGCTGAATAATTAAAAAAAAACCCTGTCTTATAACTATAAATTATTTATTTTAGATTCTGAATAGAATAAGTAATGTATTGGTTTTACAATGATGTTTTTTTTTTTTTGTAATGTATAGAAATTTCTATCAGAAATATTGTTAAGATGTATTATGTGTAGCATCTTGAAAGGGAACTGTGTTTAGTCGGTACTTTAGGGAGGTGTTTTTTTAATTTTCCAAGCAGTTTTCATAATAATTAGGGAAAACTGGGAAAAAAACATAGGAAAAAAGGGAAAATTTACGACAGTAATAATTTTATTGTTTTCCATTTTGTTTTTAGATTCTGAGCGATGGGAGGAATATATTGGTTTATGATATTTATTTTTTTTTCTATGAACAACTTTATACTACCAGAACTATTGCTTCGATTTTTAAGTGTAGTACTTTTTCTAAAAGGAAATCTGACTGAAATGATACTTTAGGAAGGTTATTTTTTGATTTTCCTAGCTATCTTTATAATAAATGTGAAAAACCGGGAAAATAGGGAAATAGGTACAAAATTAAACAAATATTGTTAAAGAAAATATATAATGCATATCTAATTATTTTAATAAACAACACTATTAACCGAACTTTGCTCAGAATTGTTTTTCATTAGCAATAGTTAATCGCTGCGTTCAGATATATATTAAATTTCCCCTCTACTTTTTCAACTTCTTACCTAAAACAGCTTGTGGTCCACCCATTTTGCAAATAGTATGTCGAATTTTTTTATTGTAATCCAGTTAAAAATGTTTTTGTAGCCTTTAAATTGGAACATCAAACTTGTATTTGCTTTCTCTAGACGTGGTAAAATGTTAAAGCCATTTTTAAGCTTTATATTTTTAGACATTTTAATTTTGTGAGTTTTTTACGGAATTTTTATTCAGTAGGTACTCTGTGAATAAAATTGTAAGACCCAAACAGAAATGCTTGGAAATTTAACAGAAGATTTATTATAAGTTATACTTAGTGATCAACGGGAAAATGTTGAGTTTAATGTAGTATTTATTTTATTTATAAGAATTTTAATGGGTATCAAATTTTGACGAATATTGTAAATATTACGACCTTTTAAAACATGTATAACCGAAATCCGCTCAGAATAGTTTTTTGTTAAAAATCATTAATCTTTGCATACAGATATACATATTTTGAATTCCCCTCTGTATCCTACCTGCCTAATTTCTCACCTACAACAGTTGCTCACCCATCGTGCAAAGTATATCCGTCTTTTTAAAGTTTAATGTACAGGATATTAGTGTGTGGAATCATTAAGGAATTAACGATTTTTTTGTTAATTTAAATTTCTTTTTAATCATATATTTTGTCTCATACATGACATATTATAATGTTATACTTAGAATTTAAATAGTATAATATATACCTACCAAAAAATTGGATATCAAGGTAATACAGTTTCTTAAATATTTAATAATATAATTGTATAATAATTAATTATAGAACTACAAACTGCACGTTTTTCAACTGAAATGTATTCATTTTATAGTTAAATTTTTTAAAACGTGTATACATCGGTTTTATGTATAGGTACTTATTTTGTTATATCTGTATTATAATTTCTATACATGAAAACCAATTTATTTAGTTATAAACAATAATTTACGAATGCTAAATATAGGTACATAAGTAATAATATTATCTTTACAATTTATTACTTATTGGCTATTGCAGTCCAAGACGAATATGCAGGAAAATTATTTGTGCCTATCTACCAACCATATTATTATTAGTACTTTATACATATATACATACAGAGTGTGGCTATAATTTATGTGGAGAATTGGCGTATAGATAACAATAAAAAAAAAAATTACAATTCTAGTTTACAAGTATAGTTTGACGTGTTGGTTTTTATGTCCAGTTGGTAGATATGCTCGTTTATGTACTGTGTAGGTTAATTTTACTATTGAATAAATGTACTATTTTGTATATGTTTATAAGCTGATTATACGCTGTGCATACAGGAGTGAAATGGGAACTAAATTTAGGCCAGGAGATTGATATTTATTTAGGCCTCGCAATATAATACTAATCAAATTTGTCCCACTACGCTCGATTTCAGCTAGTTAATTTGAACCCAAAAAACTACGTAAAATATGTTCAATAATAATGTATTATATGTGCAAAAAAAAAAGTTTAGTTAAATAATATTGCATTATTACTTTTAAATTTTAATAGTTAAACATTATTTCAAACGCTATCGTATTTAACTAGTTCAACTTTAGTTGATAACGAATACATTCTATAGCCAATTTCTATCATTTTTTTGCAAGAATTTTCAGAAATTAGATAGATACAGAACACATAGTGGATGAATTATTTCTTTACTGTATGTCCAACTAGTATAGACTTGTATAGTATTTGAACACAGAAAACATACTTAATAAAAATTGGCTTGTTCATAGACCACTTTTATACAAATTTTTTTCTGACGGAGATAACAGAAAAAATAAATTAACGAATTATCGTTATTATTTTAATTTACTGTTTGTACACTGTTCATATACTTTCAATAATAATACCAATTTAATACTCGTAAATTTAATCGGGACATCCAAAAAGTTTCCATTTCTAGACCTACCACTCCTCTCCTGCATGTATGCATTATTAAAATAATACGAGATAATACGAGATGCTATCTCGTCACTATAGGTACAGAGTGTCCTACAGTGTTATCCGAATGTTAATAATAATGTGAATAACTCTATTAATATTAATTTTTTTTGAAATTTTTTTCAATCGAGTTTTGTGTCGGAGGGACAAAAGTAGAGAAAAATTAAATTTTTATTGATATCGGATATGAATGTATAGCTATGAATATTAACATTTTTAGAACAATATATTTTAGAAATTGGCTATTTAAGAAATTTTAAAAAGGGAAAGAATTAAATGGTATAATTTTTTTTTCAGCAATTAAAGGATGAAAATAAAAATTCAATTTTTCTCTACATTTGTGTTCCCCTGACGCAAAACCCGATTGAAAAAAAAAGTGAATACTGACAAAGTTATTAACATTCAGATAGCACTATAGGACACCCTGTATATTGAATATTTTTACTACTTACATACACCATTGGATTTATGATTTACATTTACTTATGTATTTTATCGTTTAATGAATGCGATGAAAGCTGAAACACCCTTCTATCTATTATTACCTTCTATCTACAGGTATTTACTTTCGCGATTATTTTTGAGTCAAGTACCCCTACTGCAGTTCTGTTTCATAATAATGAACTAAGTACAGACATTCATTATTATTGAAATATAAAAATCGACTCGTTTAGTTATCATCCGATCCAAAGTCGAATTTCTGATTTTATACACTTGGTTGTAGACGGTAACACTCGTTTAAAACATAAACCTATATTATATATTATTTTAAGATGTTTTCAATTATATAATAATAATTTCTAAAATCATCACACGGACTGTGTTACAAAAAGTTTTTCGTTTTTAATGTGTTTGTTTATTATTATTTTTTTTTTTTGGAATACCATATTATAGTATCCTGATAATTATTTAAGAAAAAAAATAACAATTGGAGAAATTATTGTATTCAAAAGTAATATAGGAACTGTTTATTTTCATGTATATATTTCATGTATTTTAAAAATGAATAGGAACTATAACGTAAGGTCTTACCGAAAATATATTTATAAGTTATAACGGAGGAAGACCGAAAAAGAGGTGGTTGGATGTGATTGAGAATGGCATAAGAACGGCGGGTGTGGGGGATCGGGTTGAGTGGAAGTTTAGGACGAGGGTGAGCAACTACAAATAGTTGCAATGATAAAAGCGGAGGAGAAGAAGAGAATAGGAACTGTATAAATATCTTCACTCTTCAAAACATATTATTAGTATTTTTGGTTTCATTATTTGAACGTTTAAAACGTTTTAACCGAGTGTTAAAAACACTTTACAACCCTGCAGTGACACGGCGCGCTTATACCTGCCTAATCGCGTATAGTAATAATAACTATTATTATATGGTTTGATTGCAGTTTACTATTTTAATCGTAGGTGATGAAAAAAAAAAAAAAAAATAAAAAATAATAACAATAATTGTTATTTTATGATTGTATTCTATACGGTTTTATATTATATACATGTATAGGATGTAACCTATTGCGAAAACGATACTGACTAAATATTATGAAGTATTTACACCTAATAATTATATTTTATGCATTTATTTATTTTATTATGATTATATGAGATAAATTTCGTCACCGTTATAATACATCGAAATGATACATGATCCAGAGATTTTTTTTTTTATAGTTTTGACCCTTCACTGTCGATAATAATAATAAGACGTAACCGGAATACCGAATAATGCTCTATAGCGAAGTTTAATATATTCATTCAATTATATAATAATTATATAGGTATTCGGAGAAGACTCGAACAAGCCAACATGTTTTAAACGTGCAACAATTATTATATAATACGCATGACTGGTTACTATTTGTTTACAGTATTCGTTTTATTGAGCCGCACTCGATTAAATAAATGCATCCCAAATAATGTAAAACAAACGTGAATTGATGAGGGATTTAGCTACCAAAAATTCATCAAAGACCTCTCCAAAATCAAGTCCTTATCAAGCAAATACTAAGTATATACTTTTTACAATCAATATTAATCAATATCAGTGACGTGTGTAGGAATGATGTTAAGGGTCATAACCGGGAGGGGGGATATGACAATAGGGGGGATGGTTTTTTAATACTGACAACTATGGGTACTTATTAAGTAATTTAATTTTAAAATGTACATATTTTAGTCGAGTTACAAGGAAAGATTTATTTACTGATTAAAATTTAAAAATTTATTTTTTGGTCCATTTTATTTTTAGATTCAGAGTAACGAAGAATGTATTGGTTTTACAAAGGTGTTAATTTTTTTTTTAAGTGAACACTTTTTCTACCAGAAAGCTTACTCCGATGTAATGATGTAGACCTTTTTCTGAAAGGAAATTTTCTTATTGTGATACTTTAGGGAGGTTATTTTTTAATTTTTCCTATAAAAGGGAAAAGTGAAAGAAAACGGGAAAATTTACGAAATGTAGATATTAGTTCAAAAATATTACAGCCTTCTTTTTTCCTGAGAACAATTTTTCTACCAGAAATTTTACTCCGAATTACAATGATAGCACTTTTTCTGAAAGAAAATCTGACTAGGTAGATACTTTTTCCTAAAGAGTTTTTCCAACAAATGTGAAACGCTGGGAAAAAATAGGAAAACTTGGAAAAACGTAGAAAAATGGAAAAATCGGTACAATATTAAACAAATATTATTAAAGAAAATATACAATGCCTGTTTAATTATTTTACCATAATATGACATATATTGTTGATAAAGCATCACTATAAATTAAACTCCGTTCAGAATCGTTTTAAGTAATCAATGGTTTATCGTAGTTTACAGAACAAATTCATTTCCCCTCTATATAATCCTACCTTCCCAACTTCTCACCAACAACAGTGGCTGCACCCATCTTGCGAAGTATTTCCGCTTGTTTTTTTTTCAAAAAAAAAATTGGATTTCACGTTTATGAAAATACATTTTGTGGATTTTTTAAAATTTTAAATGAATTTGAGCTGCATTTGGGTTTACTAACGATTTGTTTAAACGTTTTCAACACATTGAATCCACAGTACATATTGTTTAAAAAAATAATCGCACGGATTTTATTCACCATAAATTCATAACATAATATAGTACTACAATGGTTTACCTACGGATCTACGTTCGGATAGTTTGTACATATGTATAACAGGTATATAATATATATCAGTTTATTATGTGAAAATGAAATAGAAATACTTTCACAACGTCCCCTCTACCGGACATTTTAACACTGTATACTGGCCGTACTAGCTGTATATGTGAATATTATCGTAACCTTTAAGGTTTCGTATAAAAAACACCAGAACCTGCTGAGAACTGGCTATGAACATTTGTGTTTGTGCAGTAGTTATTAAATTTAATTCTTACGGCGACCTTGTAGTGTATGTCAATGACAATGACCCTAAACCAAACGCGCGTGACTCCTAAATACCTACCAAGACAGTGTTTGTTCGGAAACCGTGAAGGGCTTCGCTGGACAAAAACCAATTAACATAATATCTACCTACTTATTAAAAATGTGAATTTTTTTAAAAATCCGATCGCATAATCAATATTGATCACTTTGTCAAGTATATAAGTACATAGGTAGTTTTAATAATATGTTAATTCTAAAACCTTCTCGTACTTAACTATTATATTATTATTTACTTTGATCAAAATACACATTTTTGGTAATAATAAGTGTGTAACCGGCTGATACCCATAATCAATCGAATGATGTGTTTATACTCTGATTAGATATCATTTTCATCACTTTTATTTTTTATTTATTAAGTTAATAATATTGTTTAGTTTATTATAGCGTTTTAGCGGTCTTAAAAATTTAACAACTGCGCCACCTATTAATAATTTGAATATCATAAGCACTGTGAATTACTAATTATGCAAGTTGTTTAAAACTTCTTGTTGTTAAATGGGGGAGGGTGAAATAAATAATAACCATGATTCATGAATAAATTGTTTTAAACAAAATTTATTTAAGCTGAAAACTGAATATGCATGAGGTTTACAAAACCGAATACTTCGATAGAAAATAAATGTAACAAAGGTACTTTATAACTTGTTCAAATTTTGTTTTTTTTTTTATCCCTGAACAACTTTTCTACCAATTCTACAAGAAATTTCGCTCCAATTTTCAAATGTAGCACTTTTTCAGAAAGAAAATCTGACTGGGGTGGTGCTTTAAAAAGGTCATATTTTGATTTCTCTGGAATTTTCATAATAAACGGAAAACCGGGAAAAGACTTAGGGAAAATGAGAAAAATTACGAAATGTATTATTTCCTTATCATAATTATTACGACCTTTCAAAATATGTGAAACCTAACACTGTTCAGAATCGTTTTTCGTTAATAATGAATGATGATTAATCTTTGCGTAAAGTTATGTATTAAATTTCTCCTCTACCTTTCTAATTTCTCACCTATAACAGTGGCCCACCCATCGAACGAAGTATGTCCGTTTTTTTTAAATTTTATTTCTTCCCCTGGATATTTTTACCTAGATTTATGTAAAAAAATATAAAAATATATTTTTATTCATTATACAGTGAATTCCGCTTAATGTGATTACTGGTCCCAAACCAAATCTTTTGTTATTAATGTTAAATTAACCTTTTATTAGAATCACCAATTACCGGATAATTGAATTACTTTTATGAACATTCTTATCGTTTTTATGGTATTGTATATTCCAAAAGTTACAGGTACATTATATATTATGTATTTAATTTTAATTATATGTATATTAATTGAATATGGATTTTAATTTCAGGTTTATTATAAAAATGAAATAAGTAGATTCTCAAGCACAATCGAAAATAGATAGGTAGGTTCTTTATTTTTAAATTAATTTTTTTTTTTTATATAATCATAATTATTAAATTTAAATTTTGTTTTCAATGGTTGAACGATTATTATTGAATCTATATTTGATTACACACTAACTGCAATTATTATACATTACGCGTAGTAATGTTTGTATACATAATTAGCTACTATTTTTAACTGTTTTAACAGCAAATTTTTTAAACAAATTGACTTTTTCTTAATATGGCGCGCATTTACTAACTTAGTTATAACTTGTTATTATTATTATTACTACTTTATACTTATACTTATTTGTTAATAGTTATTAGATACAATATACTTGTTACCGACATACCCACTTACCACAATATTACGAGTATAAACGTAAATATATAGTAGTTACGTGGACTTCTATATAATATAGAGTGAATGGTACATCCACATAGATTTAAAACTACTCATTTCAGTCATATAAAAATGCGGAATATTTTCAGACCTACCTATTACCTCTATAATATACTATAAAGTATAGGTAATAACGTGTAAAATGTACAAAATATATTTAATACGATTAAATTATCGATAATATAATATATATATATATATATATAAGTATACCTACTACCTAGGTAGGTTACGTTATACTCTACTGATATTATTGCAACAAAATGCTCCTAAACAAAATACCCATACATAGTAGTGACAGTACCTGTCACTAAGCGACAATACGCAGGGGCGTATTTAGAAATTAATAATGGGGGGGAGAGACACAAAAAAAAAAAACAAAAAATTTAATCATACAAATAAATTTAAAAAAGATGGGCATACTCCGCAAGATATGGGTGTGCCACTGTTGAAGATGAGATGTTGGGAAAGTAAAATTTATAAAGCGGAATTTAATGTACTTAACTATATCTGTATGCAACGATTAATCATTGCTAACGAAAAACGATTGTGAGCAGAGTTCGGTTTTACACATTTTAAAACGACGTAATATTTATTATTATCGTAAAAATTGTGTATTAAAATTCTTGTAAAAAAAATATACTTCATAGGATTATGGAGACGGGTGCAGCAACTATTACAAGTAATAAATTGTATGTTTGTAAGCAACGATAATATATTATTTACGAAAAAAACGATTCTGAGCGGAGTTCAGTTGATAGTGATGCTTTGTAAACAATATGTATGTAAAATTATAGTCAAATAATAAAATAAGCTTTAAATGTTTTCTTTAATAATATTTGTTTAATGTTGTACCGATTTTCTTGGTTTTTATACGTTTCCCGAAAAAATCTTAGGAAAATCGAAAAATAACCTTTTCAAAGTACCTCCCCAGTCGGATTTCCTTTAAAAAAAACTGCTATCATTATAAATCGGAGCAATATTTCTGGTAAAAAAGTTACGCACTGATAAAAAAAAAATGTATAATATTTTGTTTTTATCAAATTAGAAACATGTATACATATATTTACGTGGTACCTATTCAAAATGTAATCAATATTCATCTATGACTTTTTATTTTCGTTAATTCGTGGACTCCGGTTGTCGAGATAACTTCTCAGTGTACCAAAAAATATATATTATGTTCAAAAACAAAAAAATTCATATTGAGAGTGAATCGGTGTTACTGTGCCACGAAACCGCATGTGTTTTGTATATACGAGTAGTAGCTAATTATAATGTATGATGTTACCGGTGTCCAGTATCCACTTCAGCATAACGATACGAAGTGACACATCTAATTTGTTTGCCTAATAAAAATTCAAATTTCTCGAAATCCTTCGCCAAGTATGCAACGATAAACCATTGCTTATGAAAAATCGATTCTGATTGGAGTTCAGTTGATAGTGATACCTTGTCAACAATATATATGCCGTTTTATAGTAAAATAATTAAATAGGCATTATATATTTTCTTTAATGATATTTGTTTAATATTGTACTAATTTTCCCGTTTTTTCAGCGTTTTTCTCACGTTTTTCCCATTTATTGGGAAAACTCCGGGAAAAATCAAGAAATAACTTCCTTAAATTACAATGAAAATCAAATATTCTTTCAGAAAATAAGCTACACTAGATACATCGAAGCAAGATTTCTGGTAGAAAACTCTGCACATCAAATCGAGGGGAATATTTCGGTTAAAGTGGTCCAAGCGAGTGATAGCTGGTCTCTAGGTACACCTGAAAAGTGCTCTAAGTACTCTAGGTTTCCTGTTTTGGTAAAAGGGAAAAAATAAGTTCAAACAATTGTTTTCGAAACCCGGGTTTGAACTCGTGGACCCTACGATGACCCTAAGTATGTATAACCATCCGGCTATGACAAACATATTAGAGAGTAGATAATATAGAATTATTTAATATAACATATAATATCTGCATAATATTAGAACTTCAAAAAGCAATAATTTCGAAATTTAGTCAGTTCGTTTAATTCTGACATTACCATTGTTCTTAAATCGGCAATATACATGTTCAAAAAAAAAAAAAAAAATTGGAAAATTAGATTTATTCCACATAATTTTTGAATCAAATGATTTTCGTCATAATTTGATATTAATTTTCCAAAAAAATACTATATCAAACTCAATTTATTTTTTTTCAACACAAAGTAAGACTTTCTCTAGTAAGTCTATGAACATCCTTTTAAATTTTCAAGCATTTCAGTTAAGTGTAACTATTTAACTACAGAATACTTACCGAATAAAAATTACGTACAAAACTCGCAAAATTAAAATGTTTATAAATAGCTGAAAAATAGCTTTAATATTATGAAAATTTTATCATATCTAGAAAAGCAAATATAAATTTTCTATCTGAATTTCAAATTTCTACAAATTTTTTTAACTGAATTACAACAAATAACAAAATTGAAAAATAATAAAAGCAATTATTTTCGTAAATGTCCCGTTTATCTAACGCTTTATCTTGGTTTTTCCAGATATTATGAAAACCGTTTAGAAAACCAAACAATTTCTCAAAAGGACCATCTGGACAACATTCCCTTTCAGAAATGATGCCGTTCGACCAGAAAACTCGCGCCAATTTAAAAATGACAAGAGACCTTTTTTTGTTGAATTTTGAATCTAGATGGTACATTAATAACGCCATTTTCGATTTTCTAAAGCGTTTTCAAAATAATTGAAAACCCGGAAACAAAATGGTAGTAAAAACGGACAAGTATTTATGGCGTGCCGCGGCGCTTTCAATATTAGTATTCAATCTTGATTTATTCAAACAATTATGCCGAATTATGCTCGGTAACTCGCCGGGTCAATCCGGTTCAGATAAAATAACCCGCGTTCGAAACTATTATATAATTATATTAATAAGAATATGTTCATAAAACGGTCCGAAACAATAATCTATCATTTCTAGTTTAGCGATCTTTTGATTTTTTTTTAATGTGTGATTTATACATTTCTATATAACTATATTCTTTTTATTTATACAACAAGAAAGTATCAGAAATCTTGCTTCAATATATTATCAAGTGTGGCAATTTTTCCGAAAGGAGATTGTATATATTTGTTGCATTGAGAAGGATTGCATCATTTTTTGATTTTCAAAAGGATTTTCATAATAATTGGGAAAAATCAGAAAAAAATACCATCGGAAAAACGGCAAATATTTACGTCGTTAACGATTTCATTGTTTTTTAAATTTTCCCAATTATTTTGAAAAGCCCTTGGAAAATTAAAAAATAATCTCTCTAATGAGCCAACTAGAGAAAATTTCCTTTCAGAAACGGTACTATACACTTTATATACATCGGAGCAAGATTTCCTTTCGAAGTTGTTTGCAGAATGAGAGAAAACACACGTCATAGTAAAACCAATAGATCTCTCGCTACGCTCCGAATCTAAAGTAAATACGACCAACGGGGGGGAGGGGAGAGGGTTGAATCCCATGAACCCCCCTCCGTGAATACGCTCATGATACTATAGTAAGTGTCATAGAGATCATAGTACAAAGTGTCCGCGTTTCATGTTTTAAACAACATACAGTACAAAGTGACCGTTTACCCATCCGCGCAGTTACAAAACGGAGCCCTTCCGGACAGATCCACGGCGGTAACGCGCGTGATGTGTGGTTTTCATCATTATTATTGTATTTGTCAAAATTATTTCAAATAATTTTACGAATAAAACACAATTGAACGCCTGTTGTAGCGTATTATTAACAACTAGGTAGTTAATATTATTACCCGTTGCCGATAGTGAACGCGGCCGCCCGTGCGTACAGCGGTAGCTGGTATGTAATAATGTATTATTATGATAATCGGTTCTCGAATACGACGGTTCTGAGAACGGCCGTGCGGGAGAGAGAGGGTGATAGAGAGAGAAAATCAAGAGAAAAGATTTGAAAATCGATAAAGCAAAAAAAAAAAAAATTACGCGTAGCTACGAGCCCACGAAAACAACGAGCTCGTCCTTGAACAGACAACCGCGGTGACGTCCGACGTCTGCGAACCCGACGACCGATAGATAGCGCGGAGGCGGTCGCGGTATGCACGTGCGACAGCTTTTGCCGCGCAAAACCGTAGGCGACCGCGGCGGTTATCGCCCCACCACCCCCGTAGATAAGGCGAGTGGCGAAATCGCAAAAGAGGTTATATTGTCCGGCTCGAGGAGTCAACTCGAAAGTATTTCGTAATTCGATTTGTTTCCACAAATTGAATGTAACATATTATTATATTATCGTTATCGTCTGAACGGTGACGATATTATAATAACGTTTTCGCGCGTTATCGATGTAGTCGTACAAGTGTTGATTTCTGTCGCGTTCCCGGCGTCCTCGTCGCCGCACGGAAGACACACGCTCACCAAGACGACGATTCCCGAAATTTTCTTTGATCGCGACGCGAACTGGTAGGTTGTAAATACCACTTACGAAAATCTATCGCTGCACACACACACACACACAAGTTCGGAGATCTCGTTTGAAATACTTACCTGCTTGCCAGACGACATTTTTTGCCGCAGTCAATTTGCGCACAGCAGTGACCGACGGGAAAAGTGAACGGTTCCTTGGAGACCCGCTGAGAGCCGGCGGTCGAACACGATAATATCAAATAATATTGTAGTTAATCATATTATTATTATTATTATTCGCGCCGTTGCCGTGGTTGTGACTTGTATTGTAGCGGCCGTGGCGGTGGCGACGGCGTTCATTCTACAGCGGGGCGGTAAAGCGGTGGTGGAAGATCAGCGACTCGTGGTAAAAGTAGGTCAGTATACATACGAGTCTCTCGTGAGCCGGTAGCAATACTATAAGAACCATCGTTCGCCGTCGCCGCCAACTATAATTTATCTTTCCGTTTCGTTTTTTGTTGTTGATTTGTTTTTATTCGGTTTGTTTGCATTGGTTTCGCGCGTTGCTACCTCCTCCCCTTGGGCTCTGGACGACTGCTATACCGTGGAGTTTATTTACATTCTGTTTCTCCACAGTCGACGGCCGTGCACGGTCTCGCAGACAGAAGTTGCCAACACCATTTACAACCGTCAACTGTTGTCTTGTACCGACGACAATCGGAACACCCTAGTCCAGTGGTTATTGTAGCCGGCCAATGTTTTTCAGGAATAGCGGACTCTACGATCTGGTCGAAAATTCCAAAATGAGTGAGTACAACATTCTGGTTCAAAACAACGAGCTAATATTATCATTGCGCCAAGTAACGTACACGCTTTGGTTTGGCGATAGTCATTTTATTTTTCTGTACAGGTTCACAATATAAATATTATTAATGGTTACTTAAACTATTGACCGCAATTTATGTTTTTCTAATTGCTAACATGCGGACCGAAATCTCTTTAATCCGTTTGTTAATAACTGTAATAAATGCCCAAATTGATGAGATGTAAAAACATTGTATTTATGAAGTTAATACTAGTGAGAAAATGGATGAAAATATGTCCCAAAGCTAACATTAATAATTATAAACTCTATACCTTTTACTAAGTATACAATAATTACCAGTGATATTATATTCTGATATGTTGTGTTTAAACATTTAACTAATAAATTCATTCTAAATTGTTTCATTATGAAATAATTTTTTGTACTTTATGGAAAATTAGTAAATAATATTTATCTATTTGTTTCATCAATCCTAATAAATTAATCTGTATACAAATTCAATTAGTTTATTATCCTTTATAAGCTGTCGTGGCTAGTTGAGAATTACTGGTACTGGTGATAGTTGATACTTGCATCTTATTTGAGAAAAATAAAAATGCTTACTATTATTTAATCGATAGGTAAATTATAAAATAAATCTAAATTCCGTTTTTTTTTTTTTTAAATAAATATTTGTCTTCTTTTGTATTCAATTCTGGATGGGTTTGTAGCAATTCTCCACTCTTCCTTGTTACTTGCCTTTCTCTTTGCTTCTTCGTAAGAATTATGCCCTTGGCCCTTTATTATTTGTTGCATATACTCCATTCGTGGTCGTCCCCTAGCATTTTTACCTTCTACACAAAAATAAATAAATATTTGTCTGTATTTATTTAATATTTAGTGTTTTAAAGTAGACATTTAATGTAAGTACTTCCATTGAAATTTATTGTAATTGTACAATGAAGAATATAATTCATTGAAATTAATTATGTTTGTATCCCCGTATTATTATTATATACCTATTTTATTTTATAAATAGACACATATTTAAGAAATGCTGTTAATAGTTTAAACCTATAATATAACTATATTGTAAGCGTGTATACGAAAATAAATTAGACACACATAAACAACGATATGATTACGTAGAAATTATATTATATTAGGTAGGTATGTAAAAATATGTATATACTTAATTATTTATGTAGATACTAGACATGTTGGCAACTGCATTTTTAGAGCTTAACTATAGAGTATAGATTACTGGATATATAATATTCTTTAGGTTTTAGTTAGGTTTAGACAATTACAAAAAGATTTTACAAAATTACTGGATAACTTATAGCTTAGGTAGTTATAGTGTACCTACTGAAAAAAAAAAATATGTTAGTGTTAATTTATAGAATTGCCTGGATAAAATTAATGTATTAGTAAATATATCAGAAACACTAATTATAAAAAATTGATTAAAATATAGTTCACATAATGAAAAAACTATAAATATGAATTACAATTTGTTTTTTGTGTTTATTATGAAATTATGTGAATAAATATTTACTGCTGAACTTAAAAACTAAAAATATTTAAAACCAGAAAAGAGAGAAAAATAATAGTAAACATGCCTATTACAATAAAAAGTATTTTGATAGGAAGAAATAATTTTTATAGTTATTTATTTGAACATGATTGATTAAAGAATATAAGAAGTAAAGATAAAGAAATATAGAAATGAGGAATACTTGATTAACTTGTATTCTTGTCAAGAAAATCAGAAGAGGAGAAAAAAGATAGGAAAGGTCAATATTGTCATTTAGTTAATACTATAGCTATTATAGTAGTACATATTTGATTGACAATTTGGTATAATTATGTCATTAATCTAACGATGTTTAGTTTAAACTGAACTGAAATTAAATGTTTAGTTGACATGTTCATATCATATTATATATGACTGTCGTACTCCATGTTAAATTCTATATCTTTTTTCAAGTCCTAGTACTTGAATGTTGAGTTAGTACAAATCAGAAACATTTGATATTTTAATCCTACCCATGCAATTATTATGTTATTATTTGTCTATATTAAATAGTTTTAAAATACAGAGTTGACTTATGTAAGTACCTAAATATTATTAATGAATTAATAAGTTAAACATATTTTATTTTTATATAAATTCTATTTTAATTTATGTAGGTTATAATTGCACTAATATATTTACTAGACATTTTAAAAGAAAAATACTTGAAAGTATGTACAATTCAATTAAAATGTTGATGCTAACTTAAAATGTATAGTTTTTTTATTTTTCAGTTTATGCTTTTTTAGAATATAGAACTTGAGTTTACAATTTTTTTAAAAATATCTATGGTAATATTGTGTATTTTAATTAAAATATCCTAAACTATTTCTTTAGAATAGTTTTGCAATAAAGTTTGCATAATCGAAAAATTAATATTATGATTCTTACTCTACTCATATTATTTATTTTTTATTCTTATAGTTCTTTATATTTTATTCTTTATAGTTTTTTTTAACTGATCTATATTTTATACAATTCATATATTTATTCTTTTTTATAATTAAATTTATAACAGTACATCATTCAGTTTTAATTATATATTTTTTATTCAATTTCAAATAAAATACCCTTCTTTACTCCAATTTAGGTATTAAATAATTTTAATAAATCATTAATATGAGCCTGAGTTTGGAAGAAATAACCAGTAAAACTGTTGATAGAACACCTCCATATAGAGGTATCTCCCATGTACTCTTTAAAAAAAAAAAAGTCATTATGAAGTATTAGATTTTTATTTATCAACATTTTCAGAATAATATTCTCTTGAAATTTTTAAAATTAAAAATATTATCGATTACCATATGCAAATTAAAAGCTAATATTGTTTTTTAAGACATTAAATGAATGGTTTATTTCAGAGAACCCCTAAAAAAAAAAAACTAACAAAAATTGACTTGTTTGCGTTTAATTGTTAGTTTTATTGGATGTAGAAGCATAGTTTACAATGAAAAGCCCATAAAGAACCTGTTCCCTTGCCTCTTTTCTATGTGGCCTTGAAATGTTCATTTACTGCAGAAACCTTTACCAATAAGTACCGTAGTATAAATGTGTTTTATTTTTTTTTAATAATTATCTACTAATTTATCTCATTTCTATTTGGGTTTCTGAAATATTAAAATTTGATTTTTTCATTAAAAATATATTAGGTATTATTATCATAGTGTTTAACAACTAGATGTTTTTAGTTATATTTTAGTACTATAATAATAGGATGTTTGATGAATTACAGTGGAAAAATGTAAAAATAAACAAGACACATTAAGGTTATCTATAGCTGAAATCCAATATGTGCAAATTACAACAATTTTTCCAATCACTCGGTTTGTCATTGAGTTGTAAGAGAGAGTAGTAGTTTTTTTTTTTTTTAATTGATTATCTCAAAATGTGAAAAGGACTTGGGGGTTTTCTGAAATAAACAATTCAAATATACAATAATAAAATAATAGAGTAAAAACAAAATTATTAAAATTGTTAATACTGGTAAATAAATATATAAATAAAAAATAAAAAAAAATGAATGAATGCTCTGCCTGGAGTATTATGATAAGTGTATTACAGGACCAGTTTTAAATTAAAAATTCATAATCCGGTAAATCACAAAGTATTCATTCATTTTTTTTTTTTATTTATATATTTATTTACTATATTAAATATACATTCATAAATATAAATATAAAAATGCATAATAGATATTTTTGTTTTATTTAAAGTTTTCAAAAGTAGTATGAAAAAAAGCCATATTTCTTTCATGATCTCTTTTTGTGTTAGGTATAAAATTAATTTTGAAACATTTCAGTTTCGGTTTTAGAATATAATTTCATTAAGAAACTATTTATTGAAATAAATATTCAAAACAAAAGATAATGTAAATTATCTGTGTATTTTAATATTGAAACTCTTGAAAGATGACTCAATCTATTAATAGAGCATACAGTTTTAACAATAATTTTATGTTAGATGTTGTTTAGTTCAGTAAATAATAATATGATAGTGTATCAGTTTATTATATGTACATTGTTATTTAAAATCATCCTTATACAACAATACTAGTTTAACAATTTGAATTCAACTGACCCAATTTGTTATTTTTCGTAAATAAATTATATATAAATTATAAATATAAATATATATAAATTATAAATATATATACAGAGTTTCCCACAAAGATATATCCATTGTAATATCTCCAGAAATATAAAGATAATCAAATTCTGTTTTTTTTGTTGATATTACTCATAGGGATGAGGACTACAAATATTTATATTGCAATTCATTTTTTATGCTTTGTTAAAAAAATAACTTTATTTTATTATTTTTGTAAAATTTAAAAATTGTATGGTTTTTTCTTCTGAAAATCTTGACATATCAACTACCTTGTTTCATTAAATCCATGATTTTTAATAATTTTTTAAAGTTCAGAGAAAGGAAGTGCATAGTCAATTATTTTGTAATAATAATAATCAATTAGAGAACGCGATTTCAGCCTACTTTATAATTATAGGTATTTTTTCTGAACTTTAAAAATTGATTAAAATCACAAATTTAATAAAAATAAGAAGTTGATACATCAAAGTTTTTAGAAAAATAAACTATAAAATGGCTATCTTCAAATTTTCAAAAATAATAAAATAAAGTTATTCTTTAAATTTTTTTTTTCAAGTATAAAAAATTAATTTCAATATTAATATGTGTAGTCTTTATCCCTGTGAGTATTATATATATATAAAAAAAAAAAAAAAAAAAAAAAAAAAAAAACAGAATTTGATTATCTTTATTATCTCCGAAGATATTACAATGGGTCTTCATGGGACACCCTGCATATAATATTATTAATACCGTGTAAAGATGTATTTTAATTTTAAATTAATAATCAACTGCACCTAATGTATTCTTTTTTTTCTTTCATTAATACTTTTGCTTTATTGCCTATTTTTGTCATTATAGATTTAAATAGAACTCCTGTATTTTATATGATAGTATTGTTAATAGTTTTTAAGAATAATTAAAAAATACCTAGAATTGTAAATAAGTAATCATAAAATATTATTGGACATTAAAATTAACATTACCTACTCAATATTACAAATAAAAAAAACAAAGCCTTTAATATGTTGTATATCTTTTTTCATAAGAACATGATTCTTTAATATTGGTTAGAATTTTGTTTTTTAATGTAAAAATAATTTTCAAAATTTCAATGTCTTAATACTAATCTATACATTTAACTATTTAAAGTTAATTTTAGGTTTTATGTAGAAACCTATATAATATTTATACTTTTTTAAATTAAATTTACATTGTTTATTAAAATTAATGTAAAATTATATAATATTATTTTGTTTAGTTTAATAGATAGATAACATAATATGTGATTAACATTAAGTTAGATTATAATGATTTTTTAGATAAAAACACTCCAAATAAATTGAATTAGATATATCCAATTTATAAAAAATAAAATTTACTTAAAATGTATTACAGGTTCAGGCATATACATTATAGGTAATAATATTTTAAAATTTAATCCAATTCAATGTTTTGCAATTATTATTATTATTTCTTATTTGATAATTTACATATCTATGTATTTTAATTTTCAATAGTAAAATTCCAGTTCCATTGGTTGGTATATTCTTATTTTAAGAGTTTATCTGTTGAGACATTGTTAAGTGTCACAGTATAAGTGTTTACTATGTAGTTACTGTATAAATTTACTGAAATATAGTTGTGTCATATTAAAAAATATAAATATTTAAAAGTAAATGAGAAATTGTTCGATAACTATATCTAATCTAAAGATGGAGTAAGTGCACTTAAACAAGAAATATTTAAATCCATTACTTTGAATAAGTACTTAGTGGTACTTATGATGTTTCTAGAAATAAGTACATAGAATTAATATTTTTCTATTTCAGTATTTTTTTTTTTTAATTTGTATTATAGTTTTAATTTTGTTTATGTTTGTCCATTTATAATTCTGTCATCAGGTCATATAGTGATTACAAAAAAATAGATTGTTTGAAATTCATTTATTTGGAAAATTAAAGGTCTCACCATATGAAGGTAAAGTTATCCGTTCATTTTAAGTAACAATATTTATGATCAATAAATCTCAGTTTGTTCTACAAACCTTTCTGCAATGAATTTGTTTAACTGTTTTCAGTGATATTAAAATCATTGTTTTATTGGTATGAAAATTAAACTGATTAATTTAAAATGATGAAACATCAGATACCTATTTAATTTCTTTTATACATTTCTTACATTATAAATTCTAATATAATTTCTTTTATTGCCATTTAATAAATTAAAAATATGTTTGCATCAAATATTTTTGGGCTATTCTGACCTATTCTTTATTCAATTTTTTTTTTCTAGAATAAAAACAAAATTATATTGAATGTTTTTTAAATGCTTATTAATTAAAATAAGTTTCTACTAAAAGTATTTTTTAACCATTTAGTAAGTCAGATTTCTATAAAATAATAATTTCAGTTAATTGATAAAATTCACTTTTTAAAATTTTCTTTTATTAGATAAAAAGAAAAAAAATAGAATATGGAATGTGTAACAGTTCACAGAATAACTAAAATTATTTTTTGAAATTTAATTTGGTTATGGGTCTTAAATTTAACAAAAAAATAAAAAAGAATACATAATTTTGTTGAACTTCTTAATGTGTCTTAAAATAATTTTTTTGTTCTTAATTTAGATTAATATTAAGTTTTTTTTTTTTGTACTGAGGTTTCAACATTTATTTTATTTATTTATTTATTAATTAATTGTAATGTGTTCTGTGGTAAATTTGACTTCAACCAGTTTATTTTGTTTTGAAACCTATTTTGTAGTGTAGTGCCCCTTCTGTTAACTAGCTTATTGTTCTGCTTGTTGATCCAATTTGATATTTATAGCACACTATGATTATGGATTTGTCTAATTCACAAGTTATTAAAAATGACTAGTTTTTTAAGTAATTATAAAAGTTTTAATAAGTCATATGTTAATACAGCTAAGAACACTGTTTTAGTAATTAATTAAAATTAATGTACAAGACTTGAAAACTTTTTTTAATTCTTACTTTATAAAAACAATTAATTTAAAAAGAAGTCAACCATTACTACTAAGTGAAATAGATTACCTATAATTTTTTTTATGATAGCTTGATAGTTAAATACCAACTAATTAAATTTAATGAATTTTATGCATGATCAATTTTTAGTATTAATGAATTCAGTTAATTAATTATTTTAATACCTCTTGATAAAACTAAATTTCAATTTCCGTGCATATATTATTTTTATCATACATAACAATTATTTTTTTCTTAGTTTAATTTTAATGTTGTTTATTTTTTAGACTAATTGCCATAATAATGGTAACAATAAATTATATAATTATTGAAATATAGATAAGCCCCCATTAAATAATAATTAGTTAATAAATCACCATACAGGATATTTAAGAATTTAAGTAAAAAATAAAACTGCATTATAGTGGACATCAATGAAATTTAAAATTTAAATAATTAAGATACAAAACTTGGTTGGAATTGTGTATTGCTTTGTTTGTGTAATATTTGTAAATAAACAATTTCAATGCTTGTTCTTTTCTTTTTTTTCTATAATGTATTAAGTGCTGCATGAAACTTTTAGTGTATCTAAAAAAGTTTCAGAGAACATAATGCCAATTTTTGAACAGTATATTTGTGAATGTTTGTTTTGTGTTTGTATGTTATAATTCAGTAAATGTGTAAACAATTTTGTATAAATTCCAACTATCATAAAGTAAAAAATAAATCCGTTAGTATTAAGGTGATTTTTCTAATTAGGTACTCATTAATTTATATAGTGCTAGCACCAATGTATTTTTAGTATGAGTGCATCTTTATTTAAATCAACTTTGTTGCATGGAATATGTTCAATTTAAAATTTTGTGTGTAAATGAATATATTTAAAAAAAGTTTTTAAATTTTTTGTGTTGAAGTTATTAAGTATTTTTTCAAATTTTAGTTTTAAATAAAAAATTCCAATGAAATTAACTATTTTAATGATTTTTAAAGTACTCGAAAATAAAGTAAATACTTTTAAGATGGCTTTTATAAAAAATAAATATTCATATAAAACTATAATATCTTTAAGTCATTTTATATTTATTGATAGGTATAATATTTACACCAATATAATATAATTTTTGTTAATTTTATTAATATAGGTAGGTAATAGGCGTATTTAATTGCTTATTAGTGTTATCTTTTCAACTTTGGTCAGTTAATTATTTTATTTTATTTTTTATTCAGCAGAGTTAATAGATATTAATAAATAAATTTTATTATATTTTACTTATAACATTATGATTTACATATATTTATTTTTTTTTTATATTGGTTTATTTATAAGCTGTTAATAGTCATAATTATTATTTTTTTATTAGAAAAAAAAATGTAAATAAATTATTTATTTTAAGATATTCCTCTGAATTTTTTCTTTGCCCCATCTTGTGATTTATTATGGTAAAAATCACAATTTATTAAAAATGAAATATAAGTGTGAAAATACAGAGTGGTTAATGTAACCCAAGAATCTTATTGGTTTTTTCATTACCCTTAGGATGTTAGGGATGAAACCACTACCTCATTTTAATTTTTTAATGTCAATCTTTATTAAAAATTTTATAAATATATGACGTTTTGGTTTAAATACATTTTGGTTTTTGACATTTTAATCATCTTCTGAGTGTCTTGTGTTACATTTATCACCTTGTATCACCTCTATAAACATATCTTATTTATTGTATTAATTATTTTTTTATGGGACAGACAATCAATCACTCTATAGTAATAATGAACAGCTTCGCTTGCCTTGTTACTTCAATGTCAGACAGAATTGCAATATTTTGATAATGATTTTATACGGGTGATCATTAATAAGAAGCTCATTATCCTAGAAAATATTAACTTTTTTAAAAATTTACCCCACATGAATTAAGCTACACTCCCCTTACTAAAACTTTAATGTGGATTATCTCATCAACGGATTGATGTAAATGAAAATTTTAAACAGTGAAATGTTTTAATATAGGTTACTAAAAATCAAAAGTTACGTAGTAGTTTCACCCCCAAAAATAAGAGTGACAAAAATAATAATAATGTAACATTATAGAGCTAGTTGTGCTTTAAATTTTCTATAAAAAATTTTTTTTTAAAAAGTTGATATTTTCCGGGATAATGAGTGTCTTGTGATAGATTGATTACCCCATATTTACCTATAATTTCTTAATTTTACTCTTCTAATCTTGCTTTGTTTAACTTTTTGCAACATGGTGTAAAATTGTTGACCTAAAAATAATGTAATGAATTTGTTCTTTTAAACGTTTAAATTTATTATGAAAAAAATCACCTTAACACTGCTTTGTTTTAAAAAAATCATTGTTCCTTAATAAATATCCAAATTTAAAATCGTTGAATTTTTTTATTTTACATAGTATAACCTAATGTGCACAAATTTGTTTAAAATAGCATGCCTATATTATTCTAAAACTTACTGTATCATGATGACTAGGGTGGCTCTTTTATGGGTCAATGTTGAATTTTAATGAGTGGACCTTCTAAAATGGTCCAAATAAATATTGTTGTAAAAATTGTTGTATACAAATATACATTCATTTTCCCCTATACTACCTTCTAAACTTCTCACCTATAACAGTGACTGCACACGTTCTCATTTTCCATTACAGCTTTTTTTTATTTATTTATTTGGAATCGTCTTAGCCACCCATATGATGATTGTATTAACAAAAAATGAAAAAAAAAGACTTAATATTGTTGGTGGGTGTGCCACTGTTGTAGGTATGAAGTTGGGGATGTAGGATACATAATTATTTAAATTATATCTGTACATATCAATAAATCAATGCTAACGAAATATATGATTCTAAGCGATGTTTTTTAAAATTTTTTTGAAAAACTATAAAAAATAGTCCTTTTTTTTGACCACTTAGTACAAATTATGATTAATCTGGAGTAAAATAATCACACATTTCTACTCGGGCAAAACAGTTTTATACACAAATTAAGAACGTAAAAAAAAAAATTTTTAACGCTTGTAAATAGTTGTACAAATCGCCAGAATATTTTGAAAATTTTACCACGTCTATAAAAGCATCAACATCTCTTTAATCTAATTACAAGAAAACAAGTTAGGAAAGGCTACTTTATGAGTGTTCTAAATTCCCATTTTCTAAACGTATGTTTGACAATTAACACTAGTTCAATGTTATATAAATTAAAAAGAATCTGGGAACTTTGATATGGTTATGTGTTACGATATCTAATTAAATTAAACGCTTTAATGGACTCAATCAGATCATACCTATCAAATTAGTATTATTACTACAAATGAACAACTTTCGTAACCTATCGCCGCCGTATTTATTTAAAATAATTATTTTAACTATGTACTGATAACTATGTTTTATAATTAATTCAATTTTATAAAATATTAAAATATTTAAATTGATTAGCCCAGACTATATATCTACCACCTTGGCATGAGATATATTTTAATATACTACGCAGGAATATTATTAATAAAATCAATTTTATTTTTCGTATCATATACCTAATATTATACGTAATTTAACGTAAATCGATTTGTATTAATTCAAATTGTTCCGATTTTTAACAGGTCGAAATTGGTAAAATGAACGTTTAAATAATATAACGTACATTTGAAATGGAATATAAATTAACCGGTGTGTGGTGCTTACCTGTGGAGTTATTGTACGTGAATCGTGTGCGTGTGTACTGAAATGTCGAAAATCTCAATAGTTTTAATAATAATACTGATTTATTATAATATCAACAATAATAATAATAGCGTAGTAGTAGGGAGCCAAAAAATAATTGTCTTCTGCTTCGTCGCATGCGTTTGAAAAATTAATTCCACCAAATATATGTTTTACTAATACCTACTTATTGCTGTAGTTGTACGCATCTACATAATTCCTAATAATAATATAGTCATAGGCGGAAATCCGTTGAAAATCAAATGTTGAGGGCTATTGTTGTCCGTAGCTCTCCAAGCCTCCCCACTCCGTGGTATATTTTTTAGGCGAATTACATTTTCGGGTGGGGGGGTTAGTCCACTTCCATTTCCGCCCGTGAATATATTTAATGTTGGAAATATTGTAATATTATGTTTTGAACTAACGTGTTTTTTTTTCTTACACGATCTATCTTTCATTTTCATTGTCTAATAACACTAAAAAATGTAATGTTTATTGTTCACGTTGTTTTTTTTTTTTTTTTTTAACACGCGGTCTTTTCACAAGATTTTTCATAAATTTTTGTGTAAATGTTATACTTACGTAATTTTTTTTTCGTTTCGTACAGACACTCTAGAAGAAACTCTTCGCCTGATAAGGAGGTCTTTGAACTCTCCTCAAATGGACGTGGAGGGTGCTCACTATGATCAAAACATCACTCACTTGATCGTCGTGATGGGTGCATCGGTAATAATATTATGAACTTATTTATTTTTTCGAATTAAATTTCCATATATTCGAAATGTACTAACTGTACTACTGTTTCACAGGGCGATTTGGCCAAAAAGAAAATCTACCCGACCCTTTGGATGTTGTTCCGTGATAGGTTGATTCCAGATAAAACTTTCATTTATGGATATTCCCGGTCCAAACTCTCATTGGACCAACTGAAAACTAATGTCTCACCATACTTAAAAGTATACGGTTGTTTACGAAATAATAATGTTAATGTTTCTGTTTGATTGTAGTTTCTTTTTAAAAATATTTTAGTGCAATGAAGACGAGAAAGACCGTTTGGCCGAATTCTGG
Organism: Cinara cedri; assembly: GCA_902439185.1. Taxonomy (NCBI): domain Eukaryota; kingdom Metazoa; phylum Arthropoda; class Insecta; order Hemiptera; family Aphididae; genus Cinara; species Cinara cedri. Next base: position 162,373 of record CABPRJ010001459.1, on the reverse strand, counting down.
TCGTACAACTTCTACATCGCCGGAGCTTATGACGGATCAGCTGATTATCGGTCTCTAAATGCAAATCTCGCCAAGCACGAGATCTCCGGAATCTCAAACAGATTATTCTATCTGGCCATACCGCCTTCATTGTTCGAGGTGACCACCACTCATATTCATGAATCGTGCATGGACCACAAGTAAATGGATTGATATTTAACCCTCTCTTGGTTGCAGAATTGTCTAAAAGACCATCTGTGTTCAGTCATTTTAATTTTTAAATTCAAAAAAAGTATCAGTTTTTTTTTTAATTCATAGTATCTACCTTTTTTATACGTACAGATAATTTTGAGGTATAAATATCTAATATAAATGTTTTACAATTGCTGAGAAATTATTTTACAAGACTGTGTGTCATAGAAATATTTATATATATATATATTTTTAGCTTATATTTATTTACATTTATTATTATCATAATAATCATGTGTGACTAATCAATTTATGTGATAGATATAAGGTTAAATTACCACTAATAATAAAATAATACAATTATTATATTTTCAGAGGATGGACACGTATCATCATCGAAAAACCGTTTGGTAGAGATGCTGCCAGTTCATTAGCACTGAGTGACCATTTGGCCAAGTTGTTCAACGAAGATCAAGTGTATCGTATTGATCATTATCTGGGAAAAGAAATGGTGCAAAATCTCATGACGCTCAGGTACTGAGTAATATTATTTTAGATATGTATTATAAAATATTATAAGTATCCATTTTTGATTAGATTTGGAAACCGAATATTGAACACTGGATGGAACAGAGACAATATCGCACAAGTGCAGATCACATTTAAAGAACCTTTTGGTACTGAAGGACGTGGTGGGTATTTTGATAATTTTGGCATAATTCGAGATGTCATGCAAAACCATTTGCTCCAGATACTCAGCTTGGTTGCCATGGAGAAGCCAGCCACTATACATCCCGATGATGTTCGAAACGAAAAAGTTAGATTTCCTAATTGTGTTGGACATGTTCTGTAATATTATATGTGTATGTGTCCTGTTTAGGTAAAGGTCCTTAAGTGTATACCTATAGTTCAGTTAGATGATGTGATTTTGGGTCAGTATGTTGGCGATCAAGAAGCTAAGGAGGATCATAAAAAGTTTGGTTATTCTGATGATAAAACAGTGCCAAGTGGATCAAGAACAGCTACCTTTGCATCAGCCGTATTAAAAATCAATAATGAACGTTGGGATGGAGTGCCTTTTATATTGAAATGTGGGAAAGGTACACCATGCGTTAATAATTGTATTTTTTCAAATCTTATGTTATGACCTATTAATTTTAATAACTTTACAGCATTGAATGAGCGCAAAGCTGAAATCCGAATTCAATATCATGATGTACCTGGTGACATATTTGGAGGAGTTTTGAAAAGAAACGAACTTGTTATTCGCGTACAACCAAATGAAGCCGTTTATGTTAAAATGATGACTAAAAGGCCGGGTATTGGATTTGAAATGGAAGAAACCGAACTGGACTTGACCTATACTAATCGTTATAAGGCAAGTTGAATATCATAAATAACCTGGTCAAAACAAAGCCCTTAAAAAAACTTTTCTAATGTTATTACTTTTTACTAGAATGTTAAATTACCAGACGCCTATGAACGATTAATATTAGACGTATTTTGCGGTTCTCAAATGCACTTTGTACGTGCTGATGAACTGTCTGAAGCTTGGCGTATATTTACTCCTCTTCTACATGAAATTGAATCTACTCATCCTGAACCATTATTATACAAGTTGGTTTATTATTAACATTATTATTTAAAAACTGTATAATTAAATTAAATTTTTTTATTTTCATTAGGTATGGGTCTCGTGGTCCTGCTGAAGCAGACAATCTCTCTCTTGCCAACAACTTTAAGTATTATGGATCTTACAAATGGGTGAAACCTCATTAAGTCACTTATAACTTATTGTTGGGATAGTATATGATTTTTGTTTTCTGAACATAATTAAATTTTAATTTATTGAAAGATCTGCCATATAAATCATTTTTAACATTCCGTTAATGACATGAAATTAATCTAATATAGATTATTATCATTCAAGTTCCAATTTGTTTTTTGTGATGCAATTGATTTCTTTTTTTCTAAACATTTAAATATAGTTTTATAAATCTTGCATAACTCCTTAATAATATCAATGATTTGTAATATTGTAAAAAAAACATGGCCAAACCATTGTTATTAAATATATCAAATAATATTTAGTATTTACTGGGTGTCTTTTTAAAAAAAATATATAATATAATATTTTTACACTACAATATTACTTGATATATTTTCAATTCACAGATTTATTTTTGTTACAATTGCATAGTTATGATATTTTATATTTTCTAGAATTGTTGAAATTGCAGGGTAATGGTATATCCATTGTTTAAATTGTTTACATTGTTACATTGTCCATTTGTTTAAATATGTAAAAATTTAATTGTGAATCAAATATTTAAAATAGAAATTAGTATTTAAAGAACAATAATAATAAGTGCCTTGAACTTCTTTCAAATGACCGGTGTAATGTATTTATATTAAACTAAGCTATTGAAATAATTATTGTAGTATTGGATCGTTGACTGATTTCTATCTTTTAAATGGCAATGATTAGCATCAGGCGATCTGCATTTCAATCGTATTCACCGCCTACTGTTATGCTGATATTTTGACCAATGGTTTGTGTTTCATGGTACCAAATGTTTGTGTCCAACACAACTAAAAAAAAAAAAAAAAACAAGTAGTAAAACAAATTATTACAAAATAAGTCATCAGTTTTATTTATATATATGTGTTACATTTGATGCATATTCCTACCTATATTATTTCAATCTATATTATAGTGTGTTTAAGTATCCTTACCTATTTAGTGGTGTATTGCATAAGGAAATTATAATATAGGTAGAGTTGTGTAGAGAATTTATTTTTAAATTTTAGATTCTGCGAAAAACTTTTCTTCTAGAAATACTCTTATCTTTTGATTTAAATTTAAAAATTTTTACCTGGACCAAATGAATGCATTTTTAAGTAACGCGTTTTTTTTGTGCATTCCTAGATCTCAATATTTTTGTTTATGTATTTATTGAAATGATATTTATATCTGTTTATTTCTTTCACTCTACATGATATCCTTTTTTGGATATCCTTGAATATCTTGACTGATATTGACTGATCTTCAAAGGTTTTAAATCTTTGAGCTGTGTACAGTTTACTTATCTATATATTTTAATCATAACTAATTAAATTGCACATGACTTAGGTGTCAACCAACATCGGTCCTCTTTTGTATTTGATTTCTTTGATTGAGATGCAGCCCTACTTATTTATTATTATTGTAAATTGATGTTATTATAATAGCATTGACAATGTGTATGTAATCACTATTAGATTGGTACAATGGTTGATTGACGGGATCTGATAAGACTAATTTTAACCAATTTTAACTATTTTTAATCGGGTAAATCACAAAATCGTTTAAAATCAAACCATCATGTACACTTATTGAGTTATGAAACGGGCTCTTCGACAAGGTTCCCGGCAGGTTTAATTGACAATTTTCACATTAGTTTACCGCGTATCAGACTTAGAAAATAATCATAGAAAATCTCAATTAATTAAGGTCTATTTCAATAAATTGTAATAAAAGACAAAAGTCTTAGAATCGAAACTAGTTTTTAATTAATTGTCTTTTTCCACAAAACACAGCATGCAGTATTTAAGTGATTAGAAATTAAAAGTAATTTTGGTAAATATATACTAAGAACAATTTTTATGTATTGAACATAAAGACTCTTTAACGGTAAAGTTTCCAGCAATACCGATCAAGATGGGAATACATAATAATATAATAATTATAAAAATAATATACAAAAATCACAACAACATTATAATCATGAACAACCATGAGCGTAAGGCAACTGAAAATAGTCTGAAAAGACTAGGTATTGTTATAAAACTTATAGTAATAAAATTCAATTTAATTAATAATAAAATCAACTAAAATACTAAACAAATCATGTATAAATACATAATGATAAATGCGTATACCTAGTGTAGAACTGACTAAACCTCTAGAGCGCATACCGAATTAACAGCGTTTGATTTAGTTTATTTTTGTATATTCATTAAACAATTATAATGATCAAATCTGAACACTTATTAAAAATGTAATTTATTAAAATTGCACACCATAGTATATTTTGTCCAAAAGTGTGCGTTTTAATTGAAGTTCAGTATGTTTTCAAAGATGTGGGTATATTATTTACGGGTTTTTAAGTTTATTTTAAACAATAAATGTTATTACACTTATTTACATCTATAAAAATAAAAACAATTAATTTGATACTAATGTTCTACCTAGTCGGTATGTAATTTTTGTTTTAGGCTAAAGAATATAACTAAATGTTAGAAAAATAAAAAACCAATTTTTTTATATATCTCTTTGAAAATAACGAATAAAAGATGGAAACAGTAAGTTTTCATTTGTTTAAATTTATTTTCATTAATTATACCCAGGTACCTTGTACCTATCTATGTATCAAGTGTAGTTTATTTTTTGAAAGGAAATTTTAATTCCACTGTAATTTAAGGGGATCATTTTTCGATTTTCCCTGGAGTTTTTTCAACAAATGTAAAAAACATGGGCAAACGGGAAAATGTACGAAATGTAGGTATTAGTTGACAAACATTTCGACCTTCATTTTTCCTGCGAACAATTTTTCTACCAGCGATTTACAATAATAGCATTTTTTTTTTTCTGAAAGGAAGTACGACTAGACAAGTACTTATTATTAATTAATCGTACAACACAAGTAAACCATATTAATGAAGTGGATACTGTTTGGGTAATCCGTCTTTTTGGACAGAAAATAGTGTGAACAATAGAAATCCTGAATAAAGCGTAGAGACGGTGAAATATTGGTGGCGAAATAATAATAATAACGAATACCCAATTCATGAATAATGTAATGTGATAATGGATATTGCGTTTTAAGAAAAATGCGCGATAATAATTACCGCGCATTTTCGGGCGAATGGTCAAAATTAATAGTGACAGCGAGTGATAATGTTGGTGGTTATTGTCGGTAGGACGACCGGTGCGAATTATTTCGTGCAATCAAAACGAAACGACGCGGCGTGTTGAGGACGGTCCCCGTTCAGACGCGGAGTTCAAATAAATCCGACAATTACGTAATATTCAAAACCCGACGTGTTCGCGCGTTCCCGACTAACGTTTTCCGTCGTTGTTCCTCGTCTAGTATTCGATTCGACGGGCCGTCGGATTTCCAACCCGAACGTTCGGCGGCACACACGGATCGAAACGTTAAACGTGTAGGTAGGTACCCGCCGGTTTGGTAACCGCTATCGCGACACCCGCACACCCGGGGTACCAGTCTGACGGCCGGCCGATTTCGTCGTCTCTTTCACTCGCCGTAAAACACGATAAGAACCCGCGCGCGCCGTTTCCGAATTAAACGACGGCACGGACGGATTTACGACCGATGGTACGAAAACGGCCGTCTCCGCGTAAAGTGTCCGATCGGCGAACGGCGAGCACGTCGGGTTTGCGCCGGCGGGCGTTTCCGTACTCGTTCCGTCCCAGGCGCGCCCGACACGGGACCGACGGGGCCAGGAGGCGTTTATACATTTACGGCGAAACGGCGCGGCGTACCGAAACGCGACGTGGTCTATTGTGGAGGCGGCGCCTCTATGCACTTGCCGAGCGTTTGGCCGCGCGCGAACGGGCCGTTCGAAAAAAATGAATTATCGGAATGAAGAAATCGCATTTTCGTTTTAACGCTAGTGTGTAGGTTGACCGGCGACGAACGGACGAACGGCACGTTTCCGGGATATCGACATTTTGATCTGTGCATTGCGTTTAACGTCGGCACGTAACGCGGGCAAATGTTGAGTGAGAAGAAAAAAAAATTGTAAAACTCGGCGAACACCTCGGATCGGTTTTTATCAAGAACACGGTAACGTTGATTCAATTTATACCTATTTAATATAATATGTTTAGCGCAATTAATTAATCATCGACAATAATAACAACGCTGTTACCTATCGCGTTATAAGACTGACGACCGTAATGATAAAATAGTCGGTATTGCGGTAGAGTTGATTGTATGCGCACAATCAACGGCGACGATAATAAACCTAGGCGGGGTAGGTATAGAAATCGTTTTTCACGCAGTCCGCGGAGTATTGCTAATATTACACCACGCAAGCAGAGAATAGGTTTGTTTTTTTTTTTTTTTGCTAGGAATTTTCACTTGGGGACATGGCGAACTGGCGGCTGGGCTCTGTCGCACTGACGCCCTGCCAGAGGCGCGGATAGACATGATCCGAACGGCCCGGGAAAAACGGAATCTAGCGGTCCGCACGGTCATATCCGAGATTCAACAAAAAGATTACCTCGACCTCGAGCGCACCGATGGCGCCCACCATTTTTGTTTTTTTTTCTGTTAAGAAAATATTATAAATTTAATATTAACCGTTACGACGGTATCTACACGAAGTTCCGAAATTTGAACTCTGTATAATAAGGGAGGAGTTTAAATGATAAACAAAATAAAATAAAAACAAACAATTTTCATTTTCATTATTTTTGGTTAAGCATTTCGTAAAATAAATGTATTGATGAAGAATCATTTCTTGTTTCTGGTACTTATCCCCATAGGCGTACGCAGGTCTTCTTGACAGGGGAGACAATGATTTTTAAAATCAAACCATACGCAAAAATCATAAGCAAAAGTGATGCCAATATTTTTGAAGGTGGCTCAAGTCCTAATAATATTGATTATGTATATTTAGTATTTACTTGACGAGGACTTTATTTTAGGAGGCTTGGTTGTATATTCGGGAGGAAGGGGGTCAAAATCCTCCAAAAGTTCTTCCTCTTTTTGTACCAATGCATAATATTAAGAGTAACTTAGGGTTTAACATTTAAATAAAAATCTATACCTAACATATTTTGGTGGGAAATCTCGCAGTGGAGGCCTCCCCCGTGCCCACACTTGTTTCTTCTTTCCTGGTCTATTTTCGAGTGATTATAAGTACTTAAAAAAAAATTGGAGTTAAATTTTATTAGATTAATTACGAAAAATATATACGAATATGTTCACCTAAATATCACTACCAGGGTGGCAGGGGAAATGTACGTGACTGTAAAGTATATGTTCATTTTTAAATATCAAATATAAATAATATATTTAGGATAACGGGGACAGGTGCAGCCACAGTTATAGGTACCTAATTCAATGTATATCTGTTAGCTAAGATTAACCATTGCTAACGACAAAACGATTCTGAGCGGAGTTCTGTTGATAGTGTACCTAGTTGCTTTGTCAACGATATGCATATCATATATTATGGTTAAATAATCACATAGGCAATATATGTTTTCTTTAAAAATATTTGTTCAATATTGTACCTATTTTCTCGTTTTTCCTACGGTTTTCCCATGGTTTTTCCCGGACTTCTCATTTATTGGGAAAACTAGTGAAAAACCAAAAAAATGACCTCTTTATAGTACTTCACCAGTCAGATAGCCTTTTAGAAAAATTGCTGGTAGAAAAGTTGTTCACAGAAAAAAAAAAAAAATAAACATCTTTGTAAAACCATAAGCTTTTTAGGTAATAACTCGATAGAGACCATCCTACCTCCCACCGTAGATATACAGTCGTGAAACTTCCAAATTTTTACATTATTATATTAAATATTATACATAGGTACCTGTTGTTTTGTTTTAAATTTAATCTATACTCACAAAGGTAATACTCAAAACTTGAATTGAATTGCATGTTTATCAGAGTATTCATTGATGTTCGTTGTATTTTGTGTTTATGAGAATATATGGAAAATATTTGTAAGTTTTTCAGGATTTTTATTTCTTAGATATAATAATATGAATATAAATGTACAGACATCCTTAACGGTGTTGTAAATGATTCACTTTGGTAATACAACTTTAAATAATGTGGCTTATTATTTATGGTATGTTTAATAATTTAATGACACCCTTATATCAATATCGATATCAAACCAATGCCATCTAAAATCACAATAGGTAGGTAGGTAAACAGTAGGTACTGACATAATTAGATAAATTAGAAATATATTCATAATTATAGGTATAATTTAGTGAATATCAATGTAGACCTAAATTAATAATATATATTTGTTTAAAGTTAAGCTGTGAACAAATAAATTATTAAATTGTTCAGTTCAAGATGTTTTAGTTAATGAATATTGAATATCAATAATTATCTTTGTGCACCGGGATTAATTGAAAAAAAAAACTGTCTTATCAATTCTCTTATTATTGGATTTAATAATAATAATATATCACCAAGGGTAATAATGAGAGTGAACACACCTACAGTTTTCAATAATTACTTCTGTAAAAAATTTCATTAAATAAATTTAAAAAAAAACAAAGTACCAAAACAGGCGATGTGTAGTATACCTACTTTATGTTTGAGCGTATGCTTATTATGCAATATTATTTTTATTAATTAGTTAAAAAAAATATAATCACGAATTAAAAGTCACGTAAAATAAATTTTACTTTTAAAATGTGAACAACTGCATATAGTAGGTTTGAGAATTTAACAAAAAAGGGTTTGCGTGGTTTGGTTAAAGTGTGGTTTATGGGGTATAACTAGGGGAGGTTGGGTGTTGTAACTCCTCCACGCGTTACTTTATATTTTTAGCTATAGGTAAGATTAAAAAGGTTGTAAATCCATAAATCCCTTTAAAACTCTGCGTAGATAAATTCTGAGTAGAGATATATCAATTTCATCTTTTAGTAGAGATAACTGTTAACAATGAAACATAAATTACATTTTTATTTTGAAATATTATACTTTTCTAGGTCATACAGGATCTTATATACAATAACAATATTATCTACTTATTTATATACAAAATAATATTAAAAAAAGAAGGCTCTGGGGAATTTATCAAATATGTACCATTATACCCCTACTCCATATACCACTGGTTTTATGTGGATAAAATTGTGAGTCCCTATTGGGTTTTTAAAAATTTTGAAAACCGGTAGTTAGGATTTTCTTTTATAAGCTTGAAACAAAATCAAATTATGAAGAAAATTGTGAAAATCATGGTAATTCTAAACGTGTTTGACCGAACTTCTCTTAGAATCGTTTTTGGTTAGCAATGATTATTTATCGTACCGTATATGGATATCAATTAAATTACTTTAAGTTATCACGAAGATTTATATTTTAGTTAAATTATTATGTATAAGTGAAAATTTGAAGATTTATATAATGCATTCTTTTGAACATGTTTGGCGTTTAAATTTTTTGTTTACATTTACTTCATGACTATTAGTATTATATTTAGTTCAGAGAAAAATGGTGTACAATTTAATACCATAGAAGTATTTTGAAATTATCATTTCGTTTTTGATAAATTTTGTATAGTAATAAGTTTTGAGCACAGAGTAGGTACCAAAAACCATTATTTTTTTCAAAGTCCAGTCTGGATATTTAACAGATTTATAAAAACATTGTCCAATCCGAATATTTGGTTGGTGTATAAGAACCTGCAAAGAATCAAGATGTCAACATTTGGCGAGATCATGATTTTTTTTTTTTGGGGGGGGGGGGGGGTGCACACAGCGTGGGGTCTACTGGTTGTTTTCGAAACTAGATCGTTCGTAAAGATATCAAAACTATATAGTGGTTTTGGAGACTCAAGATGACCCATTTGTTTAACATGGGAAGATAGGGAGTGCGGTATCCTTAGTATTAGGTTAAAAATAAAAATGTAAGAAATGGTCAACGTGTTTTTGTAAAAAAAAAAACCCGGCTCGGCCCTGATTTAAATGTAAATAGTCTGTCTTGACCCTGGCAGGTCTTTAACCCATACCCATTGCAATATTTTTTCTATTCGCGCGTATCTTTAAAAAAAAAAAAAATTAATAAAATACTCACTAGTCGAACCTGGTTCCATGAACACTTCGAATTGTCGTTTGCATTTGAAAAAACATTCAACCGGCGTCCTCAGCGTCCATTTTTTGTGTCCGCTTATTTGCGTCTGCCACGACGGATATCCCACTTTGTCGATCTAAATGTCAGATTTAAACAACATTGCGCATAGAAAACCCGAAAACTGTTTGAAAAAAACTAAGACAGTTTTCGCCGAAAAATTACGTTTTTGTGTAAAATTTATCCATATATTATCCAATTTTATTGAATTTAAACATGCTCACCTTACAATAAGCGGGAGGTGAATATGCGATGTATCATTTCCGTAAAAATGAAAAAAGAAAGTTAGATTTTTGTTTCCGACATATCTATTAATACGTTTACATTATTCTTTGAGAACCTCTAGTAGTCTATTTATTATTATGGTAAATTTGAAGAATGAAGGACTATAAAATTATAAAAATAAAAAAACGTCCTAGGATAATGGGGACGGGTGCAGCCACTGTTATAGGTAATAACATAGGTAAAATGTATACCTGTAAGCAACGATAAAACATTGCTTACAAAATAACCATTCTGAGGGGAATTCATTTGATAGTGATATTTTAACAACAATATATACGCCATATTATAGTAAAATAATTAAATAGGCTTTATATATTTTCTTTAATATTATTTGTTTAATGTCCTACTGATTTTACCAGTTTTCATACGTTTTTCCCGGTTTTTCACATTTGTTGGGAAAACTCCTGAGAAAATCGAAAAATTGCTTCCTTAAAGTACCTCTACATACCGAATTTCTTTCAGAAAAGGTGCTACACTTAGAAATCCAAGCAAGTCCTCTGGTAGGAAAGTTGTCTACAGAAAAAAAAACATCTTTGTAAAACCATAGGCTTCTTCGCTCCACTCAGAATCTAAAAGTTTGTAACAATATGAGACATCGAAAGTGATAAACATTTTTTTTTACCCAATAAACTTATATAACATTTTTAATATAAATTAAATTGTTTATCGAAAAAGAGGTGGTTGGATATGATACAGAATAATACGAGGAAAGCCGGTGTATGTGAGTTGATGGGATATCAGATCAAGTGGAAGTTTAAAACTAGGGTGGCCGATCCTAAATAGGTGGGATGAAGGCAAAGGAGAAGAATGAGAATACAAATGCAATTTTTATACACCATTTTTTTTTTTAAATAAACAATATTTAATAATAATAAAAATATTCTAAACAGGAAAGTTTCCAGACCTTGGCTATTGGAGGGGGGTGAAATAATTTAATTTAATATTAATGATTGATAAGAAAAAAAATTATATAAAATAATATATTGATTATATCTACTTCTGTACCAATGACTATGTCAAATGTTAATGTAAGTCCATTTCTTTAGGGGGTGGGAGCATTGTTTCTATCACCCCTTTCATATGAGCTCCCGTGACTTCAAACTTATTACTAATATGGAATAGGCACGTGTGACGGCTTACGTATAATATGACGAAATGAAATAAATATAATAAGAACTAGATACAGAAAAAATAAAAATCTTTGGGATGAATAAGAATCGCCTTCTTGTAGTGGTCCTTAAATAACTCTAAACGGTTCTCAAAATATATTTAGACAACAAAAAATACTTTTGGCCAATTATCAAACGATAGTTGGCGAAAACAAAAATAAACATGTCAACGAAAACGAATGCGGTCCTAAAATGTTTGAACTCCCTGTAACCGATTTGTTCTTAATGGTTTGCCCTCTTCCCTTCCCTACTATACATAGAATTATCTAGGACAGTGGTTAAACTGGGAATATATTCAAAGGGGTATTATGTTCACCGAAAATCGAGGGGCGTTCCCGGGAACTAATTAAACCTAATTAAACTTTTAGGAAACCCATCATTATATGGAGACAAGATTTTTTTTCTCGTAGACAATTTTTCTACCAGCAATTTTGCTCAGAAGTTTTTCTAAAAGGAAATTTCACTGGAAAAATATTTTAGAGAGGTCGATTTGCTCAAGAGTTTTCTCATAAAATGCGAAAAACCGAAAAAAATAAAAAAACGGGAAAATTTACGAAATTTAATAAATATAATACTACCATTTTTTTCTTCTGTAGATAACATTTGAAAAACGCAGGTAAACCAGGGAAATCGGTACAATATTAAAGAAAATAAATTGAACCTATTTTATTTATTTACTATAATATGGCATATATAATATATATTGTTGAAAAAACATCACTATCAGCTGAACTCCGGCCAGAGTTGTTTTTTCGTAAGTAATGTTTTATCGTTGCTTACAGGTATATATTAAATTACCTATAACAGAGTCTGCTGCTGTCCACATTATCTTAGGATGTTTTTTTTAAATTTTCTCAATGACAATAACTAAAGCGTTATTTCCCCGGACTTCAATGACTTTAACTAAAGAGGACCGATAATTTAATGTTAAAAAGAAGGGGCGTCTCTTTATAACTACTGATCTAGGGCCGATTTTACTCACGTGCATCGGTGCTCCATGTCCGGGAGTGCCCATGAAAATCCACAGTGTCCGCTTGCTGTCCGACAGCGCCGGTAAGAAATTCGGTAGAGACACATGTCGTTTTAGGCGATTTATTGTTTTGGGTTCGCAATTGCTCCTGGAACAAAAATCCGATTGTTCTGGTTAATTTAAAAACACCAAAAAGCCAAAAGCTAAAAATATCACGAATCATCGTATAAAGGTATTAGGCACATCTAATAATTATATCTGACATCATTTTGTTTGTCGAATAATATTATTGTTAAAGGGGCGTGCGCAGTACCGGGACAGAAGAAGTAGAAGTGAACCATATATTTGAGAAACGACCCAAGTCCAAAAACGATTATTCAGAGAAAACAACAAAAAAATGTATTTTCACTATACTATCTGATGGTGAAACCAAAAGGTTCAATAGAAAGTACCCTGAGATACGGAATTAAAAAAAAAATGTATAAAAATGACCACGCTGTGGGTTCAGAGGATTCGTTTGGAAGTTTTAGACTTACGTCGTTTCTACAACACATGATTTTCCGCGGTTTTTTCGTGCGATTGAACTATATAGGTATAGGTTCACACTTAATTTCTTCATTAAAACATGGATTCAATTTATTCTCAATACGCGTGAATAATCTAATCAGGGGCGTTTACCTATAATATTAAAGATTCTGTGTGGAGCGAGGAATACATTGGTTTTACAATGATGTTTATTATTATTAATTTTTTTTTCTGTGGACAACTTTTCTATCAGAAATTTTGCTCCGATTTACAATTATAGCACTTTTTCTGAAAGGAAATCTGACCAGGGTGATACTTTAAGGTGGTTATTTTTTGATTTTCCCAGGAGTTTTCTCAATAAATGGGAAGAACATGAGAAAACCAGAAAAAACTGTAGGAAAAACGAGAAAATAGACACAGTATAAAAAAAATATTATTAAAGAAAATGTTTAATTTGAATGTTATTATTTTATCATAATATGACACATATATAGCTTTGATAAAGAAACACTATATCAACCGAACTCGCTCGAAATCTTTTTTCGTTAGCAATGGTTAATCGTTGGGTACAGATATACATTAAATTTCTGTCTATATCCTACCTTCCTAACTTCTCACTTACAACATTGGTTGCACCCGTTCCCATTATTCTAGGACAGCTTTTTATCTTTTTACCAATGATACGATAAAAAATAGACGATCTATTACTCTGAAATGAAAATACTTTACAGTGATGTAACAATCTGTAAACTAAATATTTGTTTTAAAAATGTATATTTCCGTGCACTCATTTTTTAATATTCTTTTCTTTGTATCGTTATACCAATGGGTGGTTCAAGTATATTACAGTTGTATTACCTATATCATATACGTACCAACCGACGTACCATGGTGGTTGTCCGGGCTCCATGGCGGCCCGCCGTTCGTCCATCCCAAGCGCTTCACTGAGCGTCCGGAATTCCGTCTTGTACGGAAAAAACTGGCAGGGGGTCATAAGTCCCGAATCGGACAAATTCTTGAACAGTCGAAATCCGAAGGTGGTGGTCGATGGACCGGAAACGTCTACGGCCACTACCGGCCGACCCGTGTACGCGTAACTGGAACAGGCGGAGCACTACAATATGACGTTCTATAATATTATGGTTTTCCATTTGACGGTGTACACTCTTTATAACTAACTTTATGATCGAAACCCGTTCACTATATACTTTAGGGTTTTGATATTAATTAATCAGATTATAGGTTAGAATTATGTTTAATGGTGAAATTGTAAATCGAATGTGAAAAACTACACTAGTTTGCAGTAGCGGCCCGAGGATGTAGTACACAAGGAACAGGCTTATTACTATACCCATCCACCTACCCACCATAATTAATATAAGCTTATAACTTTTGTACCTTAAAATATTCATGTAATTTCCCTGATAATATCTGAAAATTGTAAGATATTAAAAACACAGGACATCGGGACCACAATAAAGGAGAAATAAAATACACAAATGAAAATAGTGCAAATCTGTAAATAATATTAGATATTAAGTATTGATTGTAAATTACTGAATTACCTATTTACCCACCACTCACCCACCCTTTTAGCGCCTAGGAGCGATTGCTCCTCGTAATATACATCTGGACCACCTCTGTCAGTTCGTCGAGTAGTCGAACTGTGCAGTGTAAATATTTAAAATGGAAAGGTTTTAATCGGTGATGTGCTCGGTCAGTCGGTAGTTCTTCACTGTTTGTCCGGGTTTTAGTATTACGAGTATTATAAAATGTAAACGATATTATAATATTTTATAAACGTGAATAAATCAAAACCCAAGGGCAACTCGGGGGAAAATGAGCGAGAATTAAATTTTTAACGACGACGGTTGAACATAATAAAATACAAATAACGTTTATTGGGACTTATTCGGTTGTCTGTTTCACCACTATCCTGGTAAAAATCGATATAGATTTTTTTCGAAATGGTACATTTATACTAAAAAATAAATAAATAATACAGGTGTGTTTTAAATAAATTAGAGAGTACCATTGGTTTTGATTTCTTCAACATAAATCTGACCGGTTTTTCCGCCTATTTAAAATTTTTTTGTTAGCTTAATTATATATATTATGTGTTAAATTTTCTATATATTTACATGCATATTATAATGAATGTAATGATTATTCTCTGACCATTTTTATCGCTGTCCCCCAAAAAATGCTTGTCGGACTAAAATAATTCCATAAAATTATAATCGATTACTTTTTTTCGAAATTTTCGGCGGACAAATTGAATATCTTCTCGACGGAATCCATTCCTTTGCAATAAGTACAATCGATCGGCGGCCGAAGTACATCCTCTAAGAAGTCCGGTAACGTCACTGCACACTGAGGTCAAACATAATATTATTATCATCTGCAGTACCAATAATTAACGATTTTGTTGTTTAATTTATATTTTACAGACGTCTAGGTACTGATTGTTGAATATTTTGATGTACTTTTATCTATATTGTCAGTATGATATTGAACAAATATAATAACCGGAAAAAAATGTAAAATGAAAACTGATCAATTTAAGGTTTTACGATTTTATTATTTTAATTTTTCATGCTTTCCATTTTCTACCAGAAATATTGCTTCAATAGAAAAACAAAAAGAGATCTCTTTTCTTGAATTTTTAATTTAATTGATGACCGAGAAAGTCTTTGTGATTTTCTTTGTAGTTTTTTTAATTATTGAGTAAAACGTAAAAATAAGAACGGGAACATTTTCGAAAAAAATTCTTTTATTCTTTTAAATTTTGTGAGTTTTTTATGTAATTTTTATTCGGTAGGTACTCTGTTGATGAAATTGTTACACTTAACAGAAATGTTTGAAAATTTGACAAGAGGTTCATTATTAGTCGTACTTTGTGGTCAAGACAAAAAAAAAAAATTGAGTGTTAGGTAGAATTTTTTTTTTATAAGAATTTCAGTATCAAATTTTTACGAAAATTGTAAATATTACGGTCATTCAGAATACGTATAACCGTACTTTAAAAGATTAATCGTTACTTACAGATATACATTAATTTCCTCCCTATATCCTATACCTTTCCAACTTCTCGTCTACAACGATGGCTCACCCATCGTGCGACGTGTGTCCATCTTTTTTTAGCTACATAATTCATAATTTTTATAAAATATTTGTTATACTTTATTTGAATTGACTAGTACCTTTTTAACATAAAATGTTTATAATAAGCTATTTAAAATTATGTTTATACCTACTATAATTATTATGTTGTTTGTAGCTATTATTGTTATTATTATTATAATTATTAAATTATATCAAACTATGTAAGAAAACATAACATGTGCATAGGTATAATTTTGCTAAAATTCAGTGGTTGCAAAACTGACATTTACGTAACTAAGTAATAAAGTAACTAATAAATAAAAAAAAAATCCAGAAGAAGTGTATTTAATGATAAATATTCATATAAACGGTCGTAATTAAAACGGCTCACTAAGACTATTTTAGATCACTAGGGAACGGATTTATATGCACTTAAGATCTATATAAACCGCTTAAAAATGTCAATAAGGCCTAAAAGTCACTCAAAAATATTTAATAAGGCAATTACGATATTATATATTATTATTATTATAAAAACAAAAATCTTAAAAATAAATGGGAACATAATTAAAATCTCAATAATAGATAGGTACCTACATAATAAAAATAATTTATACACGGGTACTCAATCGACCATCGACATCTCTTTTGTTGATAACAAGGTTGGTTATTAATCGATAAAGATAAAGTAATTTATTAAAAGAAATATTTTTGAATGTTAACCAAGTACGATTTTTCTAAAAATTGTAGGCATACAAAGTTTAAATAATGACAAAATATGCATTTTTTCTAAAATATGACAAAATATGAAAATTCAAATTTTGTATTTCATAAATTAAATTTATAACTTACCTAGAACAATCTATGATAATTGCAAAAAAACATGTTAGAGTAAGAATTTCCAAACCCCCCTAATCATCATATATTAGTATGGTAAACCAAACAGTGATGCAGTATTTTTTTTTTTTAACTTTTTTAATTATTACAATATGAACAAATTTAATTTTTTTTTTTTAACTATTCAGTTATTTCTTTAAATAAATACAAATATTAATATTTTAGATTCCGAAAGTAGCGATGGAACTAATGGTTTTAAAATGCTGTTTATTATTATTTTTTTCTAGTCTGTGGACACGTTTTTCCTAGTAAAATTGCTCCGATGTATAAGTGTAGCATAATTTCTAAAAGCTAAAGTTGTCTAGATTGTACCTTAGAGAGGTCAATTTTCGTAAAATTTCACGATTTCATTATTTTATAAAAATCCGGACGACGTTTTCTACCAGAAAAAATGATTTACCTGAAGATACCTTTTTTGTTGCCTTTTTGATTTATTTTCTTACGGTATAATCGCAAAAAATTTTGAGCCACTATTGAGCTTTTAATGAATTTTAATTGTTGGTACACGTAGAGACTTGAAACTTGGTAATAATACTTAGAACGGACTTACCTAGACGTGATGAAATTTCCAAAATCATCGGATGACTTTTTTTCCTTTTTTAAATTTTTTTACTATGGTACTTTATTTTTTTATATTTTTATTTTTATACTGCAGAAAACTTTTATCCTAGAATACTTGCTCCGATGTATAAATGTAGCACATTTTCTGTAAATTTAGTAATTACATAAGTCATTTTTTGATTTTCGAAATGGTATTTAAAATAAAAACGATTAACCCGTAAAAAAAAAAATAAGATTTTTTCACGATTTCGTTATTTTAAATAAGTACCTATCACGGTTTTTTAGCACAAATATGGCTATATATATAATATAGCTCCAATTGAACAATGACAAGAAAACATAATTTTGTTGAATTTTTTTTTTATAAGCGTTTTGAAATCAAAATTAAACTAAAATCGTAAAAAAATTACGGCACTTTAAATTATGTATTACCGAAGTGCGCTCGGAATCGTCTTTCGTCAGCAATGGGTTATCGTTGCTTACAGATATAAATGAAATAACCTTATGTTTCCTATCTTCGCCACTTCCCACCTACAACAGTGTCGACACCCGTACCCAGTATCAAATCTTATTTATTTATGATATATAAATTATTTTCTTTTATTAGTGTATTTATTTAATATTTAATAATAGATTGTTATGTAACGTTTATGAAATATCTCAGACAGTTATTTATTAAATATTTGTATTTAATACAAATTGTGAATTAATTATTTGATTCATAATGCAAAAAGGTTAAATAAATAATCACTACACAATGTATAAATATTTAAAAAAGACATCCTAAGATAATAGGGACGGGTGCAGCCAGTGTTATAGATAATTTAATATACAACTGTAAGCAACGATAAACCATTGCTTACGAAAAAACGATTCTGAGCGGAATTCAGTTGATAGTGATGCTTTGCAAACAATATATATGTTATTTTATAGTAAAATAATTAAATAGACTTTATGTATTTTCTTTAATAATATTTATTTAATGTTGTACTGATTTTCAAAGTTTTACTACGTTTTTCCCGGTTTTCCCATTTTTTATCTCTGTTTTTCACATTGGCCGGGAAAACTCCTGAGAAAATCTAAAAATAACCTCTTTAAAGTACCACCCTAATAAAATTTTCTTTTACAAACATTGTTATCATTAAAAATTAGAGTAAAATTGCTGATCGAAAAGTTGTGCACAGAAAAAAAAATCGTAATACTTAAGTAATACATTTCGTACATTTTTCCGTTTCTTTTTTGATTTTTCAAATTTAATGAGAAAACTTCTCAGAAAATTTAAAAATGACATCACTAAAGTACCACCCCACACTGATTTCCTTTCAAAAAAGTGTTACACATGACAACCGGAGCAAGATTTCTGGTAGAAAAGTTGTCCACAGAACAAAAAAAAAAAAAATTTACATCTTTGTAAAATCATAAGCTTCTTCTCTCCATTCAAAATCTAAAATAAAGTGGCACTTTTTCAACCTTTTTTTTCCCACACCTTCTTTGCATCTGAATTTGAGCCTATCCCAAGATATTTACCTATGTACCCACATTTTGTTAATAGTATAAATACATAACTTATATGTGTTAAGTTTTGTTATTTTTTATTAGCATTTTAATTATTTAATAAACAGAAAACAAATATTATAATAAGTTATAATGTGTAAAAAATACTTATAAAATTAGCTTATTAGCTCAGGAAATCGAACAGATTCATGTATGAAAATACATACGTGTAAGAAAATGATAACAGTGAATAATGTTATATTAATAAAATTATTTCCGTACAAATGGTTACACTCAATCGCATAATAATATTATTATGAGGCAGCCGACGCGTGATATTTATGGGCTGATGGCATTTCATTCCGCTACGACGATTTTTATATCCCTAAACCGAATTTGTCGGTCTCGTATAAAACCGTTCTCGAAACATCGTTTAAGTGGTTATTTTATCTCGTATACCGCCTGACTGGGCAAACAAAATAATAACACAATTTGATGATATTATACATACGCAATATGGAACTTGCTTAATGCACATCAGTACCTACTTAATATAACACATATTGTACCCATTAATAATTTTTATATTTAAAAGGCGCGGCTGTACGATAGGCGAAAAAACCTACACTATTGACTGCAGGGGCGGAGTGGATAATGAATTCGGGCCGGGAGATTAAAATTTATCCAGGCCACCCGACAGAGTACGTATCTACCAAATGAAATTTGTCTCACGTTTTAATTTGAAACAGTGACGAAGCCAGGATTTTGAGTTGAGAGGAGCTAAACACGAATTTCCTCGAAACACGGGTGAAGATAAGAGGGGGAGGGAGTTTCGATCCTCAAAATATGTAGAAAAGCGATTTCATCAATATGCATTTTAATTTAATAATTTAAACGTATAAAAAAAATACGTCTTAGGATAATAGAGATGGGTGCAGCTACTGCTATAGGTAATTTAATGTATATCTGTAAGCAACGATAAACTACTGCTAACGAAAAAACGATTCTGAGCGCAGTTCAGTTGATGGTGATGTTTTGTCAACAATATGTATATCATATAATGGCAAAATAATTAAATAGGCGTTATATATTTTTTTAATAATTTTTGTTTAATATTGTACCAAATTTCCCGTTTTCCTGCGTTTTTCTCGGTTTTCCATGTTTGTTCCTAATTTTTCTAGTTTGTTGAGAAAATTTTTGGGAAAATCGAAAAATTAACCCCTTTAAAGTACCTTCCCGGTCAGATTTCCTTTCAGAAAAAGTGCTATTATTTTAAATCAGAGCAAAATTACTGGTAGAAAAAATGTACACTTGTAAAAATGTTTTGTACTTTTACCTACATTTTGTGCGTTTTCCGTTTTTCCGACATTTTATCCCGGTATTTCCCAAATATTATGAGAACCGCTTCAAAAATCAAATAATGACCTCCCTAAATTACCACGGGGAAAAAATTTACTTTCAGAAGATTTCTGGTAGAAAAGTTTGCACAACAAATCGAGGGGTATTTTGTGATTAAATAGTCCGATTGTTTAAACCGCGTCGCTCACCACCGACGAGCGCTGTAACCGGTCCATGGGATCGTGTAACCTTTGCGGGTGTTATCTTCATCTCCGCCTTCTTTTTATGTTGCGAGTCGGTACGGTTAACCTGGACAATTTTTTTGGAAAGGCCTCGGGCGGGCAATCCAACACCGATCGAGCAATGGAACTTCAAAAACCTATAATTTCAAAACTTAATCCGCTTAATTCTGACTTTGCCATTGTTCTTAAATTGGCAATATACATATGTTCAAAAAAAAAAAAAATTTGATACTGAAATTCTTATAAAAAAAAATTCTACCTAACACTCAATTTTTTTTTTGTCTTGACCACAAAGTACGACTAATAATGATTCTCCTGTTAAATTTTCACGCATTTCTGTTCAGTCTAACAATTTTACCACATAGTACCTATCGAATAAAAATTTCGAATGAAACTCGCAAAATTAAAATGTCTGTAAACAGATCAAAATTGGTTGAAAACTTTCCCACGTCTAGGAATAATAATATAAGTTTTCTGTCCAAATTTTAATTATTTACGAATAGTTTTAGCTGAACTAGAACAAATAAATAAATTGAAAAATGAAAGCATTATTTTCGTGAATTTTCCGTTTTTCTTACGTTTTATTTTGGTTTTTTCCAAATATTATGAAAATCGCTTGGAAAATCAAAAAATGTATTATCTGGACAATATTTCCTTTCAGATATTGTGTCGCGCGTAAATATCGGAGTAAGATTTCTGGTAGAATTTTGTACACAGTATAAAATAATAAAACAAAAATAAACATCTTAGTAAAATCAATACATTTTTCGCTACACTCAAAATCTTAAAAACTCAATTAGTACCGAAACTAGGATATAATATTGTGTGTTGTGTACCTTGGCATAATTTTTTATTAAATTGTTAAATATTACCTACGTGGAATTAAAATATTATACATATATCAGGCCACCAGGCCATAATTCGATCCAGACCATCTGGAAAATTTCTATTTCCAGACCGGTCACTCCGCCTCTGCTTTTGAGATTCATATTATTATGGTTTTTTTTACGCACCATTTTTGCATTTTCACCAACACTCGCGGTGGGGTTAGTTTCGTTATTTATTTATACGAAAAATCCACCGACTCAAGACAATATTTTGCGGGTCAAAATAGATGATTACTCGTAAAATTAGTAGCAAAAGTCTCAAATACCTAATACTTTATACCAATACCTGTATAATATAATATAAATATAATTGCATAGACATAAAAAAAGTGAATGTAATATTGGTAATATTTTACTTCGGTGAATATTAAGTATTAATAACAATATTATGTAGTTATAGTACCTACCTACATTAAAATATAAAACTATAATATTATTTATAATCGTTTTTTTTTTCGCTAAATAATTCGCATTTAAAAATGAATGGAAACTATATTTTTTACCCGTATAGTCGTAATTATATAGGCCGGTTTGAAACTATTAGAGCATAAATATAAAGGATGCGATTTCCAGAAAGAAAAAAAAAATACATACTGGATTAAAAATATAAAAGTTCTATAATGTGTATGAACTGTATGTTTTTCAATATTATAGCTTTTCTAAAAAAAAAAAGAAAAAGAGAAGAGTTTTCAATTGCCGACAGTGCATATATTCTGTAATAATTGTGTTTGACTTTGACAGATTTCTATTTTAAAAACGGATTGTGATTCTTTATGTAATTATTTAATTATAAATCGTAAACAATAATTCGATTGCATTTTTGAACATTTGTTTCTAAAAACGGTCGTACCCGTTTTCCTTAAATGGGTATTAGGAAATAGATTAGTGGAAAAGTTTTATCAATGAGGTGGTCATAAGTTATACAAAATATGTCTTTATATGTAAATTACATTCTGATAAAATTTTAAAATTAAAAATTAAAAGACGTCCTAGGATAATGGGGTCGGATGCAGCCACTGTTATAACTAATTCAATGTATACTTGTATGCAACGATAAACCATTGCTAATGAAAAAACGATTCTGAGTGGAGTTCAATTAATAATGATGCTTTATCAACAATATATATGTCACGTTATGGTAAAATAATTAAATAAGTATTATATATTTTTTTTAATAATATTTGGTTAACGTACCGATTTTCTCGTTTTTCCGGTTTTCCCATGTTTTTTCCAGGTTTTTACATTTGCTGAGAAAATCGAAAAATGACCTCTTTAAAGTACCTCCCCAATCAAATTTTTTTTGAAAAAATTGCTTTTATTGTAAATCGGAGTAATTTGCTGGAAAAAAAGTTGTTTACAGAAAAAAAGAAGGCCGTAATATTTTTAGCTAATACCTAAAATTCTTACATTTTCCGGTTTTTCCTCAGTTTTTTTTTTCGGTTTTTCGTATTTGATGAGAAAACTTGAGAAAATCGAAGAACAACTTCCTTAAAGTACCTCCCCACACTGAAAAGATGCTATAGATGAAAATCGGAGCAAGATCTCTGATAGAAAAGTTGTCCACAGGACAACAAAAAAAAAAAAAATAAATAATAAATAAAATCTTTATAAAACCATAAACTTTCTTCGCTCCACTCAGAATTTAATATAATTTAATTTTAATTAAATAGATAATTGGTGCATTATTTCAGCAGGCCAATGGGGACTATTTTAAAAGGAAGTGGTGCCACCGCACACCTTGCTCCCCTCCCCAAATGACGCTCCTGACCGGTTTTAATATTAATATTAATATAATATATATTTAATATTTATAATATTATGTCATAACGAATTCCAATCAACATATATCTGCGCAATTAAAATGACGTTGAACATGGCGATCCTCATGGAGAGCGTGTTAATCATGACGTACATCGTCTTGTTGGTTATGCATTGGCTGTACATAAAAAAAGCCGAGTAAATATTCAAACGATGCCATTTTTCAAATAAAGAAATTTGTTTATAATAATAATTTATCGTCCGTTATAGTGTTCTACACATACACACGTTTTGCAGAGATGTTTTCAAAAATATACTAATCGTTGTTCTGCAGAACACGTTTTTCGTGTCTTACGTTTTTTCTTATTGTGATAAGGCATGTGTGTGTATCCGGAAAACAGTTTTATATGTTTTGTCCTTTTTAAAATAGGTAATCTTTATGACATGTGCAATGTTTCGGTGTGAAATAATCAAACCGATGTCAAATTAGTCGCATATAAATTAATAATTGTTTCTAAGTTAGTATTCTTCTTTTCATTCATAATTATTCTGTATACCCTGCGAATATTCTTACATCTGGCGAATGTATGTCAAAAGATGATCGCCTCGATATTAGTGTTGAATCCAGACAATTTTTCTGGGAGGGGCCATTACTAAAATTTTAGTATATGACATTTTTTTTTGCTTATCTACCTTCTTCCTAAGACCGGTCATATTTAAATTTGTTTAATTATTTAATTGATTATTAATTTACCCACAGTTAACAGAGTGGGGGGGAGGGTAAACAAAATTCCAGAGATATTGAACACTGCTCGTTATCGCTACCCAAATAAAGCCGACGATCGTGATCTGCCTTTATCGTCATTCGCTGTCAGTTTTCATATAAAAAATATAGGTGGAAAATATCGTTTCATGAGGGATTTTATTCAGATATTAATAGCACAGCGTACCTACGATTTTATTTGATGACGATCGCAACGGCCAGTATAAATTTGCTTAATGGTATCTAACCTTACTGTTAAATGTAGATATAGCTGATATTGAATTTTAATTGGTATTCCCTGACCTATTCATCATCGCTCGACTCGAACCGCAGGGTCTAAAATCTCGAAATTTATCACGGAGGTTTACTATATTTCGTATAACGATAAAAATATATAAAATTATTAGGTTTATTATTATCATTATTTTTTTTTTGAATCAGTTAAAAAACCTATAATATAATATCAAAATACTGACTGTCCCAAAAATTTTACAGCCAGGGGCTTCTCTAAATACGTCACTGGATATGATATTGATAATATTATGTTGTTCTGTGGATTATCTTATCCGCTTATCATTAAGTTCGTATTTCATGGTTGAAATAAAATAGATATTTTTTAACCACGGTGTTCTAATAACTAGTAATACATTTTTTTTTAAAATCGTTAAAACAATTTTTTTTTTTATTTTCGTTGAAAAATATGGAGATATAGTTTTAAACTTTTTTTTTCATTATACTAAAATACTAAATAGTTGCATAAATACAGGTCCAGGGAGGGCGATATACCCTATCGCCTCTTCCGCCTAAAATATACCACTATCTTAGCGTAGGTATATATATATATATATATATATATATATATATAGACATGACACTAAAAGTTACAATATTATCGAAATTATAGCTATTTTGGTATTTTATACCAATAAAATTACATTGCTCAATGAACTTAATAATCTATTCCTATTTAATAACGATTTTCAGATAATTTCAATTATTAACTTATAATGCTGTTTTTAAATTTTATAACAACTCTTGCAATAATTGATCACGCGTAGCAATGTTAACCATTAACTATAATTATTTAAATCTTGCTAGCATTAAAATGACTTAATAGTGGTCTGGATCGATATTTTTAATTACAGACATATCAATAAATATTTTAAACCCAAAGTCTATAAGTAATTAACTGTCTAAATTTCTCTACCAGTAATTTGAAAATTAATAATTTTTTTTATTATTTTAGTACGGTAATTGTTATTACGATAACGTAAAATTGCCCATTATCTAATTATACCATTTAGTAATTTTAATTGATTATGCAATTTCGTCAGTATAATTTAATTGTTTGTGTACATCTGCACAATATATAATGCCGTCTATAGTATCAGTAGTATATTAGATAATGTATAATACTCAAAGATGCTCCGTCGAACGACGACAAGTATGTCGTAAAAAATAATCGAAAAAACGTGAAAAATCGGGGATTTCGAAGATTTGTTCGCATAAAATACCACCGGGCGAAAAATCTCTTCCTGTTAAAGCGCGACGTGCGAGATTCAAATCGTTGCTATACTAGCCGTAAAGGTATTTTCTGGGGGAGGAAACGGATGTAAAGATGTTTCCATCTTTGCAAAATCAATTCGTCACTCTCAAAATGTGAAATTGTTATTATTTGTCGGTGGACAATCGGCGGGGTTAATCAAACGTCATAGTGATTAAACTGTGATTAAACGAGACGATGCGATACTCGCGGAGAGAAAAATGGCATAACACGATGTTATACTCTGGCGGTAGGTATCTAAATAATATTATACTCGTCTACAAAATATCCCTACCAATTACGACATTGTTATTAGAATATTATTTATAATAACGCGCGCGCGTATAATATAATCTATTTACGGAGAACGAGCATCAATAATTATAGTGCAATTTAGGTCAGATATAATATGTCCGTCTGGCGTGTGGCGCGTACCAAATCGTACACCGAGCTATCTGTTTAATTGCTAATATTATTATTGCTCTAATAATATGGCCAGAGTTGTACATAATAATGATATGGTGAACTATAGACCGGCATAACATTATTACAACGATAAGAAAGGACGTCCTAGGATAATGGAGACGGGTGCAGCCGCTATTATAGATAATTTAATGTACACCTGTAAGCAACGACAAACCATTGCTCATGAAAAAACGATTCTGAGCGGAGTTCAGTTGATAGTGATGCTTTGTCAACAATGTATATTATGTTATTTTATAGTAAAATAATTAAATAGGCTTTATATATTTTCTTTAATAATATTTGTTTAATGTTGTACCGATTTTTCCAGTTTTCCTACGATTCTCCCGGTTTTCTCGTGTTTTATTCTGGTTTTTCACATTTGCTGGGAAAACTGAGAAAATCGAAAAATGACTTCCTTAAAGTATCTTTCCAGTAAAATTTTCTTTTAGAAAAATTGCTATCATTATAAATTGGAGTAAAATTGCTGTTAGAAAAGTTGTGCACAGAAAAAAAAAATCGTAATATTTTACTAATATATTTCGTATATTTTCTCGTCTTTCCTCCGTTTTTTCGGTTTTTCACATTTGATGAAAAAACTCTTGAGAAAAAAGAAAAATGACTTTCTTTAAGTACCTCCCCACATTGATATCCTTTAAGAAAACGTGCTACACTCAGAAATCATAATAGGGCATAATCATGGGCTCAGTCAGTCAGTAGAAAAGTAAAGTTAAGAAAATTCTTAAGAACTTCGAAAAATGACCTCTTAAATGTACCTTTCCATACCAATTTTCTTTCAGAAAAGATGCTACATGTAAAAATTGGAGCATGTCCTCTGGTAGAAAAGTTGTCCACAAAAAAAAAAAAAATAAACATCTTTGTATAATCATAAGCTTCTTCACTCCACTCAGAAACTAAAACGATATTACTTATTGGTTAAAAAAAAATTCAAATTTGAATACAAATAAATTTAGTAGGTAGTTTTAGTATCTACTAGAAGTAGTCAATTTTATGTGTTGGTATTGTCTTATAAGTGATAAGTCATAGGCGTTATTCGCATAGTTGTCTACAGGCAGGTCGATTATCACTAATAAAAAAAAATTTGATTGATTTTTCAAAAACATTTTTAAATCTCTGTACCTATGTATTTATCTGGTTGATACCTACTAAAAAAAAAAAAAATTCTAGAGTTTAGGCAAATATGATAATAATAATTTATTCATTGAAATAAAACAAGCGTGAACCCAATTGACCAAAAATATTACATACAAGTATACAATATAAACAATAGGCTATATATACGCGGTTATAAGTGATTGGGATGTAACATTGATACTGATACAATTATAAATAATGTAAAGTAAGATAAATTTGATAAAAGAAAATATAATAGATATCAACAATAATTAACATGCGATTTAATTATTTTAAGATGCATCATTAAGAAAAAAATCAAAGTCGGGGTATTTGTTGCAAAATGACATTGCTCTGGAAAGAGGTGAGTTTTTAGTAAGTTGGTATCATGAGAAGAGGTGTAGAAAAGAGTGGGGTATCTGGGGTGGTATGAAGCAACTTTAAAGTGGATGTGTTCAAGTAAATAAGGGGAATTTATAAGGCCATTAATGAGGTTATAAACAAAAGACTACCGCTTCTCCTCTAGAAGCAAGTGTTGGCAAGTTAGAATGTAAACGCATAGATTCGTACTCGTAAGGTTCCAAATGAAAATTTATTTTAAAAGCTAAGTATTTGAAGAACCGATTTTGGACTCTTTCGATTGAATCACTTTCTAATTTAGTATAAGGGCCCCAAATAATAGAATCGTATTCTAAAATAGACCTTACAAAAGCCGTGTAAAGGGCTTTAAAAGGTTTAGGATCTGAAAACACAGAAGAGTGACGTTTAATAAAATCTAAATATTTTTGAAGATTTCTTTACGATATACTCAATGATTCACGAAAACATAAATCATAAGAAAAAATTACTCCAAGGTTTTTAATAGATGAAAAAAAAATCGAGTACGTTGTTATTGATACTATAATTATATGCAATTGGGTCGCATATTCTATAAAAGCTCACTGAGTGACATTTTCATATGTTTAATAATAAATTGTAAATAAATTGTACAGTTTTCCTACGTTTTTTTCCCATTCGAGTGCTTTTAATAAAAAAAATGGCGTCGAAAATCAAAAAATGACCTCTTTAAAGTATCATCTGAACAACTTGAGCTTTCAGAAAAGATTCTACACTTATACATCGGAGCAAGTTTACTAGGGAAAAACGCGTCCGCAGACTAGAACACAGAATGAAAAAATAAAAATAAACAAACAGCATTGTAAAACCAATAGCTTTCTCGCCACGCTCGGAATCTATAACAGCGGAAAACATTTGCCGTGTTCACGGCGTATGCAATTCATTATGCGCGCTGTATGTTATTATATTCACCGAAAAATATCTGCGCTCGTACGTAGCCACGTAGGTGTATAATATTTCGCGTATGAATTATTAATTCGCATTAATTCGCGCAGTTGGTTTATGCGGTCTGTAGATTCGGATATTGTTAATTTTGACGCGCGTTTTATTTTTTTTTTTTTTCGGCCGTCGGGATTTATTGCTCTGTTAGTCGCGAATCCGTGTTCAATGTTAATTTATTACACACTTACGGTTTGATAATATACTGCTATGGAAAACATGGCGGCGGTTGATTTCATGGTTTATTATTTTATAGAACGTTATATTTAATTGTTATTATTATTATATTTTTTTTTTTTTCGGAAACTGGGAAAACGAAAAAAAAAATAACGTGTACGATATTTAAGTATACATAAAGATATCGTGTAGTATTATCAGATTGCGCGGGTACATACGAGTACAATATTGTTATATGTAACACATTTAGGCGCGTATATCATAATTTGTAGTTAATGATTTTGCGTTTAATTTCATCATTTTCGTGCCGCACACAAGAAATATGAATGAAATTTTAAAATTGAACCGAGTACAGTAATTTTGTTATGAAAATAACTGTTTTCACCGGTGATTTAGCTATACAGAATGGCCAATTGAACAAGAGAATGCAGTAGTATTATTATAGTAGTCGTAATGCATAATAGTAATATATTGTATAGGGCAGGGCAATTATCGTGTATTATACGCGTACGTTAGATTTTTATGCGAGACAAAATATTTATGATGCACACGAAGTATAACACGATTTGAGGCTTGTGATAGTATACGTGATTCATGTGGGAAATAAAAAAACTGCAGGAACCGTCGACGGTATAAGTAGGTATAAAGAAAAAAAAAATTTATATTTTATCCGCGCACAAAATTCCGTATAAAGATTTTTCATTTCAGCGACTTAAAAACGTATTATAACTCGACATTTGCGAAACTAATTGGCTTAGAGATCTGTGCGGTCCGTTTTTTCGAAGATCACAACTGAGGACCAGCGAAGAGAAATTATTAAGAGTCCAGTTAGGACCAGACCTGACACGATGAGATGAAACAAACAGAAAAATCTGACAGGTTTTTTTCTCCCGAAGAAACGTTTCATATATAGGCCGTGTTTTTGACCTTTTGCACCGAATAACTCAGAATCAGAAATTAAAAGTTTTAAAATAAACCAAGTAAAAAAGACGTCCTGGGAGAATGGGGATGGGTACAGCCACTGTTACAGGTAATTTAATGTATACATGTAAGCAACGATCAAGCATTGCTAACGAAAAAACGATTCTGAGCAGAGTTCAGTTGATAGTGATGTTTTGTCAACAAGATATATGAATAATTATGATAAAATAATTAAATAGGTATTATATATTATCATTAATAATATTTGTTTGGTGTACCGATTTTACCGTTTTTCTTACGTTTTTCACGGTTTTCTAATGTTTTTCCCGGTTTTTTATATTTGATGGGAAAACTCCTGAGAAAACCTTTCTTAAGTTTGTCTCCAGTCGGATTTCCTTTTAGAAACATTGTTGTAATTATGAATCGGAATAAAATTGCTGGTAGAAAAGTAGTGCACAGAAAAAAAAAATCGTAATATATTTTAACCAATACTTACATTTCTTATATTTTCTCGTTTTTTCTCAGTTTTTTTTTCGGTTTTTCAAATTTGAGAAAAAAAACTCTTGAGAAAATCGAAAAATAACCTCTTTAAAGTATCTCTCTACACCGATTTTCTTTCAAAAAAGGTGCTACGCTTAAAAATCGGAGCAAGTCCTCTGGTAGAAAAGTTGTCCACAGAAAAAAAAACAATTTTTGTAAAACCATAAACTTCTTCGTTCTACTCAGAATCTAAAACTGATCTAGACGGTGAATTATTGGAAATGTCGATAACCGTTTCAAATAAACTATAAAGTAAAATTTACGGTTTTCCGTGAACAAGTTAGGGTATTTGCCTAAACTAAAAATTGTTTTTAAAAATCATAAAAATTAATTTTTTGGAAAAATAATTAGGAATTTCGAAAAAATTATCAATTAAGGTACCTTAGGCAGAAAATCCGTATCTTTTAGTGTATGCTATGAATACATCGGAGTATTTTTACTGACCATAAAGTGTTTTCTGATAAAAATACATGGGTATTTGTAAAGCTATTCTTTGTTACACTCAGAATCTAAAAGAGACTGAATAAAAGACCGGATTGTGAAGAGCAATATCGTAAAAATATTTATGTAGGTCCATAAGTAGATAATCGCTAAAGATTGCGATTAGACGATCGTGTATGAAAATCGAAGGACAGGACTTGGGGGAAACACAAACTGTTGTGAAATGTATACATTATTTTAAACATATTTAAACATTATTTTATACAGCGACACACTCGATGTTATTTTCATTAGCACCAGATTGTTATCTTAACATATCGATCGTTTTTTTTCTGAAATGTATTTTCACCCATAATAACACGAGTAATTATTATTCTTTCTGAATCTAAAATCAACCGAATAGAGCAGCCGTATTAGTGACGGATATCGCAGTACTTTTTCGGGCCGAAATTTATATTGCTTGTCGATTTCTCCCATAGTACTTGTGCAGGTTGTAAGTACATAATAACATCATAGTAATTTATCCGAACATCAGTGATTTCGCGTACGGTCTGCCGGTCTTCACACTACCATGACCTATACGAATAGAAAATATTCCATTTTTTTTTGTTCCGCGAAAACATGATTTCTACACGAAAATCCGACGTGCTCTATACACTTTAATACTACGTGTAATGGCTATAAGCATCTGCAGTTTTGAATAATGCATAATATGATACAGAATTTTAGAAGTTCACGCGTCGTATTACTGTAGTATACATCCGTATAAAACACAATACATTTTTAAGCTAATAATTTTTGTAATTGAAGTCTTAATATTAGATAAAAACGAAAAAACACAATTTAAGTAGTATTTCAATTTCCGAATCCGGAATGCTGTAAATTCTATAATAATATGTTGGAGAAATTAAAAATTACTTTTGAAAAACGAAAAAAATTTCCGGAAAATTAGACAAATTGGATATTTTTCGAGAGTATAATATACATCACGATAAAAAATCGTGTTACGATTTATAATGCTGCGAGTAGCACATATTCCGTGACAAATAAAGTGATTTTACTTATGTTTTAATTACGATATTACTTGTAATCATGAATAATGTTATGAAATAAATTGTAAAATTATTGTTGATTTTTAAAATTTAAATTTGTGTTGATTTTGACGGCTAAACCTATTTATTATATAGTACTGAACTACTCGTATTTTGTTTCTGTCTTACAAACATTAGATATACCTACTAAAAATATGCTTACGTCGATTACACAAAACTCGCTAATATTTTGTTTCAGAGTAATTTAAGGAGGTAATTTTTTGATTTTTTCAGAGGTTTTTTATAATAAATGGGAAAAACCTGAAAAAAAAGAAAACATAAAAATATTCGAAACGTATTATTTTCAAATTATAAATATTACGGTATTTTAAAACATATGTAATCGAATTCCGTTCAGAATAGTTTTTTGTCAACAGAGATAAAACATTGCGTAATGATATAGGCACATTAAATTTTCTTCTATATTCTACCTTCTTAACTTCACATCTATAACAGTGGCCCACTCTTTGTGGCATTGTGCGAAAAAGATTTTTATATTTTTTAATATGAA
Source organism: Cinara cedri (assembly GCA_902439185.1). Lineage (NCBI taxonomy): Eukaryota > Metazoa > Arthropoda > Insecta > Hemiptera > Aphididae > Cinara > Cinara cedri. The sequence continues at coordinate 130,163 of CABPRJ010001459.1, read as the reverse complement.
TTTAAAGTTATTTAAACAATTCCATTATCTGCTGGCAATAAAGCTCCGTCGTAGACCGATTAGAAATGTTAATATTTAACATAGGTAGTATCTAATTTATAAATTTATTTAAAGTCGTATAATGAATCTTAGAATTTCCCACAAGTTTGAAATACGTTGTGAAAAAAAAAAAACGAGCTACTACAAATCATTTTTTGTTTGTTTCCAAAACGAAATTTCGAATGAACCGAATTCAGCTTTCAGTATTTTTTGTTTTCAAATCTAAGATTATCATAATATAATGTACAACAATGGGTTCCATATTATAGAGGCGTGCGAACCGTGCAGGTTAAGTTCCTAAAACGAGGTCATTGTATGCATTTAAACTTACAGGGTAATTCATTTAACGTAAAACACTTATTGTTTCGCAAAGAATTGGTTAAAAAAAAAAAACCAACGAAAAAAAAATTTCCGGTAGTTTAAGTAATAAAAAATGTACTAATTAAAAAATCGAAAATGTCAACACCGAAATGTATTTAAACTAGTACTCCATCCATTTGTAGAATGTGTAATAATTGCATTTGTAAAGGTGGCCATTTGAAAATCAAAAGTAGGTAGTCGTTTCACCGCCAAAATTAAGAGCGACAAAACATAATGAAAATGTAACAATTCATCATTTAAAAGTAGATGTACAATTTATAATGTAGAGGTAAAAAATTAGAAATCACAGATCATGAAACAAAGCACGGATCAAAATTCCAAATCAAACAGACCAAAACAGTCGGTCACAAAGCAGCATGTCACAAAATACCAACAACCATAATTTAAATTAACAGTTCAATTGCAGGATGACAAAACATTTCAGATTCAAACAAAAACGTCAAAATATATTTAAATTTAAACAGTTCCGTCAATAGTATACTATAATCTATTTCAGCCTACCAACAAAAAAATAGACAAAGGAACCCAGACTATACCAATTAAGTTAGTACAAATAATAACGTTTAAACCAAAAAATCATAATTGGTATGATTACAAATTACGTAAAATTATTGTTTATTATATTATTTTAGAAAGAAAACGATAGTTCGAAAACAATATATATTTTATTTTGAAAAAAAAAAAAACGTCATAGGATAATTGAGAGGCGGGGTGCATCCACTGTTATAGGTAATTTAATGTATATCTGCAAGCAACGGTAAACCATTGCTAACGAAAAACGATTTTGAGGACAGTTCAGTTGATAGCGATGATTTGTCAATAATATATTATATTATACTATGGTAAATTAATTAAACAGGCGTTATATATTTTCTTTAATAATTTTTGTTTAATATTGTACCAAATTTCCCGTTTTTCTTCGGTTTTTCACATTTGGTGTGAAAACTATCGAAAAATGATTTCCCTTGAGTACCTCCCTACACCGATTTCCTTTCAGAAAAAGTGCTACACTTAAAAATCGGAGCAACACCCCTGGTAGAAAAGTTGTCCACAGGAAAAAATAAATAAACAAATTAACACCTTTGTAAATCCATAGGCTTCTTCGCTCCACTCAGAATCAAAAATTAAAAAATTACACACAAATGCAATGCAACGTAACCTGAAAAATTGTTATATTCTACATTTTAAGTGTTTATATATATATTTTATCGCGAAAAACCTCATTCGAGTATATCTCTTATATTTTGATAACAGTCAAATCTTAGTATGTAAATATACTCATATCTCAATATTACACGAGCGTTCAAAAATATATCGTTTGCGTTTATAATTGAACAATTACATTGATTGGATCCAAACAATCAAATTATTGCCGATAACAGTCCGATACAAAGTGCATGGCGGACGTACTAATCAAGCGTATTTCGCGCGTGCACGGTCAATATACCTTTTGGTCCGTCGCCGACGAAAACAGTTCCGCGGCCGTCGTCAGCCACCGGCCGCATTCGGTGGCCGCGTGTCTCCAGTCGACGGTGGCCGCGAACGCTATGGCGACCGCGGACAGAACGACCGCGGAAAGCGGGGACCGCCGAGATCGCGGTCCGCCGCTACCGCCGCCGCCACTGGACATGGTCGCCGTCCTGCGTCCGCGACGAGAGCCGGTGGTCGCAACCGCTTTGGACGGTGTCGCGTCCGCCATGTCAGCCGTGACCCCGTCGGCGCGCTCGGAGACGATTGAAGCTTCCGCGGTGTGGCGTAGTGCCATCAGACAGTAGTGCGGTACCCGATCGGAAGTGGCCGACCTCGGGCGACGGTCGTCGGTCCGGGCCGAACGGAAAACCCCCATTTATAACATCACCCCCCCTCCCCCCGCCACAATTGTCGAAAGGGTGTTCGCGAATGGCACCACGCGTTCAGGCGTCTTTATCTGTGTATTATTCTACGATTACACCGCCGTTACTACAACTACTGCAGCACCTGTATACGTGTACTCATTCCTAGTGTTGAGTTCAAGTATACCCCAAGGGGGACAACGCTCCACGTGGAATTTCATTTACCCCGCCTCCCTGTGAAAAATACAATTGTCAACAAAATATGCATTTATTCAAATATTTATAACACCCGTTAAATTTTAAATTGAAATGACTATTGAAAAAAATATGAGTTTCCAATGAACATTTTCTTTAATTTTAGGTAAAAGGCAAAAAAAAAAAAAATGCAAAACAAAATCCGGGTTTAAACCCGCGACCCTTAGGATGATAAAAGATATCTATGATCAGGCTACGACAAACAGTAAGAAGACAATATAGAATTATTTAACATAATATATAATATCCGCATAATAACAGAACTTCAAAAAGCTCCAATTTCGAAACTTAGTCAGTCCGCAAAATTCTGATTTCACCATTGTTTTTAAATAGGCAATATACATATATTAAAAAAAAAAAAGTGAAAAATTAGATTTGTTCCACATAGTTTTTTCGCCATAATTTTATATTGAAATTCCCTTATAAAAAAAAAATACTATATTAAATTAAATTTTTTTTTTTATCACAAATTAAGACTCTTAATGAACCACTTGTTAAATTTTGAAGCGTTTCTGTTCAAGTTTACAACAGAGCACCTACCGAATAAACATTGCGTAGAAAACTTGTGGGTTTTAAAAAGACGTCATGTCCGCCCGAAAAAAATATAGATTAAAGAAAAAAAAATGCGAAAGCTTTTCTGGTTAGTTGGACCTCACTCCGAGTTAACTACAAAAAAACAAACGTCTACTATATGTAGACGTTGTACGTATCATAAAACCAATTTGGATCTATGGCATTCGACTGTTGGGTTGTGCCAGTAAGTATAACAATGATATAACGCAACGGTGTCAAAACATCGCTCTTCGGACCATCACTGCCTGTCGGTTTGAAAAGAAAACGATGTCAATTACCGTGCTGCATACAATGGTTGATGAGGGTGAACAAATTTCCAGGGACTTTCAACACAGCTCGTCACTGCCACGCAAACAAAACCGACGACCGTGGTGTGCCTTTGCCCGTCACTCGCTGACTGTTTCCCTACGAAAAATATAAGTTGAAAATATCGTTTCATGAGGGATTTTATTCAGATTTTAATAGCGCGGCGTACAGACGATTTTATTCGCTGACGACCGCAACGGCGGGTATAAATTCGCCCAATGTTACCAGCGTTACTGCTAAATGTTATAGACATAGATTGTAGCTGATATTGAACGGATTTTTTATTTTATGTTAACTATCTACAATATACAATATACAATTTTAATTGGTATTTCCTGACCGTTTCATCAGCGTTCGACCCGAACCGCCGCAGGGTCTAAAAATCCGGAATTTAGCACGGAGGTTTATTATATTTCGTATAATGATAATATATAAAATTATTATAATTTTTTATATATATATATTATATATTTATATTATTTTTTTTTTTGCCAAAACCAAAAAACCTATAATATTATATCAAAATGCTCTCCAAAATTTACAGCCCCCAAAATTTGATCACCCGGGACTTCTGCCCCCCCCCCATTCCTCTTAAATACGTCATTGGATACGATATTGATAGCATTGATATAACATCATGTTGTTCTGTAGGTGTTTCTACACTTAACAGCAATAATTGTATACTACCCGCGAGAACTGCGATCATAGTAAACGCATAACACTGCAACGGTTATCGCCCGTAGACGAACAGCTGCAATCATTTCTATACGCACTCAATATGACGAGCGCACATGCGTATAATATTATACAGTTTGAACAACAGTTTTTCTCATTTTGTATTTTACTGTTTTGTTATTATAAACAATAACTCGGTAGAACACGCGCGCAGACATCTTGTACCATACATGTATAATTGAAATTTCGCCTGGAAATCGGTGTTTCAGTATATCTGTCTGTCCGCCATACATATCTACAGTTTTATTCCGGTTTCATTGAAACATTTATAGTGAAAATACGTGGAATATGATACCTAGATATGTCGTATACTTTTCATCTCGAAATGAGCGGGACTCGTTTCCACCAAAATGAACCTTTTTCTTTCCATCAAATTATTTATTGTATATTATAATGTTTAAATGTGTAAATTTGAACTGTGCCAAATTTAAAGAACTTTTCGTGCATCATCAGGTCAAGAGTCAAGGGGCATAGTTCAGTTGAATTGCTGACTCGCAACACAATATGCATAGAATAGTTTCAGGTATAGTATAGAGTGAGCAATATAATTAAACCAACCACTGGACACCGAATACGTTGATATTAATATCAGATTGAAGTATTGAACGGAATATTATTGCAAATAAATTGTTAAAAAAAGATGTCCTAAGACGGATGCAGCCACTGTTATAGATAATTTAATGTATACCTGTAAGCAACGACAAACCACTGCTTACGAAAAAACTATTTTGAGCGGAGTTCAGTTGATAATGATGCGTTGTTAACAATATATATGCCATATTATGGTAAAATAATTAAATAGGCATTATATACTATCATTAATAATATTTGTTTGATGTACCAATTTCCCCGTTTTTCCTACGTTTTTCACGATTTTCCCGGTTTTTCAAATTTTATGAGAAAATCGAAAAATGACATCTCTAAAGTACTTCTTTAGTAAAATTTCGTTTTAGAAACATTGTTATCATTATAAGTTGGAGCAAGTCTTCCGGGTGAAAAGTTGTGTACAGAAAAAAAAAAGTAAACATCTTTGTATATGTATCTTTGACTACAAGCTTTTTCGCTCTTTTCAGAATCTAAAATTAAACTGCAATAATATTATTATCAGTGGCGTATTTACGGAAGAACATCTTCTCCTTAACTATATTTTTTAGTATTTATTATTTTATATGAATACCTATGTTTGAATTCAAATTTGTTTACTTTTAAGTCGGAAAAATAAAAAATTTGATATTATGTTGATAGTATCTATATATGAAAAAACTCATTTCTATTAAGTTTATTAAGTATTAAAGTTTTCTATTAAGAAAACTCGAACGGGTTTAATGTATACATTTCCTTGTTTGAACTGGAATCTTTATCCAAAAAAATATACTATAAAGGAAGTTAGATTATTTGCTAAATAGTAAATAAAGCTAATTATTATTTACCTGTATCTGCAGTTCCTTAGTTATTTGATATGATGATTCCAACGATAATTTTAGAGCAAATTGAATTATATAGTAATTATAAAAATATACCTATCAGTCATTAAAAATCGATCTCTTTTTTTTTCAATACGGGCATCTACAACAAGACACAATTTGAAAATTCAATATCTCTCTTACTATTAAAATCCAAAATACGCCGCTGATTATTATTAGGTATGTTAATTATGTACATATTATATTACAGTGTATAATTTATTGTTTAAACCTCTCTCTCGTCTCTTGTTATAATAATATTATGATTATCAGATTATAAGACAGTAACACATTATATTTTTAGGTCGGCACGACAAGTGAAAGTTCGAAGTATTTAAATTGTTTTTAATTTAAACGAAATAAAGAAAGTATAATATATACCATACAGGTATATATGCGTGGCGGCGTAGTTGAGAATAACTACGATATGATATTATGGTATACTTATTGTTTGAAATAGAATTTATAATGTAAATAATACGTTATTATAAAAATATAATATAGATATAATGTTCAGCGTACGTGCGTTTTGACTTGTTTAAGTCGACTATCGAAGATTAATTACCGAGGGAAAATTCGCACACAGATATGCATTGAATTTCCCTTTTATTTTCCCAACTTCTCACCTACAACAGTGGCGCACACATCGTGTATCCGTTTTTTTTTCTTAAAGTTACTAGTCGTGTGAAGACGATGACTCTTTACTGAAACGTGATTGTCGCATTATTTCATTATATATTTTAGGCTAGGTACCTCTATAGCTTTTACGTCCGTATTTTTTTAAAAACTCTTTAGGTATGTATGTATAATAAATAATCTACAAATTTGAATTTTAGATTCTGAACGCAGCTTATAAAGTAGCCAATTTTCTATATGATTTAAGTTTTTTTCTGCTTATAAATAACTTTTTTGTCAAAATTTTGCTCTGATTATCAAATTAAGGTGCGAATTTCGGTAGCAAATTTTGCTTAGTTAATTAATTTGTTTTCATGCGTATTTTACAAGTGGCCCAGAATATACACTGTATGTATGCACGGTTTTTTAGAATCTATTAAGATTCATTTACGGGACAAATTGCGTCCTCCTTTTCTCCCTGTTTTTATTTTACCTCTATGTTGTCCACCACGCTCGGCAACATTAAATCTTCTCTTACCTTGTTCGAACGCCTTTGGATAGAACGTCTTCTTGGTCATTTTTTATCTGGTGTCCATTATTCATTATTAGTCCAAGTACCCACGTCCGATTCACTTCAGTCTAGTGTTTTTTAAGATTCCTATGTTATTCTTGTTTCCCATATTGTGTCTTCAAATCTCCGTTCGTTCTTATCTTCTACCCCATTGAAATTTTTCTTCATTGTCATTGAACTAATTTTGAATTATAGGTTGGATTATATATAAAATACACATAACATGCTTTGTTCGTAAATACTTACGAGCAGAAGTGGTCCAATTGTGTATTAAGTGAAGCGATCGGCCTTAGTCCAGAAAGAGTGGGTGTGTAGAGACGGGTTGGGTATTCGATAATTGAATCTATAGTAATTTAATAATATTAAATTAATGGTAATACTGTCAATGAAGACTAAAGAACTCAAGACTCAAGTTTGTGTAGCTTATTTTCTTAAAAGAAATTTATCTACTTGGGAGGTCATTTTTTGATTATTTAAGTGGTTTTCATAATATCTGGGAAAAACCTAGATAAAATGTCAGAATAACGGAAAATGTACGAAATATAGGAATTAATTGAAAAAATATTTCGGTCTTCTCTTTTCCTATGAACAACTTTTCTACCAACAGATCTCTTCTAATTTACAACGATACCTCTTTTTCTGAAAGGAAATTTGACTGGAAGGTACTTTAGGGAGGTCAATTTTTCGATTTTCCCAAGAGTTTTCCCAGCAAATGTGAAAAATCGGGAAAAAACATGGGAAAATCGATACAATATTAAACAAATAGTATTAAAGAAAATATATAATGTCTGTTTATTATTTTACCATAATAATGAATATTACAACATATATATTGTTGATAAAGCATCGCTATCAACTGAACTGCGCTCAGAATCATTTTTTCGTTAGCAATGGTTTATTGATGCTTACAGATATACATTAAATTACCTATAACTGTGGCTGCAGCCGTTTCCGTTATCATGGTACGTTTTTCTTTTTTCTTCTAAATTTCTTCCTTTTTAATATCCTGTAGTTGTATTATCCTAAAGTTTTCATTCTCATGAATAGTATTAGAAAATGTGGTGCTAAAAATCAATGCTGGTATAATAGGTAGGTATTGATCTTTGTAAACGAGTGTATCATTAATGTAGATAATGCTCGAGTATCGGGGCTCGTTTAGCTATATAGCAAAAACCATTAGTAAATTATAGTGGTTGGAACCAAATGCAGTATGTTGCTTTGGTAAAATTCTCGGGCCATCACTGTTTACGATTAATGAATTATTGTTCAGCGTTTTTATTAGGAAATAAATTTGATAGAAACAAAATTGAAGTAAAGAGTTGATATTTATATTGTATATATTAGTAATGCAATATAGGTACCTTATTGTGCGTTTCAAAAAATAAAAACGGATTAATAATACAGATAGACACTTGTAAAACGACGGAAAGTATAATATTATCTTATCCATAGAAAAAACGTAGATATACCTAATAATATTTTGATAAGTGTCCAGTGACCATGACTAATTTGACTAGGTTAATGTCATATTACATTACCTACCAGTACAGTATGCTCTATGCAAATATTGCACTCGCATGGTCTACTTTAATTTTTTATTATAATTTATAATATTATGTAAACTATGTACGTTGTCTATACATATTTGCGAATGCTTAGATATAATTGTGTATGTATATTATTGATCAGTTGATTGGTTCAATAGAATTATTGAAAATCAATTGACATTACTGCATTGTAGGCGCGTGAATATTATTGAATTTCAATGCAACATAATGTATAGGTTCTAGTATCTAAAACAATTCTAAACTAAAACCGTTTATTTAATATTGTACCTTTGTTTATTGTAAGTTCGAATTGGAAACAAATAAAAGTGAGGGACTATGAGACTCTGAGAAGAAATTAGCTTTTCTTGAAATTATTGTACTCAATCTAATCTCTAGTGGGAGGGGGCTTTGTCCTCCAAATCACCCTTATACTACTTTTATAGCCTAATTAAATAAAATTATCTAATGATTAAAAAAAAAAATAATAATTACTCTTACGTTTTTGTTTACAAAATAATCTATTATATAATGTAATAATAATATCAAATAATAATAAAAATAGAATGGTGTACATTTTGGTTAAAAATTAGTTACTTACTTCACTATCGCACTGAACAATAGTGTTAGACAGAAAATATAATAATAATATTAATTTAAGACTGAATGATACTGTCAATGTATGATGATAACATTAACAATATTGAGTACATTTCAGTTGATAATATATGTTTTTTGAAAAAAACATTCTTTGTAAAAAGAAACTTATATAACAGAAATAATTAGTAAGGGGACGCTGAAATAAAATAAAAACAGTAGATGAGTTCTGTCCTCCTGCGTTCCTCTAATTCGAGTACTGGAAACCTAAATATATATATATAATATATAGTATATATTATCTGTAGGGATGGTATGTTAATATGATGTAATATTATGTAGACACCGATGCAATAAAAAATAGCTGAATACGCTTGAAAAATCGAAAAAAATATAAAATATAATTCATTATATTAAATACATTCACTACATACTAATTAATAAACAATTCGATTTATCCATTTTGATTATGTTATAAGTTATAACAATTAAAATTACTCCGATTTATGTCTCCGGCGGTAAATTTCGGAGAGCATTTAATTATAATATTATAGGTTTTTTGGCTGATTAAAAAAAAAAAAAAAGGTAATGATCATAATTGTACCTAATCATTTTATACATTATCATTACACAAAATATAATAAACCTCCGTGCTAAATTTCGAGTTTTTAGACTCTGCAAAGGCGCGGCGGTTCGAGTCGAGCGATAATGAATCACTGAATAGGTAAGGACATAAAAAAAAATCCGTTCAATATCAGCTATATCTACATTTAGTAGTGACATTTGGTGAATTTATATTCGCCGTCGTCAGCGAATAAAATCGTAGGCACGCCGTGCTATTAATAACTGAATAAAATCCCTCATGAAGCGATATTTGCCACGTATATTTTTTATAAAAAAATATCCAGCGAGTGATGACAAAGTCAGACCACGATAGTGATGACGAGCAGTGTTGAATATCACTGGAATTTCGTTCACCCTCATCAGTTATTGTATGCAGCATCATATCACGGTAATTCAAATAATTTCAAATCGGAGCAAAATTATTGGTGGAAAAATTGTACACAGAAAAAAGGCCAAAATATTTTTTTACTAATACCTACGTATATTTTTTTTTCCGACATTTTATCTCGGTTTTTCCCAGATATTATGAAAACCACTTAAAAATCAGAAATTTAAATAAACTTGGAGATAAAATTTCCTTTCAGAAAATAAGCTACACTTGATACATCGGAGAGAGAGATTCCTGGTAGAAAAGTTTGCACATTAAATCGAGGGGTATTTTGTTTTATTTTATTAAATAGTCCGAGGGAGTGATGGTTTGGGTCTCTAAGTATATCCAAAATGTATTTGTTTTTTCCTTGTTTAAGTAAAAGGAAAATAAAAAGCAAACAATATTTTTTTTGAATCGCTGGTTTGAACTTGGATCCACTAGTATGATAAAAGACATAAATAACCGCGAGATCTTGAAAAATATGTTTTAAGAAAAACAATATAGAGTTATTTTACATAATATATAATATTTGAACTTCAAAAAGCTATAATTTCAAAACTTAGGAAGTCCATTTAATTTCGACTTTAACATCGTTCTTAAATAGGAAATATACAAATGTTCGAAAAAAAAAAAATATTGAAAAATTAGATTTGTTTCACATAATTTTTTACTTAAATAATTTTCATCAAAATTTGATATTAAAATTTCTTTATAAAAAAAAATACTACATTAAATTCATTTGTTCCTTTAGACTACAAACTAAGACTCTTATTGAACCTCCTGTCAAATTTCCAAGCATTTCTGTTCAAGTCTTATAATTTTACCACAGAGTACCTACTGAATAAAAATTACAAAATTCACAAAATTAAAATGTCTATAAATAGTTAAAAATCGGTTTAAATTTTTTAGAAAATTTTACCACGTCTAGAAAAGGCAAATATAATTTTTTTGTTCGAATTTCAAGTCTCTAAAAATATTTTTAACTGAATTACAACAAATAACAAAATTGAAAAATAATAAAAGCATTATTTTCGTAAATTTCCCGTTTTTCTTACGTTTTATCCTGGGTTTTCCTAGATATTATGAAAACCACTTTGAAAATCAAAAATACCATCTGGATAATATTATCTTTCAAAAATGATGCCATGTGTATATATCTGAGCATAATTTCTGGTGGAATTTTTGTACATTGTATATAAAAAAAAAAAAATAAAAAATATGTCTTAGTAAAACCAATACATTCTTTGCTATACTCAGAATATAAAAGTTATGTTCTATAATTTGGCTTATGCCTCCCTTTCTCAGAAAAATTCTCTGGATTTAACACTGATAACGATCCGATCATCTTTTGGCATAGATTCGCTCGCTGTATGAAGATTTGCAGGATATGCAAAATAATTATGAATGAAAAGAAGAGTATTGTAGATAAACATTTTATATCATTGTTTCAAACTTTTATTGGTTGGCCTGTATATTTGTTTCCTATTGTATCTGCTCCTAATTAATTTGTATACATATACTGTACAAGCAACGATAAATCAATGGTATCAAATTGGTAACGATTCTGATTGGACCTTTTGAGGTCAAATTTCCAGGATATTTTGTGAAGCACTTAAACCATCTATAATTTTGATCAAAACACTTATGCATAGGTACTTAGTAGTTACTTGATAAGAACTTGGTTTAGAGGGATTTGTTAAATCTCTTTTCCTGTTTTCGCCGTTGCCGGAGCTATATGAGTTTTTGTTAATTTGGTTTACCATTTTGCTTTTTATATCATTTTAATCTGCGAGAAAAACCCGAAATCGATAAACCGAAAAATAGTACATATTATTCCGTCTTGGTGTATTTTTTAAATCACCCAGGAAAACTATTGGCATTCTATAGTAGAACGTTTTGAATAAAAAGGATAGTTCGTGAAAATAAACATTTTCATGTAAGTACAATAACTTCTTCGCTGGCTCAGACTTTAAAACTAACACGGAAAATCTGTAGATTAGTCTCCAGTTTAAAACGAACCTGTTATTTTTAACATCGAACAAACTTAATAGATTGCTAGGATTTTTCTTTAGGGGGGGGTTGTATACGAAATGCGTACCTATACCTAGATAAGTATTCTTCGTGACAGCCAAATTGCGTCCACTGTTTTTTCGGCGATTGTTCCGAACTACATCCGTAAGAACAATATAGTTATTCTATTTATGTTTGGTGATAAAAGTACTCATAAATATTTGGGAATTAGTCAGCTTCTTATATTATCGCTTATCGATACCTGTAAATGCCACTTAAAACTGTATTGTTGGATTTAAAATTTGTTCATGTTAAAAAATCAATTACTCTGCGATAAACAAAGAAAATCATGAAATAATTAAAATAGTGTTTAATGAAAAAATTAAACAATTATATATACTAAAGGAAACAAGTTTGCTTTCCAAAAATTGTTAAATGGTAGTGTATAAATGGCGTTCGTGTTCAAAACGTAAATGATGTAAATGTTTTTTTTTTTTTTTTTTAAATTAAACGAAAATAATAATTCGGGACATTACTAGGTCCTGTCGTTGGGATCCCACGGATATAATTCGGACAAAATATCATTTTCGAAAACAATTTTGACGAGGGTTTTTTATAAGTTTAGAATGCTGATACTCAGGTTTCATATTAGATTTTCGTTCCTATACGCTTATACAAATTTGTATGTATAACGTACTTTTAATCACTCTAGTCTATAAGTAACTAAGCGATAATATTTCTTACGGTCTCGACCAACTCACAACGGTCAACAGTGTATGCACATTAATAACAATTAACAATAACAAGTTCAATGTGAAACAATCAGAAAGGCAAACTTCAGCACGTGCAGTTAGAATAAACAAAAATAGTATTATTCTATGGCGCATAGTAGTCAAATATTACACTAGTGAAGTTATGTCTATAGGCGATAAGATATATTAGTTCAACAAATAAAGATAACAAATTAAAATTAGATTAGTTGATTACAATTTTAGACTTTTTCAGCGACTTTCGTAAGTCATGAAATCATTTTTTAAATCTCTCAAAATTTCGCCACTGTGTTTACCAGTAAACAATTGATGTTCGATTTTCTTTTACAGTTATAATGGAACGTTTAGTTGTAAAGTCTGTGCCCAATTTTGGGTCCTCTCTAAAACATGCATTTTACAGCTTATATATATGATTATATTCATGCATTCTAAATGAAAATTATTGTAAATTATGCAAATCTGTTATATTTAAGACAGAGAACGAGTACCGTATGTATGCATTTTGTTTTATGTATACAGTATTTTATTTAGCATATACGAGTAAATGCATTTTTCCATTTTTTTTTTTTCATACTTATGATATTTGTTCATTACTCGACGACAACGGCTCGTAATCGAAACTATGATAACAACTGTGAATTATGATAAATTGTATATCATTTAAAACATACTTTTTACTTATCCATAATTTATACATATTTAATTATTACCTATAATTCTTATTTACATTCGAGCCATATATTTTGTTGTTGTATTTTTAAAAATTATTCTTGAACCTTTTGTGAATCTAAAAAAATCTCAAAATTATAAAAAACAAAATCGCTTACAGTTAATTTAAAGTGCATTTGTTGGGTATACTAATACATTAGCTGATGGTATTTTTTTGTTGTTCGGCTCCAAGTCGGAGATCCTACTTACGCGTGTATAACTATATTACAGTCTTAAGTTAAATTGGCCAGTCAATTGTAACCGCGCGCGTGCGATGACATACGCGGGAAAAGATTTTTATCGGATCCGTATAATAGTAAGTGCGCATCGGATTTTTTTTTTTGTTGAAAAAAATACATCCGGTCTCGTACATGTCTCCGTTGTCTTCCCCATACTTTCACTGGAGGTTCGAGTGAAACACATTTTAAAAGCGTGTATCACACACAATATTTTTACACGATAAAATAGTATTTCTATGGGAAAAACCGAATAGGTGCGTTACACCGGTACTCGCGTTCCATTAAAATTCCCCTACAAAATTGATTCTTTTTTCCTCCTTTGAAATGTTAATCTAGAGTCTCTGTACGCCCAACCGGTATTATTAATCCGTTTATCCTTCCTTCGCGTCCTAAACACGGATTATCTAAATAATGAGAATAACGCGCTGTGTGACTGCATTGTTTATTTCCTTCGTTCCCGAGGGGGCATCGTACATTTTCAAGGGGGTATGCCAAGGCCGGAGCCGAATTTAGGAATTTTTACACCCCGGGAAAAAGTTGAGAAAATACGCTCAATGAAATTTACCCCTCGAACACCCTGATACACACTATGTACGAGACAGGACAATTTAGACAATTCTTTTTTTTTTTTTTTAACTGTAATGTACTTAATCTAACTATAAACCACGATTATCTATTAGATAACCGTGCTATATACGGATGTTTTAAGTTATTTTTAATATTCTGTGGCATAACAACAACACATTAAATTGTTCAGAAGCAAAATATTTGTTTCTTTTCTATAATAAAAAATAGAAATCATAACCTTTGTCATGAAAAGAGTGTCGTGACCATATTTTTAACTGAGTGACTTTATCGTACTTTTTTTTTGGAAATGATGAATCCAATCGCACCTTATCGCGTTAATAATTTCGTTTTAATTTCAAATTAAGTAAATTTACTTTTACACCATATATGTAGTATAGGTATTTTTATTTTTATTTGTATCCAAGACATTTTTCGTGTAAATATAAAATTGTTTGTTTAGTAATTGTTTAGCGTGATCATTGATTAAATAGTCAATGTGTTTTTGATAGATGGTACAGTTATAATATTATCAGCTTTATCAGTTTGTTACTGGAGGTGACACACGGAACGCAATCAATTAAATTGACGTGACCGATTAAGCCAGATTTAAAAGATTGATTCAATTTTAACGATAATTTGTTTACCGAATACCTAATAGTTGACAATCAACAGCGCCCCTATCAAATATGCCAACCCCTTAAAAAATAATACGCCCCTAGGCAGCGTATGTCAATGTTTATAAATACCAGACACTTTAAATTGAAGTTCCTTCCAGTGATTTTCCTGTCATATTTTAATAATAATAAAAATAATAAATTAATAAAAAATAAATGAATGTTACCAATAATTTAAAATTTGACACTCGATATTAATACTCGATTTTTGATACCTTTGTTTTAAAATATAAATAAAATACAAATATTAATGTATGCACAATTAATAATATTTATTATTATGAAACGCAATTTAGAATTTAGATACAATAAGTTCAGGGTTTAATAGCGTATTTTAAACAAGAGATTGTAATTTCCTATACCCTAAACGCTAAAACCTAAATAAATTAAATATCTTAGTTTGTAAATAGTTGACAAAATATATTTAAAATTCAGTTATTATGTTTTGGATTCCGAGTTGAGCGAGGAATATATTGGTTTTGCTATTTACAGGGGCATAAACGTTTTCGACTAAAATCGTACCTTCTCTTTTCGGTCGAATCACTTTTTGGTCAAATTTAAAAAAAGGCAATTCCGTTTTTTCGACCAAAATCGTACCCTTCACTTTTCGGTCGATTCACTTCACTTATTATAGTATAGTAATTGCATTTGTTGGTATAATTTGAAAATGTCGTGACTAGACTTACTGAAAAATTTAAACAGAATATAATTCGTTTAATTTTAATAGTAGGTGTAATAAAATATAATTCTCTTTTATTATAATATACATAAATATTTTAAACTATAAGTAGGTATATATGTTAACATAAAAATATATAAATAAATAATTTCATATGCTTATTGAAAAGTATATGAATTCTACTTACTTATAGTAAAAGGAAAGGGTATGATTTTGGTCGAAAAGGGTCTCGCCTTTAAATATACTTTCAAGTAGAGATATTCAAGATATCTAATCACCCGTCTCTACTGAAAACTGTGGAACCCGGTAATCATGTACAAGTAACAACATTATGAGTATACCTAAAAAAGACCATTAGGAAGATCTAGGACTTGATGGATAGATGTTATGTAAACCAAAACACCGAAAGTATAAAAGAAAATGCGGCTTTTGACGAGACATACGACAGAGAGAATTAGTGAGTTTTTGTAGGTTCTCAACAGACCCATAAGCTGAGGAAGAAGAAGAAGAAGAAGAAGAAGAAGAATACCTATATTATAACGCACGAGATTTACGAAGTCACGAAAACTTTGTTCGCTACTGTACAATCCTTAAGCGACATAACATCACCGCGGTGTAATAATGAAAATAGAAAATGTGATACTTCGAATCATAATAACGAAGTTCACGCACTAAATATTTTCCGGATCCTTGAGAAATGCCCACACGTAGTGTAATTATTATTCGCGTTAATAATAAAAAAATATTATATATGGTGTATTTTAATTTCATTTCTCGTCTCGCGCGTGAGAGAATATAATACATAGACAAATGTATATAAATACAAAGCCTAAAAATTAAAATCGAATTAAGAGAATTTAAAATATACTATTTTTTTTTTTTTTTACACACATTTTAATATTAATTTTACTTTCGTAAAAAAAAAATATATATACATATGTATATATCAAAGTTCCAGAAACTTTTTAACGATTTTAAAATTCGAATATTTTTTAATACAAACATCAATACATATTTTGTAATATACATCTATTACTACATTATCGGTGCTGTATTCAGAGGGGAGAGAGTTTACTGAAGAGACACGTGTCCCCCTGGAATTTTTTTTTTTTTTATTAGTTATTGAGGATATACATTGACGTATTTTATCGTTCTAAAAATTGTAAGTTATAATAACAATGACGATCCCCACTCAGAATCGTTTTAGATTTCAATGCGTTATAATTGTTTTCCGTATATACATTAAATTACCCTACATCCTAGACCTTCTCGAATCCTCATATATTATATCAGTGGCCTAAATAACCTAATCTAACCACGGTGTACTTGAGTTTTTTATTAATAATAATATACTTTAGGTCCCAGGGAAATAGGGCTTAAGTTAACTTTTGGTATTTTAGATTTCGAACGTAACGTAGAATTGGTTTTGTTTCTACGGTTCCTGTGAATTTCGTGTTTTAATTTTTCGCACCCGAGTATAACTTACCATAAATCTTGCTCCAATCGAAAAATGACAATTTTTTCATCTTCAAAGTGGAGTAATTGGATGAAACCGAAAAATTACATATTGAAAAAAACAGATACATATTTACGGTGTCGTTGCGGCGTTAAGGATTTTATTATTTAAAGTTTTATCGATTTGGTTTTATCTACTGAAAATCTTTCACCGAATTTCAATTGTAGCATATTTTCCGGGAGAAAATCTTGTCTAGTTAACGTTTATATTGCAATTGTTTTTGATTTTACGTGTAGTTTTTTTAATAATTGGGAAAAAAACGTAGTGAACACGGAAAAGTTTACGGCTATAATTGTTTTCATTATTTTTTAGGTCATTGGGTTAAAAGTGCAAAATTAATGGAAGACGCTATTCACCCAAGTATGAAAATAAATCACGTTTTTGAAACAAATATGTATGAGAAGATGTATATACATTTGGATAGGTGATAGGTGTTACTACAGAACATATCGGGTATCATTTTCAAAAAGAAAAAATTAACCAAATTGTCAATAAAACTTCCAAAGATAATATTGAAAAACACACCATCAAAGTATTTGGTAGGTATTTCGCGGATGAAACAGACATTTTCCAAGCAGTTTTCATAATAATTGGGAAAACCCGGAAAAAGACGTAAAATTAAAACGAAAACGGCATACGATTTTATTATTTTAAATGTTTATGCCTTATGCCTTCTTATGTCTTCTTATGTTTTCTACCAGAAATGTTGCAACAGGTGATCTTTTTTGTTGTATTTTTATCTAATTGTTGAGTAAGGGAGTTAGTTTTTTGATATTCTAAACAGTTTTCATAATAATAGAAAAACAACGTAGATGGAACGGTAAAGATTACAGAAATAATGGTTTCATTATTTTCAATATTTTGTTGTAATTGATTAATGTTGTAATTCAGTTAAAAATATTCGTAGAGACTTGTCGTTTTGTCAGTAAACCAATACTTGCCTTTTTTAGACGTGGTAAAATTGTCAAGATATTTAACGATTTTTTTAAATCACTTATATTTGCAGGCATTTTATGTTTGTGAATAATGTTTTATTTGGTAGGTACTATGCGGATATGATTATTTAAATAAACTACAGCAATGCTTGAATATTTAATATACTAGGTCTATTATAAGTTGCACTTAATGGTGAAAAGAAAAATAGTGTGTAATGTCGTAATTTTTTCTTGATGGTTTTAAGACAACATTTTGATGAAAAATCATTTATAAAATAACTTCTGCTCAGAATCATTTTTCGTGAGCAATGGCTTATCGTTAATTATAGATATAAATTAAATAACTTTATGTGTCTTACCTTTCCAATTTCCCATATTCAACAGTATCAGCTCTTTTTTTTTAATGGATAGTTATCCATTAAACTGTGTTTGTATTTCAATTGCGTAATATTATTAAATGTATTAGTTTATTAGGTATTTAATTTTTAATATAAATAATACTAGAGAATTATTTAGATAGCAAACAAAACAATAACGGTCGATTACTGTTGTTTTAGTTTCATACGGCCACCTCTTATAGAATCTCCAGCATCAAATCTATCAATTATCGATAGGATATTAATTTTGAATATAATTTAAGACTGCTAAACTGTTCAATCTTCCTTGGCTTATCGTGGTTCTTAGGTACTTTTTTCATCACCCTAGAGCTAAGAAACTGCGTTCATTAGGTGTCTACATGTTTATAGTAATAGAGATAATATAACCTTATCAGTTATCACTGTGGAGAATCGAAGTCCTTAATTATTGGTTATCATATCATCAGCGTATTGAAAATTAGAGTAATCCCGCCGTTATTTTTATAAAACATTAAAGTGATCCGTGATTTAAATGTGTTAGTTTAAATTCCATTACATTAATTGTGTCTCCTATAAAATATAATATTTCTGACTAATGTCTGCGATTGCAAAATGATACTGTTGCGTCCACAGAAAAATTGTCCGTGGGTGCAAGTGCGCTCTCAGTGCCCCCGACATATACCGTCACTGCAGGATTTATTATTATTATTTGTTTTATATTTTCGTACAACGAAATTTTTTTCCTTTGATTCCATAAGTGTACCTACGTATTTTCAAAACCTATGCATGCAGTGTTTAACAGTGACGGTTATAATCGACTCAGTGTTCTAAAATTCAATTCACACAATCATTACCATGATTAATACTCTTTTATGATTATTTATGATAAACAAAAAACGTACTAGGAGGGAGGGAGGAGGAGGTGATCCGTCTATCTTCCCTCTAATAATCGCCACTATATTCATTTCCGAAACTCGAGTTCGGTTGTATTGAACGTTATAGGAAATTTACTCGAGCTCTTCTTCCCCGGGTCCGACGATACAGCGTTTTGCTACATTGACTGTACGTGCGGTTGAAAAACCGAAACGGCTTTCTTCTCGGACGGGCGTCGTCGTCGTCGTCGTCAAATTCACGCGGGCACGTTAGGCGTTTACCGGGTTTCCGGCGACTAGGTTACTCTCTTAATCGCGGGGCATGGTCTGATAACCCGAATCGCAATTAAGACGGTCGGTCCGGTCGAAGGGAGCGGCGCAACGGTCCGCGAAAAACGGCGTTCTGCCTTTCTACCGCAGCCGCGCGCGCGTGTATGTGTGTGTGTGTGTATGTGTGTGTGTGTGTGTGTGCGCACCAATTGGTCGCCCCACCGCCGTCACCGTCCTGTCCGCCGGCCAGGGATCTCGCCGTCGTTGCCGACGCCTCCTACGCGTCCGTGGTTTCTCCTCGGTCGCGCGCGTATATAAGCTCCCGGGCGCCCAGTCGGTATCATCACAAACGCACCGACCACAGTCACGTCCGCTCATACCCGCGCAAACACAACGCGACCTCATACATTATCATAATAATATAATAGTGTAACACTATTACCGCGTACAGTATTCACCTATACAATATAACAAACATGTCGTCCGCAGTGTTCCGTCGGGTTTCGTTCGTCTGCGCCGCCGTCGCCTTGGCCACAGCCGCCGGTCTCGCCTCCGCCTCGCCGGCGCAGCAACAGCAAGAGGACGCGGGCGGCGCCGCGGGTTTGGGCACGGTCTTGTGGTCGGTGCTGGACAACTGCTTCGACCCGGACTCGACCGAACCGGCCGCGGTCTGCCTCAAGCTGAAGGCGCTGACCGCGCTGGACCGCGCGCTGGCTAAGCCCAACGTGGCCATCGTGGACGGCGTGTCGCTGGCCGCCCGGGCCGGCAAGTCCCTGACCGAACCGCACACTGAGAAGGCCGACCGCGCCGCCCTGGACGCTGCCAAGGACCCGGAGCACAAGAACGCGCTGTTGGACGACATGCTCGTCGGCCGCATGGACAAACTCGTGTCCACCAGGACCATCGTGTTGGACGGACAAGAAGGTGAGCCCGCGTGATAGTAATTTTTTCCGGCACACAGTATCAGGCACTTTTTTCTTCTTTTTTTTTTCTTCAAAAATAATGTACGAGTTTGTTTCCGAATCGGTGTTGCCAATCATCATTCGTATATACGTATGAATTCGAATTGTGTTTGCAATAGAATTTGAATTTCAAAAACATTAGACGTTCCCCCTTATAGAAACGTACCGAAAACGAAATTGACCGAAATAATTCAACCGCTCGCTGTTTACATGGAGACGATATTATATACGTATGACTGGTATACCGTATGGCACGTATTATGATGCGTTCCGTGTAAACACGGAAATCGTGCAGGTTCCCCGTCCTGTTATTTCGTTGTTAGTTTATCGCGGGCGGAAATCTCGTACCATCGTCGCCACCGTCGATGTTACCGTCGCCGCGGTAACGTCGGTAACCGCGCACGATTGGGATCGTAATCTCCGATGAAAATTCTCGCGTTTATGATGTTGCCGACCGGCGGTGGCGGCAGCGCACGATTTGCACTTTGCGCTGCAATCGAGCAGATCGCGCGCGCGTTGATTTTCGACAAAAAAAAAATTCGACCCGTCTGCTCTTCTGCTAAATTTTTTTTTTTCAATTTTCGAAGCGGTAAGCCGCGAGCGTATGTCGTTTTCACTGTCGCATCAAACCGACTGCCGGGACGACGGCGTTCTGTCCGGTTCCGCGTACCGCAGACTTCCAAACGTTTCGATCGTTTCTGTTATTTTTCTTTTGAAACGGCACCGCCGCGTCTTCGCGTCGTCGGTCGCAAAACTCTTTTCCCCGCGCGGACGATTGACAGAGACAGTTGGTAATTTTTCTCGTTTTCCGCAGGTCGGGGCAAGAAGAAGGAACAGAAGGCCATACAACAAGCCATGATGATGGCCGGTATGATGGCCGCCGCGGTCATGGGCCCGATGGCGTTCAAGATCGTCGCGCTGATGGCCGGTAAGGCGTTGTTGATCAGCAAAATCGCTCTGGTCCTGTCCGGTATCATAGCGCTGAAGAAACTCCTTCAGCCCCAACAAGGCGGCCACGAAACCGAGTCGGTGTCCCATCATTACGGCCGCAGCCTGAACTTGGACGCTCACGACATCGCGTACGCGGGTCAAAAGCAATAATTGACGCCGCCGGAATCGCAAGACTATTACCTATATAATACCTAATTTATTTATTATCATATTTATTCGTTTGAACATATTTTTAGCCAACAGGTTTAATTATAATAAAATATTATAAATATTTATTTTATTTATTAGTATATATTGATGTACTTTTTATTTTATTGATTTATATAAATATAAAGAATCACAGATCTGAACTGAAAAAAAAAGTTTACGAACTCAACGGTATTCAGGTTTTTGTTTGTTTCGGTTTTTGTTAAGCTGTTAATAGTTCAACGAGGGGCGACTTGTATTAACGAATAGACTCGCATCAAATAAATATTTAAGTTTAAAAAAACTAATAGCCCATTATAGCTAACTAATTTCCATCGATCTGTAGCTCAGTGGCGTTCTCAAGGCGGGCGATGTGGGTAATACAAACCACCCCTCAAATAAGTTAGGTTGGGTTAGGAATCGTTTTTATTTTTCGCAACATTTTGTTATATTCAATGATCATGATAACGAGTACTGTTAAGTTAAGATGGGCCGTGCTACTTTGTTGTGTATGCCACGCAAAGGCTTAACGCATGCAACAGATATTTTTGGGTTTTCAAATGAATAAATATCGATTCCTTTTATAGAGAAACTAATAAAACAATCCACTCTTTTGTTGACCACGATAAAGAGTACTGGATGGGATAAAATTATAACATTGTCCTACTATTTTGAAAGAGATGATTTACCGCCCCCGAATATCTCGGTCAGTGGTCTGTCTCTAACACTGGGACAACCAGGGCATATCCAACCGGGCTATAGCCGTGTAGGCTCCTTAGTGAAAATTGACAAAATATCATACTTAAATCGAACACAACTCATATCAAAAAAATCAACAAACGTACACACAGAGTTTGCTAAAAATAAAGCTATAAGGAAAAAAGTATCAGCTGCTAAATTAGTTTTATAATTGGGTACAGAAAAAAATGCTAACGATCTCTTTGAATGCACTGGAATATGCAATCCAACTTGAAATAATAAATCAGGACAGTCGATATTATAATTAATGAGGTCATAAATGAACATTATATCTGCAACTTTACACCTAATTTCACACGTATCAAGTCCAATTGAGTCCGCAATCAAAGAATACGAATCCTTAGACATAGTTAGCTTCATTTTAAAAGCCAAGGATTTTAAATATTTTAATTGTAAATTTAAATTTTAGAAATATGAATAGAATAGTTTGGAGACCAAATTTGTGAACCAAACTCTAAGTGAGATCCAACCCAAAGAACAATATAGAGATTTTAAGCAAAATGTATTATTAAATTGAACGGCACTTCTATTTAAAAAAAAAACCAAGTATTTTGAAGGCTTTTTTGATAATTATATTAATATGAAAACTAAAAGTAAAATCAGAATAAAAAAAAATACCCAAATTACTAATAGTAGACACTTTATTTAACTGAATACTAGAAATATTATAGTGAAATTAATCGGATTATTATTACGAACAAATTCTATTGTAATACACTTAGTATTTCTCTAATATTCAAAGGGAGAAAATTTAATGTACTCCAATCAACAAAATGATTTAATTTTTTTCGTAAAAATATACAATCATCGAGTGAACAAATATTAGTATACAATTTTGTATTTTCAGCAAACCATTAAACCTTAATACTATTATCAAATGTTGAAGGTAAATCATTAATGAAGATTAGGAATAATAACGGACCAAACTGAGAGTCTTGAGGAATCTCAGTGTAAGCAATAGAATCTCCAAAAAAAAGAATTCAATAATTTAACTTATTGCGTACGAAAATGCAAATAAAACTTAACCTACTTTAAAAATACACCATGGACACTATAATAATTTAATTTAATTAACAAAAGTTGATGGTCAGCTTTATCGAATGCCTTTTTAAAATCTGTGTATATTATTAGTTAAGTTATTAGTTATAATTGAATATTTAGAACAAAATCCATGCTAGCAATTGGATAATGAACTATTAATTTAAGTTGATAGTTTAGAATAATAATATTTAATATAAGAATATTATAAATAATAATATTTTTAACAATATCATTTTAAATTTTCAACTAATAATTATTACAACATCGAAGAGACGAATTTTTACATTCTTTTCTAAGATTAAAAAAAAAAATAGTAATCATTATAATTTTTACTGATTTTGTATTTCTTATGGGTAATTTTTTTAAATTAATCAAATTACGAAATTTAAGATTAGCCCAAACTGCAGAATAATTTGAATCGATACGTATTTTAGGAACAAATAATTGAATTGCATGATTAATGATTTCATACAACTTTTCTACAGCTTTTCTTGGATTTAGATCCAATTCAACAGACTTAAAATGTTCTAAAAAATACATTTTACTAAGGAAAGTACAAAGATTATAAAAATTATATTTATTAATATTAAATAGTTTTGCTATATTGGAGTTTGAATCAGTAGTCGGTATAGTATGATTAAATGAAAATTTGACAGGTGGATGAAATTTATCCCGAAGAAAAATATGGGATTCGCCATTCATTAAAGAATCTAATTCTAAATTAGAAAATATTAAGTCTAAAGTACGACTAGAGTAATTGAAAATATTATTAAACTGTTTTAAATCTAGATAGCAATTAACAATAATTAATTAACAATAATTTCACCATTATTATGATTTCGACAGAAAACATCATCATTCAAATCAATGTCAATCAAATTAAAGTCCCTCAACATAAGTAAGTGAGCATTTGTATGCTGCAGTACTAAATCTTCCAAAATAACACAAAATTCTGAATAAAAATTAGAATTACAGCTTGATGCAATATAAACACACTAATATATACCAGATACAAGATATACATGTATATTGGTATATACAAGATTATTATAATTAATTTTAACATAAACAAATTCAATATCGAAAAATGATGGTAGAACAATTTGTTCACAAATATAACAATTATTTACAGCAATCAAGACATTCCCATCTCTTAAGGAAGTATCAGCAACTTTATCAGATCTAAATACATTAAAATTTATCAAATCTAATTCACAATTATTAAAATCAGAATTAAGCCATGTTTCAATTAAAAACAAAAGCTCACAGGACAAAGATGAAACCGCTGAACGAAAATATGGTAGTTTTGTCCTTAAACCTCTCACATTTGAATAGATGACATTTATTGTAAAAAATATTGACTTTGAAGAACTGGTGACTCCTTAATAATAGATGAATGCTTTTAATGAATTTAATTGAAATACCAACTTCACCATTAGATTTCCGGGTAGAAAGATCATCGTGAAGTTAACACATTAAATCCCTTCGATAAACAGTTCTATCTGTACTAATACTGACCGATGACAGAGGAGTTAAATTTGATAATTTTTTCTTATTTTTAATAATATCAAACTTTTCGATTATAGCACTAAATGTAACATGCATCGAATATTTTGAATTTAATTTATCAACTTCAACCAACTCGGCTTTTGTATTAGACGTTTTAGATCAGGAATCTTTTTAAGGCCAAGATCACAAGCTATACAAAAATACTTTAAAATACGATTCTTTGCAGACAAACATTTAATTTCGATAAAAGAGAGTTTAGAACATTTATTATGAAACGGGAGCTGGCAACCGTTACATTTTTTAGGAACATCGATATCCTCAAAAACCAAATCACAAATTGAGTACTTTCCGGACATCACAAAGTAAATCAATTAAAATGAAACGTAATAGGTAATAAACACTAGATAAGACGACATAATAAAAGTACGACCATATTTGACGAGCGCGAATCGATAACTGTTTTCTCGTGTTTTTTCCCGGTTTTTCACATTTGCTGGGAAAACTCCTGAGAAAATCGAAAATCTACCTCTCTAAAGTACCTCTTCAGTCAAATTTCCTTTTAGAAACATATTGCTATCATTATTTATTTATTTAATAACTATACACCTCGGAGGGCATTGGTAAAAAAAATACACTAGTGTAGATATAAAGGTTGATAACTGGTTGCGAAAGTAAGTGAACAAAGCTGGGTAAAGTGGTAGGATTAAGTTTGGTTGAGCAAGCGTAACATTCTGTGGAGAGGTTAGTTATGATTATACAAGGATAGATGAGTGAGACCAGAGAAAAAAGAATGGTGTCTCGTAGAGTGTGAAGGAATACGAAGTGAAACAGTGGCTAATAAATCGGGAGAGTCAATAGTACAGTTGAGAAGTAAGTTGATGAACATGAAGTTAGCGGTGTCACGGCGTGAGGACAGATTAGGAATATTGAGAGTAGAGCGGATAAGGGTGTAGTCATGAGGTGCGTGTTAAGGATACCAAATGACCGACCCATACTCAAAGATGGAATGTACGAAGCTGGAATAGAGAGCTCGGAGACAGGTGGCAGTGGCTGTGTTGCGCTTGATGAAGCCGAGGATCTTGGAGCACTTTTCAACAGTAACATTGATGTGGTGTTTGAAAGGGGAGTTTGTAATTTGCATCGAAATAAAGGTATTTGTACCAGCGTAGGTAGTTGAAAATAGTGTTTGTAGTTTGCACCAAAATAAGTATCTATGTATTCGATTGTCAAGTGGCTATTCGATTGATCCACAGTGGTATAATTGACAATTTTAGATGACCTAAACTACTATTTTTGAAAATCCAAAAATTATTGTTTTCTTTAAAATAAGTGTTTATATTTAGAATATTCTGTTTCTAAAGAATGAATTTATTAATATACACTCGGTTTATAAAACTTTATTATTACATTATTTGATTGACATTTTGAAACTTGCATCATTTTTTATGCTATTCCATTTTCTCACTTAAAATGATAAAATATATATATATTTTATTCCCGGGCTTCTTGGCTACCCGCCATCTTATCTGGTAATCATTTTAAAACTTGACGTTTGATTATCCGTCGTAATCGCATAATTTATTATTTCGACCAAATAATAATCTAATAGTCTTTCTGACTTTTCATTTGTAGCATACAAATACTAAATTATATTTTTGGCCAAAATAATACAATTATTATTATTGTTTATATTGTTTATACATATATAGTTTTTAGTCAATATACTGACGTACCGTAAAACGGTGTAAATAGATAAGTGGAATAACCACTCAAAATCGAAACGGAATATTATGTGCCTTTAACTTTTCATATATTAATATATTATACTCTAATATCGAAACTGCGTAGATACAATACTATCGAAAGAATAATCGATTTGAATTTCAAATCCAAGTTAAGGAGTAAGTTAAGTTATTGAGTTCAAACAAAGAAGGCATCCAGTTCAGCTTGTAATTAATTAGAGGAAATCAGTGGGAGATGCTATTTTACAAAAAAAATTTAATGTTATCAGCAAATAAGAGAACATTAGCAAAAGAGAAACATTTATTTATTGAATTAACAAAAATGATAAAAAATAGTTGGACTTAGGTGACCTCCCTGAGGAACACCAGAGGAAACAACTGATAACTCCAAAACGGCTCCGTTTAGGGTAACATATTGTCTACGAGATGTTAAATAGGACAATATCCAGGAGATAAGCGGATGGTCGATACTGAGGGAGTTAAGTGTGGCAATGAGGATCTACTGAATAAAACGCCTTTTTGAAGTCTGTGAAAATTGTGTCAACTTGACTATTAGCTTTAAAACTGTTTAGTATGTAGGTGGTGAAGGAAATGATGCTGGTGATGGTAGACTTACCAGGACGGAAACCATGCTGAGAATCTATAATTATGTGGTGTAGAATTATTTTGATACAAGAATAAAACTGGAGCAAATCTGATGGTAGACAAGTTGTCCGCAGAAAAAATAAAATAAAATAAACATCTTTGTAAAACCATAAGCTTTTTCGCTCCATTGAGAATCTAAAAAACACTATTGCAGGTATAGTTTATTCTTCGTTACACTCAGAATCTAAAATTAATGATGATTATTTTATAAAGTACCGTAACACAAGTCTTACACCGTTTACAGAACTCGCGTTTACTCGTCGGTTGTCTAATTAATTATTCCGCATGACCTAAACGGCCAAGTCTGCGTATACTTTTCGCGTTTCCCATAAACTTCTTCTCAGGTAGGTATATAATTATGGGTCCGATGTACGAATAATCGTCGGCATAAAATACATAAAATTTTTATATTATTTTCTGTCTGTCGTGTTAAATAATAATAATA
Source organism: Cinara cedri (assembly GCA_902439185.1). Taxonomy (NCBI): domain Eukaryota; kingdom Metazoa; phylum Arthropoda; class Insecta; order Hemiptera; family Aphididae; genus Cinara; species Cinara cedri. The sequence goes on along the minus strand of CABPRJ010001459.1, from coordinate 102,422 downwards.
ATTTTGAATCATATTTAAAAAACCGGGAAGATATAATACATAAAGTTCTTTAATTTAAAGTTGTGAGCAACGATAAACGGAAAACGATTCTGAGCACTTAAATTTTTGAAATGACGTAATTTTTACGAGTTTCATCAACATTCGGTCATTTATCACGCAGAAAAAAAGAACTATATCTCGCTCATTGCTTAACATATTTTCAACCACTATAAGTACAATTATTAACTTCTATAGTGAAACACATTCAATTTTTAAGAAATTCCGTACGGCCAAACAATTTTATCAGCGTGATACCTACCTAATAAGAACTATAAAAACAAGTGCCTTTAAATAGCACGTAAATTTCAAAAATTTACCATGCCCAGAAAAGTCCAATATAAATATTCTGTGAACATTTCAAGGTTCAACTAATATTTTTAGTTTTCCTACTTTTTTTCCCGGTTTTCCAAATTACTATAGAAACTGCTTAGAAAATAAAAGAATGCTTTCTTTACACAACAATTAGACAACATTTTCTGTCAGAAAAGATGATATCCTTGATATATGGGGTAAAATGTCTGTTATAAATCAAAAATCGAAAACATTTTAGATTCTGAGTGGAACGAGTTTTGGTTTTACAATGATAACGATTATTATTTTGTATTCTGTTAATATTTTCTACCAGCATTTTCACTCTGATTTTAAAGTATAGCACTTTTTCTGAAAAAAAATCTGATTAGTGTGATACTTTATAGGGAGGTCATTTTTTGATATTCCCAGGAGTTTTCCTCATAAATTGGGAAAAACGGGAAAATGTACGAAATTTATTAGTATATTTACTAATAAATTTCGTAATTAATTTCGTATTAATAATAGAAAAGTTTTTCTGAGAACAAATTTTCTATTATTAATTTTGATCCGATATTCAAGTGTAGCAAAAGAGGTAAGTTTTTGATTTTCCCAGGAGTTTTCTTAATAAATGAGAAAACCTGGTATAATAAATCATTGTTTTCGTAAATTGTCCAGTTCTTCTACGCTTTGCTGGATTTTATTAATTATTATGAAAACTACTTTGAAAATCAAAAAATGATCTCCTTCAGGAACTATTCCAGTCAGATTTGATTCCAAAAAAGTGCTATAATTGAAAATCGGATCAAAATTGCCAGTAGAAAAGTTGTCAGGAAAAAAAAAATTATCATTATAATACCGATTTTAATACTATTTGTAAACCAATTTTAGATTGTATCTGAAATAAAATACAGATAATTCGGTTAAAACGCATAAACATACTTTTATGTATTCGAAAATGTTTTTTTTTTTTTCATTCGATTAGCTACATTTGAAAATTTACATAGTATAATAAGTATACCTATGCTGAAAACAGATATTGTATAGAACTGAGACGTTCTCAGACCTCAGTATATTATGACGTGTTTAACTAGATTTTCGTTTCGTTCTCACACTTTCGTCGGTCTAGTTTACCGTATTTGTTTTCACGAAATGTGTGATCATCACGTGTTCACCCAGGTTTATGTTGGACATTATGATACAAACATATAAAATATCATACAAAGACTCGAGACTTTGCTCTCCCCTAAAAAAAAAAAAAAAAAAAAACACTCAATGATGCGCTCAAACATTTCGGATTTATTATTATGCAGTTAAATTAATTTCATTTAGTAAGCGGGCGGTTGAAAGAGATTCGTATTTTAATACGTTTAACCGTAGTTAAATTAACACATTTTTCAGTTGTCCAATTTTCGTTTTGACATATGATTTGATCTATCGTATACTTCTAACGTACTTCTTTTCCACCTTTTGTTGGGAGAAAATTTTAATTTTTGTTTTTTTTTCTTCGCGACACTTAAATACGAGTTAATTTTAAGGAAAAATGAAAACCGACAGAATCTGCTGGAAGCGACGATAAATCATTACAGTCGAAACGTAATTTCGATTGGAGCTCGGCTGAAATATAGTCGGTTGTTGGGTATGTCTTTTTCATGTGTATAATTACTTATTATACTTTTATAAATTCTATAGTAAAAATCAATAAACTACCTCCCTAAAGTACTTTTCCAGTCAGATTTCCTTTTTTAAAAAAAGTGCTATCATTGTAAATCTAGCAAAATAGCTGGCAGAAAAGTTGTCTACAGAAGAAAAAATATGCATCCCTCGCTCCACTCAGAATATAAAACGACGGCATAAAATGTGTGTAAACGATCAAAATTACAATCACAAATTCTGCTCAATTATTTAATAGACAAAAACTGGGTATACAAATCTAAAGTGAAATGATTTAAACTTTTAAGTTGCGTAACAACGACCGAAATCAATATTTTTATCCGACCAATGGTAATAAGGAAGGCCCGGATTTCAATGCAAAATGCAACTTGTGATATTAGACAACGCTTTTCAAGTATATAATTTCATTCGTGTAACAGAGCCTTCAAAAGTGAAACTTATTTTTGCATTTTTCAATGTTTTTTCATTTTTAGAGCATTTTTCGGTTTTTTTTTTTTTCATTTGATTGTATAAATTTATACAATATACAAGTATAATATTATAATATATAGTATTTGTACATAATACGACCATCGATTAAATATACCCATGACTAAGATTAATTCAAAATATTACCCATGTTTTTCGAGGTTCCAGTCACTCAGTCGATACTATCGTCGCTATTCACAAGTCAAATTTTTTTTTTCAAATGAATTAAAAATATTATAAATTACCCGATAAAACGAAAAATTTCAAAAATGTATACGTCAATTTTTCAAGGGCATTTTTGGCGTAAAATGCATTTTTTAAACGCACTTAGAGCTTTTATTTTTTTTTTTCAGAACATTATTCGACGACTTTTAGTGCGATCCGGGCCCTCTAGTAATAAGTCGCAGTTGATGGTCCTATAAAAAGTCTGTGAAAAACAGAAAGGAAATTGTCGTTTTCACGTCGGGGCGCAATTCGTATGAGAACGGAATTCTTGGGACGTGATTCGTTTGCTACGGGAAAATGCACACATCGACGTGAACATTCGTTTTTACTGTCGCGAAAACCGACAGTGTTTTCGTCCCGCGGAATAGCGCGCGGTAAGCGTAATCGGTTTTGTCCCGATTGTTCTCCTGCAGCGGGTCAAGTCTTGCCGAATAACTCGGCACAATACACTCATACTATAGTACAACGGGCGAATTGTTATTATAACGAACCGAATCGTTCGACCCGTCCGTGTACCGTCCGGTAACAAATTATGTGTACCCGACTTTCTAATACAGTATTATTCTGGAAACCCGAAAACATAACGATCGACATCGATTCACCGCGTTTAAGTGTGTGTGTGTTTGCTATAGTCCGAGCTTCGGACGGCATGCAACGTACACTGTAATGTACACCGTTCCAATTGATGTTCGCGAAAGATCTTTAGTAAACTAATTAAATACGGGTGTAGTACGTAAAAATTTATAATAAACGCGCGTAGCCAGCCGTATCTTCGACGGAGTAAAGATAACATCGTGTTTACGATCGCGGTAATTATTTCACGGGCCTCTGCGGATCGTGCGCGTGCGCACGCGCCCGTTTACTACGGGCTATATATAAGCTCCCGGCCGGCCAGTGGTGATCATCACATCCCGACGGACCGCAGTCGACGCCACACACACGCATCCCACGGTCATCCGTTCCGTTTATTTTTTTCGTACGGCCGCCAGTCACCATCAGCCATGTCTTCCCCGTCAGCAGTCCGCGGAGTCTCTTCCGTTTGCGCCGTAGTCGCCGCCATGGCCTGTGCCGCCGCCGTCGTCGGGCCGGTCTCCGCGCTCCCGGCGCCCGCACAACAGCAACCGCAGCAGCAAGACGCCGTCGGCTTGGGCACGGTCCTGTGGTCGGTGGTGGACGGCTGCTTCGACGCGGATTCCGCCGAACCGACCGCGGTGTGCCTCAAGTCCAAAGCGCTGACCGCCCTGGACCGGGCGCTCGCCAAGCCCACCGTGACCATCGCGGGCGGCGTGTCGCTGGCGTCCCGCGCCGGAAAATCGCTGGCCGACCCGTCAACCGAAAAAGCCGACCGCGCCGCCTTGGACGCCGCCAAGGACCCGGAACACAAGAGCGCGATGTTGGACGACATGCTCGCCAACCGCGTGGACATGCTCATGGCCACCAAGAGCATCGTGCTGGACGGATTAGCCGTGCAAGAAGGTGAGCTATTGTTCGGGTTGGTTAATGTGTCCGCCCGCTGCAGCTGTTCACACGCCGCCGGCGACGATACGTTTTTTTTATGACAGACCTATGGCACGTATACGTTCGGCGCGTGATAAACAGTTTGCCGGTTTTTTTTTTTTGTTTTTTTCCAATCCGATTCGAAAATCGGCTATATTCTCCGGCGAACCTCCCGGAACTCGGTCACATTATACCGGTGGTTTTCGAGCTTTTTTTTTTTTTTTTAACAAAATTGACGAGTCACAATCAAAAGAGTTACATTTTTATGGAAAACAAAAGACCGCGGCGCGCACATAGTGAATGTTCGCGGCACCCAATTTGAAAACCACAGGCGTACACACCTGTGCGATTACGACGGCCAATACGAATACGGTAAAAGGTACGCGGCGTGAGTGGTTCGATTATCGCCGCCTCGCGTTGTCTGCCTCGCTAGTGAATGTCCGACGCGGTCAGGATTGGAGAGAAAAATACAAATAAAGTCACGTTCGATTAGGTTGTAACAATCGTTTCGATCGCGGTAAAACAAATAACCACGCGATATTCGTATCCGCGCCCCCTCCCCCCCTTCCCCCTCCCATACCCCCGTGAGAAGAGCCCGACCGTTATCCAAACGGAACTGATCAGCAACCGTCTATCACTGTAACCGATATGCGTTTGTTTTTTCCGGCAGGTCGGAGCAAGAAAAAGGAGCAGAAGGCGTTCCAAATGGCCATAATGATGGCCGGCATGACGGCCGTCGCGGTCATGGGGCCGATGGCGTTCGGTTTCATCGCCATGCTGGCCGCCAAGGCGTTGCTGATCAGCAAGATCGCCCTGGTCTTGTCCGGCATCATAGCGCTCAAGAAACTCCTCCAGCCGCAACAGGGCGGCCACGAGACCGAGGCGGTCCAGGTGTCGTCTTCGCACCATTACGGCCGCAGCATGAACCTGGACGCTCACGACATGGCGTACTCGGGTCAACTGCAGCAATAGACCGTCGATAATTATTATTTATTTATTATTTATTCGTGTACTCATACGTTATATTTATGTACCCAATTATTATCATAATAATCTTATCCGACGCCGAATTCGTGTTTCAATTGCATTCACTAACAATTGTACAGAAAACATATAATAATATATTATTTATTTACTCTTAATTTATCGTATTGTATTTGCATTTTTACTTAGATCCTAGTTTTCATCAATTGTTTGTGATTTTTTTTTTTTTTTTATTATACAATGTTTAATGTGTTAATTTTAAAATCGCTTTCAAGACAAATTTGATACGATTAGGTTACGACTATCACTGCGTTATCGCTTTTCTAGCGATGAGATTAGTAATATTATAAACTGCTAACCTGCAGGTAACCATGTGATTAATAGACCGTTCATTCAACTAAAATGGGTCCCCGCAATTGTTTTTACTGGTACAACACATTTTATCAATAAATAAACTGTCTTTAAATTTTTAATGCGACCCAGCTTACCGAGCACAAAACTACTATGGTCTATGACATTACGATAACGTTTACACATTAGGTATATAGTATCAGAACCGTTTTTTATTTTAAAAAAAGACGTTTAACATTTTTACCTGTAGTTCAGATCAGTCAAGTGCATTTACTACATCAAAATTCATAGTATACAAATACACATTTGAGAAAGATAATAGTATTATCATTATTTGTTATTCATTATTTCATTTCAATTCCTTTCTATTTTTATCTACCGAAATTTTTAAGCAAAATAGATATGTTTAGAAACTGAAAAACATATTGTTTTTTTTTTCAGCTGGTTAGAAATTAAATCATTTTCACTACTTTAATCCGTATTTTATAATTTGCATAGATAAAACCAAAAATTAATGTTGTTGTTAATATTCGGATGAAAATCGGAGCAAGTTCTCTGGTAGAAAAGTTGTCCACAGAAAAAAAAAATAAAATAAACACCTTTGTAAAATCATAAGCTTCTTCGGTTCACTCAGAATTTAAAATACTCATCTATTACTTTTATACCTATTACTTTTTTTTTAAATAATTTTTTTATGTAATAGAAAAAGCTTTACTGAAAATTATCTAACTCTTTTTATTTTTATTCTTTTGTTTTTTCAACGAACTAGGTAGTTGTATATTTTCTCATTTTTTTATGAACATTCTTTATACCTTTGATACACTATAAAACTAAATATTTTGAATATATTTCTGAGTTTCTAATTACTTTTAACTAGTCTTGCAATAATTTCTTAAATTTAATAATATTAGAAGTGCTAACGCAAATGTTGATAACTTGTGGTTATCATTTGAAAACTATGTTAATTTTCTATTGTTCCAATAGTTAAAACAATAGAACTAGTGTTAATGTACATTATCAATTTGTCTAAATGTTTTTAATGTAGTAGTTATCAATTATTTTTCAGGAAAAATTCGTTAACATTTTAATTAACGTGTCTCCTGATCGTCATCCACATTTTCTTACGCGGAAAGGTAAAGTTCAAATACGTGCATAGCATAATGGGTGTTTCCATTATTCTCCCCCCCCCCTCCTGTTTGCGATTTTAGTGGAGTATTTATAAAAGGCTCTGAATTTCTGTTTTACACGCGAAAAATAAAATTATTGCTATAGTAAAAGTCTTGGTAATTTCATTACAATAATGATTAGTGATTGCAGTCATTTCATCGATTGTTTGTGTATCTACTAAATGTTTATAGGAACAGCGTATCACAACTAATGCGAATTGTGAATACGATTCATGTAACAATTAGTACTATAAAAAGTATTGTGAATTGATTTCAGAATATTTCTTTAAACTTGTTTAATCAATTTTCAAAAGATTATTTGTGTTATAATTATATTATTTTTTTTATATTAGAATTAAATGAACTCATTTAATTCTTAAATATGAATATATGATTATAAATCGTAATTATTATTTATTGCTTATCTAGTTAAAAATTAAACCCGTATTGCATACGTTGCTCACTGGTAAAAAGAATAGATGCCAAAATAGATATTCTTAAAATGATCGACGAACGTGTAAGATATAATTTTATTTAATAAAACTTACTTGGTCGGCGAATATTAATAATAATTAATATTAATTTACATATTGTGTATTTTCTTAGAAAAATGGAAATGCTAAGACCGGACAGACGGCCATTGCGCTCGTGAGTAATTGGTCTACGAGGATTAAATAACATATCCTCGTAAATATATTACGGTGGTTTCAAACATATTTCGTGCCTGTTCAATTTTCCAAACCCGACAGTTCCATTTCAGATTTGGTAATTTTGTACGCGGACTATAATAGGCTACACGGAGCATAGCGTTGTGAAATGTATGAATCATTTATGTACGATTGAAGAACGGCACCTACGTAATTATATTATTTTCAGAGCATAATTTAAATTACTGTTTTGAAAATAACTATGAATCACAATAATGACAATTATAAGTATATTATTTTTAGAAATATTATCGACTTTCGACTCAATGTCGCACTGATTTTCGTGGATTTTTTTTCTGTCCACGGGAAATAGGGAACCTTTTAAAAAAAAGATCCTCCAGGGGCTTTATCCAGTGTACTGTGCACAGCGGACTGTCAGTGTCTGGAGCGGTAGAAAAGCCTGTATTATTTATTTTTATAGAAGTATTATAGACTATAATTATAATTGCAACGACTTATATTATAGACGTACACAATGTCGGCCATTAACGAATTAATAAGTTAAAGTTAAGTTAAAAAGTGATTTATCTTAAAAATTTAATTTTTTTTGAATTATTAACTTAATTGTTAATTCTAGGAATAGTTAATTTTTAATTAACTAGAGTTAATTTTATATTTAAACAAGTTAAGTTGATTTCAATTTCTGTTTGTATGCAAATAAATAAATAAATAAGTATATTATTATTAATATACTATGCATATTTAATATTTTGGTTAACTTCTAACTTAATTGAATTGATGGATTATTTTAAATTAACTTTTAGTTATTTATGTTATTTATATTTATGTTTAACTCAACTGAGTTGAAAAAAATCATTTACTTTAAACTTGATATTTAAAAATATTGTCGTTTTTTTTTCACGGCTTAAATTGTTTTACCCTACCGGTCAACATAATATTACTCTGATAATATAAAAATGCATCTAGAAATTTTGCAGCTATCACCATTGAATCGTCTCCTAACAAATATCTCCTAATATACAAAGCGGACTATCATTCTGTCGCCCACGGCAGGTTCTATGCATAAAAAAAAATTTATCTCTAGATATTTCACTGCAAGACGTTTTAACCATCCAAAAGGATTATTAGTAGGTACTACAAGTGGCGCCGAACGTATATATTAGGTGTAACGGCAGCCACATGTAATTAAAGGGGTGGATATACCTCCTAGCATTGGTAGTTGAGTATAAGGCATTGTACATTTTACAATTAATATAAGGGAGCAGTAGACATAATATTACGCGAAATGTCATGAACTGGTGGGAAAATTCGTATTTTGTTAGATAGTTTTTATTATATAACCAGCCAGGACCATGTGAGTCTGAAATTATGCGTCCACACGACCCACACTGATCCCATTTAGCACTATTTCTCTAACAAGCTATCGCTTGACTTGAGGAATGTATTGATTTTAGAATAATGCAAAATACCCCTCGATTTGTTGTGCAAACTTAAGTTTAATAAGAAAAAAGCCCATATGATCTACAAAAAATCTAGATCGGCAACCGATTATAATTTTTCTGAACTACGTGCTAAATGCAAACACGTTTCCAAATTAGATTACCAGACATTTATTAATCAAACTGAACTCTCCCTATCCAAATACCCAAAATTTTTTTGGAAATATGTAATGGATCTAAAACAACATGGAGTACATTTCAACTCGTTCCAACTCAACCAAATGTCATCATCTTGCCCTACTAAATCCGTTAACCTGTTTTCTAAATATTTTTCATCAGTCCATAATCGACCAACGCCGTCTCTCACTCAGAATTAAATTTGCCATTTGATCTACTTTCTTCTTTTTTTATTTCACCTAAAGATACACTGGCCACTCTTGAGACTCTTAAAAACAATAATTCTAATGGAACCGAGGGCATTTCTGCTCGTCTGCTCTTTACCTGCTGTTATTCTCTTGCATTCCCACTCTTTCTATTATACCGATGTGCTTTTGATAATGGTGTATTTTCCGAAGTTTGGAAAACTTCTTCAATTATCCACATTATTGGAATCTGGTGACCCAATTTTAGTTGACAATTATCGCCCAATCTCTATCTTGCCGCACATAGCTAAATTATTTGAAATAGTAATTTATAAAAATATTAAAAGTTGTTTCAACCATATATTAATTGATAAGCAACATGGCTCCTTTTCTGGAAAACTATCACTAGTAGTGTTATTTTTACAGCATTCATTGCTTAAAGTCTCGAAGCAGGTTATCAAGTCGATACCATCATTACAGATTTTAGAAGAGCTTTTGACATTGTCAGTCACGATCTTCTAATTAGTGAACTGAAAATCTTGGGTATTGGAAATCCACTTCTATCTTGGCTCATATGTAATTGGAAGGAAACAATTTGTATCAATATAGGGCTCCTCTTCTGAATTGTTTGAAATAACCTCTGACTTTCCTCAGGGCGGCCACTTAAGCTCATTACTTTTTTCACTTTTTGTAAACTCTCTTCAAGGCTTACCGACGTAAACAAGTAATTAAAGTGAGCACAATCATACCCTGCATCATATGCTCAGAGCTACAAATAACAATTAGTCCTTAAGCCATTATTTTACTTCTTAAAATCCAACTAACCATAATATATGTATACAACTATTACAGTACCTTAAATAATGTCTGTTTATTTTTTGTTTTTACTTATTTGTGTTACCATAATTGTTATCTTATGTAAAATTACCATTTTGGCGTTTGATAAACAATAACAATAATGATATAAGTTACAAAAAATTAATGCAATAACTAGCAATAGTTTTATTTTGTTTCCAACTTCTCATCTATACTGATTGGCACACCCATCCTCAGTATAATTTCTTTTTTGTTCCAATCGATAAATGACAAGGGCCTTTTTTTGTAGCCTTCTGGATTTAAACTATTTAGTTGGTGAATAAGAAAGTATTTTTATGATTTCTTGTGTAGTTTTCTGAATAATTGAGCATACCCGGAAAAAAACGTAGAAAAAAAGTTCATTATTTTCAATATTATTTTTTTGTTCGATTTCAGTTAAAAATATTTAAAGATTATTTTGAGTCGTAGAGATTTAAAATGTTGACAAGAAAACTTATATTTGCCCAGGGTTTATTATTGTGTGTTATAGAACACACATTGTGTAGTAGCAAAAGACCAGTGTGCAGTAGTAAATTCGTGTGTGTGTTGTTACTTTGGAAATCAATTAAGCGATAATTTTCGTATTTTGACACACAAATATTAGATAATACTTTTATCAATTTTCATAGGATCAAATTTCGTATTATAATATTATAAAAACTCCAATGCGGTCACAATTTTTTCCAGACAAAATTCAAATTGTATTGCATGTGAAAATGAATATGCCTACAAATGAATATAATACTCTTTCAGCAATATTTTACCGGTTTAAAGAAAAACCGGTATTCCAAATCATACCCCAAAGCAACTTGACAAAATTGGTTTAAAGGTGTGTTTCCAGGAGCTAGTGAAGGAAAAGCAGTTGATACAGGAATTAATATTGATACAGTTATATCATTTTAATATTTATAAGATGTTAAATTTACATTTTGTTTTATTTTTTTTTATTAATATTATTTAGAGTATTAAAAATATTTAATAAATGAAAAATTTTGATATAGATAATTTTATAACCTCCTATCTACTTTTTAACACCTTTTATATCCGATCATTTTTTTTGAACGATATACCGAGCCATGGGAGGCTTTGCCATATATTGCCATAAAAAATGTCAAAATATGTGCGGAGGTATCAGTTTTTTTAGGAGGGCTTGTATTTGCCTTTTCTAGATGTCGTAAAATTGTCTATAGATTTTGTCGATTTTTGAGCTATTTATAAGCATTTTATGTTTACGTTTTTTTTACATAGTTTTCATGTGCTAAGTACTACGTGGATATCATTGTTTGATATAACATATGCGCAGTAGCTACGCCCCCTTAATATGTTGACAACATACCCGTTTCAACACGAGATATAGGCTCTATCCATGGCTCTAACCATGGCTCTATCCATTGTATATGATCCAAGGTTTGACTAGACAGACATATTTAAAAATTTAACAAGAGGTTCGTTGTATTTTGTACTTAGTTTAAAAAAAAAAAAAAAGTAATGTGCTATAGAGTCATTCGGTGATTATTACTCAACACTCAAACACCAAACGTAAACTACTTAGGTATAGCCATTCTTCTTCTCCGTAGTTGTCGGCCTTTAAAACCATAATAAAAAATATATGCTATGCCATCTTACCCTGTCTGAAGCTAAGACTCGCCCCTATGCGTCCGGTACAACCTGTTTTACATCTATCATCACCCGATCTTCCCATATTAGCCTACAGGTCTTTTACCCACCGGAGTACCACATTGTATCAAGTATTTGAGTGAGTCTACTTTGCGACATGCGTGACAAGCCCACAAAAGCCGCCTTTTCTTTATTTCATCCACGGTATTTGGTTTTCGGTATATCTTTTTTAGTATTGGTTTTATATGTTATGAGTAGGATGATTTGGTATATTCCAAAGCCTCAGCTCCATGGAACCATCATCTCCACCTCACTGCTCCACCTCCTCCACCTCCTCAGCTCCACCTCACTCTTTAACCTCCTCCACCTCACTCCTCCACCTCCTCAGCTCCACCTCACTCCTCCACCTCCTCAGCACCACCTCTCTCCTCCACCTCCTCATTTGTCCACCACGTACTCGACCTATTTAGACCACGCCCATTATTCCAAAAATATTTTTTCCGTATTATCGAGTACTTAGACGATCTATATTTTCCCCACCCTCTTTTTTTTTCTACATACACTACGTACTCGACTTACTGTAATAACNACACACTCACACACATACATATATATACATACATACAAATACACAAACGCATATATATATACATACATACACACATACACACATACACACATACATATATATACATGTATACACACACACACTCACTATCTCGTAAATATTTTCCCCAGTCCATCTCTTGTGACCGTTGATAACCTGTAGTATTTTTTGTCTATATATCTTTCTCTTTGATATTATTTCTTTCCGCCGCGATATTATCGTAATAATTATTTTATGCCGGTATATAATATACCCAATTAAAACCTTTAAGATTAATATACGCTCGTGACCTTTTGGTGAACGTGCGCGAGGACAATAACAACTTCAATCGAATATCCGCCCGCAATAAAACCAATACAGCGGTATACCCTTCGTAAATAATATTGTTTAACACGTATTTTTATTCGTGTTTTACGTATTTTTCTTTTGTTATACCAGCTATCATACGCGCACCGTCAACGACGATAATAGTTGTCGATACTCGAGATTTTCATATAGAAACGCGTAGGTTATCATATATAATTCGATGGCCGACAAACGACTGCTCCGATTGATAATTAACTATCGATCACAATATTCGAAAGGCCTATATAATCTACCCGTGAATACGAGTATCGCTCAGTAGAAATTCATTCACAAACTCACCTACACGTTTCTTACAGCTTCGTCTTAAATATTTTATTTTATACCGATTTTATAATTAGTATTTACTTATTTTATTTTAACGTTTACGTCTAAAATAAATATGTTCGCATGCACGTTCGTCGGTNATATGATTCGTCACGTTAAATCCCACGAGGGGATACAATTTCAATGTGCTTTTTGTCCGAAAATATTTTCACGAAAATATAATCGCGCTATCCATATTAAAATTTCTCATCACCAAGGAAGAGTCGATACAGCTGAAAATATATTTTCTTGTGCTGAATGTGAATGTAAATTTAAACGAAAAGATAATCTCATCCGTCATATGAAAACCGCTCATAGTAAGTATTATATTTAAATAAATCAAACATGAGTTTACATTTTTATTATTTAGTATTAAACTGATTTTTGAATATTCATTAGAATTATTGGAAATCTCTGCTCCAGCGACTGATGACGAAATTTGTATGGCTGCAATGGATGATTACGAAAATAAAGACCTGATGGATACTACGTCAAGTTAGTTTTTTTTTTTTTTTTNTCCGACATTACACCGGTTGTCAGACGGTTTGATAGATTTTTATAAAAAATTTTTTATTATAAACGTAACATAATAAATGTATTATATTTTTATAATAATTTTTAGTTATATTTTATTATACGAATATATATATTTATTATATATATTTTTATAAATATATTTTATATATTTATCGAATGTATATATTTTTTTTTAATTTAAAGATTCATATAAATCTACCACCTATGGAAAACGTGTTTCATCCGCCAACACAATGTCGGCTGTTAGAGCTAAGAAGGTGCCTATGAATATTGTACAGTCTCCAGGGTTTATAGAAATCTCTTCCTCGACAAACGAAAAATTGTATGGCATTACACTAAAAATACTAATAATCACCAAAACTTCCCTGTTTTTCTCCGATCGGTTAAACCAGCTCTAACTAATTTATTGAAAACACGCGTTCAGCTTAGTCCAATCAAATTTAACTTGAAGCTCGAGGCAACTTATTTCCAACCACTCATCGAAAACTCTTCAGAGAATAGGGCCTTTAAGACATCAGCGATAGAAATTTTTAAAGAGTCGGATTTTGCAGAGATTATAGAGACATCCTACATGAAGTTAGTGAGCGAAGAAGAAACTTATAAGAGTAGAGGAAGTGGGTTTACGCTCGAGTCTATAGATGGTTTATTGTTAGCGGTGTATAGGTATACACCTTTATCAGTCTCCTCGTATATCCAATTACCCTCATACCTTGAAAACAAACGAGCCACAATAAACCCTCAAAACACTGATCAGCAGTGTTTTAAGTGGGCTATATTAGCAAAACACGTGATGGGGCACTCGGTTCATCGTTTAGGAGAAAATTATTTTAAACACGAGGATAAATATAATTTTGAGGACATTTCATTCCTCACACCACTCGCGGATATTTCAAAATTTGAAAAAAATAACCCGTACGTTTCTGTAAATGTGTACGGTTTAGAAAAAAAATTTCATCCTCCTCGTAAATATCTGTCTTATGAAGTTTTCCCGCTACGCGTTTCCGTTAGTGAAAAAGTCAACCATTTCGATCTGTGGAGCTGAAGAGGTGGAGGAGGTGGAGCAGTGAGGTGGACCTGAGGAGGTGGAGGAGGTGGAGCAATGAGGTAGAGATGATGGTTCCATGGAGCTGAGGCTTTGGAACATACCAAATCATCCTACTGTTATGATATGTCCATAACGCGCATGGAATAATTATTTCGATATAGAAGTCTGTCGTACTTGTCAGTGCGGTAAAAATCGAAGAGAAATGCATTCAGGGACAGCACACACGGCATTTATGATATTTTATAATGTCACGCGACTCTTATATGTCGCCCGAACGTTCGACATGAAATTGCTAACGAAATGTTCAACGAAATATGTTTCCGGAGTTCGCTTACAGGTACGTTTAGAAAGTCAATATTGTTATTATTGTTATTAGCCGCTGGTCGGAGATTCGGCCATTCGCGGGAATATCGTTCGCGCATTAATTAATATAGTAAAATATCGTATAGGCAAATCCGGATTAAAATCGAAGAAACACAACTGTTGACCCGTTTTGTGTCTCGTGCACGGTGCAATTATTAGGTTCAATAGAAAATAACCAATTATACACACGCGCGCGAGCGTCGCGCGTGTCTGGAACGCCTACGGCAATCGCACGGTTCTCTGATCACGAACGCAAATGACATGACCGTACCTACTATATAAAAGTGGCCGATCACCGAGTAGGAGACATCACAACCCGATCGATTGTCGCCAGAGTCCATACGCACACGCGAAGTAAACCCATTGGTGTTGCGATAACGTTGTAAACATCGTAACCGTATACCGCGTAACTCACGAGCGAAAAACATGTCGCCGTCGATCGCAGTGCGCCGGGTATCGTGCGTTTGCGCCGCTGTCGCCATTATGACCGGCGCGGTCTCGTCCCTGCCGGCGACACAACTCCAGCGGCCGCAGCGTGAAAACGGTCCCACGGCCGCCGGCGGGGGATCCGGCGTGGTCGCGTGGTCGGCGTTGGCCGGCTGTTTCGATCCGCACTCTACCGAACCGGCCACGGTGTGCTTAAAGTCCAAAGCGCTGACCGCCCTGACCCGTACGCTCCGCAAGTCCACCGTGGACATCGCGAACGGCGTGTCACTGGCCGCCCGCGCGGACGCACCTTTGGCCGACCCGCCGACCGAAGAGGCCGACCGCGCTGCCTTGGACGCCGCCGAGGGCCCGGAACAAAAGAACGCGCTGCTGGACCGCATGATCGGCGACCGGTTGGACGCGCTCGTGTCTACCAAAGCGATAGTTTTGGACGGACCGACCGGACAAGAAGGTGAGTGGTTTCGTTGCGACCGAGGTCAGCGACTGCAACTGCAGTAGTTAATTATTACTGCACGGACGGTACGCTTTTCGAACGACGACCCTAGTGACGGACAAATAATTTTGTCATGATACAATAATACCACACGGTACATAAACTTTTTTTTTTATAACCGTGCAAACATAATATAATATAATATGGGGTGATTTTTTGAGCATACTCATTACGTTTTAACGGTTAAATTATTCATTAATTCATCTTCTAATTTCTTATAATCTTTAAGTGCAGTGAACGATGATAGTTTCACAACATTTAAGGAGCATCCTGAAAAATACTTTGGTTTTTCAAATTAGAACTTACATGTTTGGACGCAAATTATCAATCGGATTATTTTCTTGAAAATGTTAAGGTATTTTAATCGAAATTCGAACGATAAGTTACTGAGTTCTTCTCAAGGAAAATTGACTTTAATGGGATTGGACACCGACTGTTTCATAGGAACTGTGTATAGTAAGTTTTCTTGTTTTGAATTGTGCAGTTATTATCCTTTAATATTAGTAGAACAACTCAGAAACTTCGTTCAAATTTTGATTAAAATACTGTTCAGAAAAATCATCTGGTTGACAAGTTGCACTAAAAAAATATAGGTTCTCATTTGTAAAATCAAAGTAGTTATTGCCACAGGACACTCCTCAAGTGTTGCGAAAAATCTAAGTATTGGAAAATATCATTTTTCATCATAGTTAAAAAATCCACACAGCAAAATTTGTATTTGTGCGTATTTTAACTTTACAAATATGGTAAGCATTTTTGAAAAAACACCCTGTATTTTATTGTAACTAAATAACGAGGTGATGAAGGGGATATATACACCTCATCCCCCTCCCGTTTGAAGGAACCTGGACGACCCTAATGGCCCGTACGTTTGATATAAACAGTTTTCATTTTTAATAAACATACGTCTTATAGATAATATCGAAGTTTACTTTAACTTTGGGCGTCGGGCTAAATTTATCCAAATTACACCGTACAATATTACTGCCTATATATTACGCAAACCGTATCAATTTAAACATCAAAACCACCACAGGACGTACGTCGACGAACGCAAAAGTTTTTTTTCCAGAAAAATGTTGAGTGATAAATAATATTAGGGTTATAACAACTACGGTCCTAGTAACTTATAGATTATAAATGACAGTGGTTTAAGTGGGAGAAACTTCGAAAGCGGGATTGCGTTTATCGAAAACGAGGGGTGTTCCCGAAAACTAACTAAACCTAAACAAATTTTCACGAAACTCATCATGGAGACAATAGACTTCTGAAATGTTTTTCTCTCGCGCACATTTGTTCATAAAAATGTTATACTCAATGGGTTTAAAAATAAATTGAGCCCCTTTCAAATATTATCCTACGCTTATGTCAGCCTCACTAAAACTACATTAAAATATAGCTTTATCACGTATTATTTACTAATTTATTATGATTTAATTTATTTTTTTACACGACTTCAAATTTTAGATTCTAAGCGGAGCGAAGAAGCTTATAGTTTTACAAAGATGTTTTTTTTTTTTTTTTTATTTGTGAACAACTTTCCTATCAGATGACCTGCTCAGATTTATAAGTGTAGCGCCTTTTCTGAAAGTAAATCGGCGCGGGGAAGTACTTTAAACAGATCATTTTTCGATTTTTATTCCGGAGTTTTCTCATCAAATTTGAAAAACACAAAAAAAAAATGGGAATATGTACGAAATATATTACTGAAATATTACGATTTTTACTTCCTGTGCACAACTTTTCTACCAGCAATTTTCCTCCAACTTATAATGATAGCAATGTTTCTAAAAGGAAATATCACTAGGGAGGTACTTTAAACAGGTCATTTTTCGATTTTCTCATCAAAATTGAAAAACGAAAAAAAGCCGGAGGAAAAATGGGAAAATATTAGAAACGTAGGTATTAGTTAAAATGTATCGTAATACATTTATAGGCCTTCTTTTTTCCTGTGAACAACTTTTCTACGAGTAATTTTCCTCCAATTTATAATGATAGAATTTATGTACAGATTATCAGCGTGAGTAAAAATGTATCTATTACCCTGGTTACTGAGTATGGGCCGGGTAGAAATTTAGTATTACGACTGGTACCGGGTAATAGTCGAGACTTAAATATGACATCGAGTACTCGGCCATCGTACCCAAAACATCTTTAAAAATAACGAAACCGTTTTTTCCGTAAATTTTCACGTTCCCATTTACGTTTTTCCCGGTTTCGCCGGACTATTAGGACGACTACACGGGCAATCAAAACACGGCTTTCTTATTTACCGAAATTCAACAGGAAAGGTTTCTTGTCGTTTTTCGATTGGAGTGAGATTTCTAGCGGAAAATAGAAATCGTTTAAATCCGTAAAATAATGAAATCGTTAACGCCGCGGCGTGTCGTCAATATTCATTCGTTTTTCCTGCATGCCCCGTTCCGATTTTTCGCCACAATAGGAGTGAAAAAAATAACCTCACCGGCCAGACCCTGAACGCGACCAAAAAGGTCACTGGTCGTTTTTGCCATCGGAACGAAGTTTCTCCGGTAGAAACGTAAAATCGTTTTCCACGGCACACGACACACGATTTTCTTCTCGGCAAATGCGGGTTGTCGATCGTCCCGTGTGACGAAATGCAATATTATTGTTATTATACCGTGAAAATAATACATTTTTCGGTTTTGTTTTTCCCGGTCAGGTCGCGGCAGGAGAAAGCAACAGAAGACCATGCGCCAGGCCGTGATGATGGCCAGCGTGATGATGATGGCCGTCTTGGGACCGATGGCTTTCAGCGTTATCGCCTTGTTGGCCGGCAAAGCGCTGTTGGTCAGCAAAATCGCGCTGGTCCTGTCCGGTCTGATAGCGCTCAAGAAACTTTTCCAGACGGAACAGGGCAGCGGTCACTCGGTCGAAACGATTCCGCATTACTACGACCGTAACTTGGACGTCGACGCTCACGCAATGGCGTACCTCGGCCAACAGCAGCTGTATAACAGTTGATTATTATTATTGTTATTATTATTATTATCGATCTATCAGATGCCTAACAATTGTTATTTATTAATTGTCCGGAGCCGAATCCGTACCGCCAGTGTAATGTCGAACGTCGGTCGTTGGATTTCCGATTTAGAAAAATACACCGTTATTTATTTATTTTTAAAATGAAATCGCCGAACGTGTTCTTAATGTTATTATTGTAATGTCTGTGGCGCTGTGCGTGTAGTTGACGCTACTTGACATGTAAACAGTTATTAAATTATAACAACATTTTATTATTTACGGTGGCGGCGCCAAACCTAATTTAAGGAGTGGGTGAGGAGCAGCAGACGTGATATTACGAATAACGCAAACCAGTATTCATTTTCGCGGGGGCGGGAGTGGGTGGTCGGAAGGTTTTTGGTGGAGCGAAAGGGGTAAGGTGAATTTAGATTTATGAGTAAAATCTTTAAATCGTTAATTGTTTAACATTCATTTATAGGCGACGCACATTGGAAATCAATTTAGACTTTTGTTAATTATGTATTTGAAAACACTTTACTTACGAGTAAAACTCGGAAGTCATTGCACTAAAAAAACATTAAAATTGATTGCATTATTGCAATAGAAATATTCAAAATAGCATTATCGCCGTAAAAACATCTAAAATTGCTCTTAAATATTTCAATAAATTATTTTACTTGCCAAACGAAAAAGCGATGCATACAATAACACTGAATATGCCAACCAAATAAAGGCATCCCAAGATAATGAGGACAGGTGCAGCCATTGTTATAGATAATTTAATGTGTACCTGTAAGTAACGATAAACCATTGCTTACGAAAAAACGATTCTGAGTGGAGTTCAGTTGATAGTGATGTTTTATAGTAAAATAATTAAATAGGCTTTATATATTTTCTTTAATAATATTTATTTGTTTTTTCCCAATTTTCCTACGTTTTCCCGATTTTTCACATTTGCTGGGAAAATTCCTGAGAAAACCGACAAATTACCTCTTTAAAGTACTTCCCTAGTGAAATTTTCTTTTAGAAACATTGCTATCACTATAAGTTGGAGGTAGAAAAATTGTCCACAGAAAAAATAAAATCGTAATATTATACAAATATATTTTGTTTTTTCCCCGTTTTTCTTCTGTTATTTTCGGTTTTCCACATTTGATGTGAAAGCCCTTGAGAAAATCGAAAAATGACATTCTTAAAGTAACTCCCCACACCAATTTTCTTTCATAAATGATGTCCACAAAAAAACCAAAAATTAACCATCTTTGTAAAACCATACGCTTCTTCGCTCCACTCAGAATCTAAAATAACCAATATATTTCTCGCTTCGCTCAGAGTCTAAAATGTAAATAAAATATAATTTTCGTTTTTGCTTCTGAAAGTGTTGCAAACGAATTTGAACGGTTGTTAATAATCAGATAACGCGGGCGGTCGATGCACGATAAATGATGTCTTTACCTTATTATTGAGTATAAATATTAAAAATTGTATTATATTATGTATCACATACTCGAAATACTATTTACTAATACGTATTATTGTTACTTACGAGCAGTAGAGTGTTACTCGTTATATCACTTTGACATAGTTCAAAAAAAAAAAATTAACTCCCAAGTGCGAGTCCCTGGGCAACGGCCGTGCAAGTTTCCTCCCCCTTATGACCGCTCTTGCGGCCATGCCTACAAGTGTCAAACAGTCGACCGCCCGCGGACACCAGCCCCCATTGCCTACCCCGCAATAAACGGGCCTCTGTATTAGTAAACCTGAAAATACACCCTCAAAATCTAAAACGTAATCTTATGACGGGTTGAGGGGGGGGGGGGCCTGAAACGACGTTTAAATAATAAATCAACCCATCTCCCTCCCGAATCTACGCAACTGTACATGTATGAAAATAGCTATGTATTTAATGCTCAATGTGCTAAAATAAATGCACACATTTTTACCTCGAATACTGACGTGCTATCGCTTGTTTCTGGATAGTCTGAATGTAGACTCGATAAACAACCAATGTTGTCCACAACTAATCAGTAAGTTAATCAGCGTGGAGAACGTGTCATTTGTGTTTCCGATGTCACATCGTGCTGGTAATCCGGAAACCACGGACTCGGTTTACCGTTTATTTTCGAAATCCTAAAAACCTACGCCAATGTTTTCACAACTGCACCGTTGGCTATCGTCGTATCAACGCCCATCCAATACGGTCCTACTGACCGCAATGCGATAAGAATATTCATTATTTCAGGACGAGCAGTCGTGCATGTTTTTCTTTAATGAATATTTTTCGAAGAGTTTGAAACGTATGACACGATATTATAACACGTGGAAATAACGAATGATTTACAATTTAGTAAAAACGTTAGGAACAATTAATTTTTTTTTTTTTTTTTATTGCCTCGCACGGGTAAAACACGTCGTGTTCTGGTCGCGGACGTTTGATTCGGGGCATTCGCAACACGAAGAAATGCGACGTTCGAAACGCCCGCGATTTTCACGGTGGTTTGGTTGCACGCCGAGCGCAGGTACCAGTACGATAACGAATAACATAAAAGCCGGCGGTCGCCGAGCAGGGAACATCACATCCCGACCGACCGCCGCACAGTCCGCATTCGCAATCGCCCGTGTTCATTTTTTCGTTTTGTTAGCCGCGTAACCACCGACCGGACGTCAATCGCCATGTCTTCGCCGAACGCAGGGGTTTCGTTCATTTGCGCCATCGTCGTCGCCGCGGCGTGCGGCGCCGTCGGCGATGTTTCTTCGCTGCCCCGGCAACGGCAGCATCCACCAGAGCTGGACGGCGGCGCAGGGATCGGCGCGGCCCTGTGGTCAGCGGTGACCGGTTGTCTCGGTCCGGACTCGATCGAGCCGGCCGCGGTGTGCTTCAAGTCCAAGGCGCTGACCGTCCTGGACCGCACGCTCGCCGAGTCCACCGCGGCCATAGCGAACGGGGTTTCGTTGTCCTGTCGGGCGGGCCGGTCCCCGCAGCCGGACCATTCGCTGGCCGCGGAGGCCGACCGTGCCGCACTAAATGCCGCCGGCGACCCGGACCGCAAGAACGCCTTGTTGGACCGCATGATTGCCGACCGGATGGACGCGCTCGTCGCCACCCGGACCATCGTTCTGCAGGACGGGTCGGTCGTACAAGAAGGTGAGTAACTGTGCGCGTCGGTCGACCGGAATAACACTGCCGTCTCGTTGTTTCGTTGACCGTGCACGACGCACGACTTGGACGCGGCGAGCTCAATTATTGCTTTGGACGCCCGTTTCCCACCGATTCCGAGCAACGATCATTATAACCGATATCTCAAATGAGATGCATAAGTACGTTCACAGAACGATTTCATATTATTGTTCAAATTATAAAAGATAATATTAACGAGTTTCCCCCTGCGCCCGGTCGGAAACCATGTCCACCTTTCCGGGAACTTTCCGTTTTGGCGACTAATCCCTTTCCCACATAAACCCTCCCCTCCCCCTTTTCCCTGCCACTCAGAAGATTATCCTGTCAAAGTCGAAGTGTCCGAATAGACCTTCTCGAGCGGTCCGATGTTTTGAACGAATGCAATTTTAATAATGTTATTACAGTGTTACATACTCGTTCAATTCGGTTTTATACGCTTCGCACGCGGCGTTGATAACACCAACTGATCTGGTTTAATTTCGGCAGGTCGAGGCAAGAAGAAACAACAGAAGACGATCAGACAAGCATTCATGATGGCCGGTTTAATGGCCGTCGCCATTCTCGTGCCGATGGCGTTTAGTTTTGTCGCCTTGTTCACCACCAAGGCATTGTTGGTCAGTAAAATCGCACTGGTCGCGTCCAGTATTTTGGCGTTCAAAAAACTCCTCCAGCCCAGTAAGAGCAGTGCTGGAGGTGGTCATAAAATCGAGATCGTGCCGGAACCTCATTACGTTGCTCACGAACCGAATGCTCACAACACGGCGTACTCGAGCTATGCGAAATAGTCGATAATAAATATTAAAATACCTTATAAAAATATTGTACTTGTTACTGAGCGCTGTGCGATTTTTTTCATATTTATTTATTTATTTTTAATTACATAGTTACAGTATCGCGTGTGTTACACGTTATACGTTCACGTGAACCAACAATATGTTTATGTACTTAGTAGTTTGGCTAAAAAAAAAACTAAAATTATATCAGCATAATGTTATTATGCATTTAAAAACAAAAGTTAGTTCAGGTTAATACATTCGTTGTGTGTTCAAACGCTTTCTCGAAAGTGTACACACAATATATTATATTATAAGTCAATAATTTATTTAAAATATAACGTATTTATTTATAACATATTTATCGGCATTTATTCTATTTATTTATACCCTGCAGTATATGTTTGATTTATTTTTAAGTTTTCCTCTCTTTGATAATCTACAAATAAAATATATAAATCCATAATAAATAGAATAACAGTAGGATTAATAACGTTGATCACATTATACCGAAAATCAACTCGTCACTATGAGCAACAAAAAAAAAAAACCAAATTTGTTACGTTACTTATTAGATACTAAATATATACTGCTCTCCTAAGTCAAAATGCAGTAAATAACTAAGTAGTAGTCTGAGAAAAATTACTTTATCTATATATCTATATATCGTCTTGTTATTTTCTTCACATTTTTAAAATAAATGACTAATAAAATTATTCTTAAACGACTTTTCATCCCATATAACCTAATAAAACTTATGGATGGACTCTATAATAATAAACGGCCAAGACGATATAAGTGGAAAAAGACGTCTTAGGATAAAGGCATCCCAAGGTAATGAGGACAGGTGTAGCCACCGTTATAGATAATTTAATGTTTACTTGTAAACAACGATAAACCATTGCTTACGAAAAAACGATTCTGAGCGGAGTTCAGTTGATAGTGATGCTTAGTAAAATAATTAAATAGGCTTTATATATTTTTTTTAATAATACTTATTTATTATTGCATCGATTTTCTCAGTTTTCTCATGTTTTATCCCGGTTTTTCACATTTGTTAGGAAATCTCCTAAAAACATCGAAAATTAACCACTCTGAAGTACCTCTCCAGTGAAATTTCCTTTTAAAAACATTGCTACCATTAAAAGTTGGAGCAAAATTGCTAGTAGAAAAGTTGTCCACAAGAAAAAAGAAAATCGTAATATTATATAAATATATTCCGTACATTTTTCTGTTTTTTTTTCGGTTTATCGCATTTGATAAGCAAACTCTTGAGAAAATTGAAAAATGACTTTTTTAAGGTACCTCCCCGCGCCGATTTTTTTTCAGAATAGTCACTACACGTAAAAATCAGAGCAAGTCTTCTGGTAGGAAAGTTGTCTATAGAAAAAAAAAAATAAAAAAATATACATCTTTTTAAGACCATAAGCTTCTTCGCTTCACTCAAAATCTAAAACCTGTGCCTAACGATTTGCCGAGCAACGTTACGAAAAGAATATAATGATGTATGGAGCTAATAAAATATATAGACAAAACTTCATGACGTAATAAATGATCATCAGAAAATTCAGAAGCGTAGACAACATTTTTTATTATGTATATATTTATAATTTATAAGATAAACCTAGGGGTAGTGCCTCCGCACTACAAAAAATGGCTCGATTTTAATACAATAAAAATTATTTTTCAAATTTTATTTCAGTTTTTCTTAAAAAATAATTTCTATTTTTCGTGACTTCTGTGACATAATTTCAAGAATCTTTTCAGGAGTATAGGTACTTTTCGATGAATCGATAACAATGTTAATCCATTTAGTCAAGGCTGAAAAATAAATATATAACTGAATTAACCTTAAAGAAGAAATATAATTATTTATTGTCTTCCTTAAGTATATTTATAGCCTTTTTAGACACAAAAACTTCATTTCGGGTATTAATGTGGACACCGGTAAAGTGCATAGAATTTTAAGAAGTTGATAAACATTTGAAATCATTGAGGAATCATCTAGTGTCAGTGCATCAATAACTATCGTAGGACGTTTATTTGTTAAATTACGTTCATATAGCCAGAAATGTAACTCTGAAATTACTGTCTGAACATCAAGCTACAAATTATAAAATTCTTAAAATTCTTGAAAATCAACGTTGTTAGAAAATACACCATTAAAAACCTAAACAACGAGTTCGCACTTCACAAATCGCGTTCAAATACATAAACGGTTTCGGTGAAATATATTATTGTGTATGTTTGATAACGGTAATAAATTGATAATATGATGTGTTCTGTACAGGCAGGACAATAAAACATATTTTGTTCGCCTACAGCTATCGGTTGATAATGTAACATCGTGGCATTCCCGTTTTCATCAGTGTGTCAAAGAATTGAATAACGCTCCCAATCATTTTATTGTATTATTTTATCTCAATCAAATTGACAATCATTTTTTTCTGCTTTATATTGGTATAAAGTATAAACTATAAATTACTAAGTCTCCAAGTCTATATTAATATCAAAGCTTACACTAGGGTTAGTTTCTAAAACATGTTTAGCAAAATTTGAATCAAGGACAGTCTTTTTAAATTTTATTTCTAAAATGTGTTCTTTATATTTTATTTTAAAATTTTTATTTGTCTTACCCATGTAGAAATTATTAAAGTTATATTTAAGTTTATATATACCAGTATTTTCAAAAGAAGGGCGCTTTTTGTGAAGATTTTAGTTTTATTGTTTATATGTTTGATAAAATTATTATTAGTCTTAAAAGCCATTTTTACATTATTTGTATTATTGTATTATTGAATTCGTTAGAAATATTATTTTGATATTTCATACTACAATAGTTAAGTTACATCTAATAGTTAAATTATTTGGTGAGTTGTGTAATATTTTTTCTTTAATACGTGTATTCATTTTTTTAATGGTGTTTTTAATTCGTGTTCTACAACAGCTGTTGTGTGATTGAACCAGAGACAAAACCAGAGTAATCGAAAGTAATAAGAGTCAGCATTATAGAAAAAAAAAAAAAAAAAACAGGTAAGTCAACTGATAACCAAATAAGTTTTGGATTAATATAGGTACGGGCATAGGCGGGGTTAATAATTTAATGTGACATTATCGCGTTGTAGTTACTACGTTTTAAAATTTCAAAAATTAAATTTAATCCGAGTTTTATACGTCGTAAGAAGAAAAATTACTTTTTGAAATTAAAAACACGTTTTTCACAGATTGAAGAAAAGATATTTTTCCGCCTTTTTTTTTATCATGTGTCCCCTACAATTTTATCCTGTTATGTTTACCGGTTAAAAAATCAATGGCGATGATAAATTCGAAATAAATGATTATACAATTTTAATTTGATTGCGTCCAGTCGATCCCTTCTCGTGCCATAAAGTAGTTGAAATTTCACGAATAAAATAACAACAGTGTTAATAATATGCGATAGGTATGGAACGGCAAAACGTGTTCTTTAAAACTAATTGTAATTAACCGCGATAAAGAACCGTAAACAAATATTCACGCATACCTACCAACGCGTAATTCATTATGGATTCTTTTAAACATACACGCAGACATAATAATGCTATAACCCAAATTGGATTTGTTCAAGTTTTAAATACCTACCTACTTATCTGATTAACAGTGTGTGTATATATGTGTGCATACATGTATATATATATATATATATATATATTTATACTTAATATAAATTTATATAAAAAACAATATGTGCGTAGCCATAACCATAATTGTCCATTATTGTGTATCGGATTGCGCGTACATGGTTTTTACGGTACTCTGCGCAAAGTGTCTACGCGCGTGGACTTATAAGAACCCGGCCGGTTTACCGGGGATCGTCAAATCCGAACAGACCACGGTGGCGCGCGCACTTTTACAATATTGCCGTATACTCGCACGTTACCGGAATAAATCACCCGCAGACATGACGTCTCCAGACACCGCCGTCCGGTTTTTCCGCGTTACGATGGCCTGCGCGGTCGCCTTTGCGGTCTGCTCCGTGCGTCTAGTCACTGCTGTGCCGGAGATGCGCCAGCAGCAAGAGGAAGGAGGCTTCGGTTCGGTCTTGTGGTCGGTGCTGGACGGTTGCTACGACTCGGACTCGGCCGAACCGATGGCCGTGTGTCTCAAGTCCAAAGCGCTAACCGCGCTGGACCGGGCGCTCGCCAGACCCACTGTGGCCATAGCGAACGGCGTGGCGCTGACCGCTCGCGACAGCAAGTCTTTGGGTAATCGGCTCACCGAGAGAATAGATCGTGCCGTCTTGGACGCCGCCAGGGACTCGAACCATAAGAGCACCCTATTGGACAACATGCTCGCCAGCCGGATGAACGAGTTTGTGTCCACCAGAGCCATCGTGCTGGACACATTAGCCACCCAAGAAGGTGAGAACCGAGTTTGTGACATCACATGTTAATGACGTATTTTCTGGGTAGAGGAGGGATCCATAGTTCATGACACTCATGTACCTGGGCGTTTTTTTTTTTTTGAGACGGTTCGATATTGAATATGCGTACATGTTAATTCGATCGTTTAATTGTTTAACTACAAATAACTACAATTTACCAATAATCAGTTTTTTGGTGTGATAAAGTCTTTATCATATAGATGCGTTGCCTTTACCGCGATTAATATTCAGCAATAACTTGAAATCCTAATAGCACAACTACACGGCTAAGTATAGTACATTTAATTGCTATGTTTACACATATTGCTTAACTAGGCTGCAGGAACAATTACCCGATTTGATTGATTTTGTCGGTTTGGCAATGGTTTCGGTTCTGACAGGTCTGGTACCTTTGCCATCCTCCCCGGTCCGCTTTCCAAGTGTGCCGTCTCCAATGTTTTGCGGATGATATGAACATATTTATGAAGGTTGACTCCCTCGATGATTGTAAAGCACGTCGGAATGATTTTGATGACTGTCAAACGGGGGAAATACCACGGTTTGTCCCTAAACGCCAATAAGTTTAAATCCACGTCTTACAGCAAAAGCCGTCATCCTATTATATTCACACAGTCTATCAATGATTCTAAATTCCTCTCAATAAACATCGTTCGGGAATTGGGTTTCGTCTTTTTTATTCCTAAACTTACTCAGCATTCACATATCGTCTTTTAAACCCAAACCCGTGTTAAAAACGTATAATGGCTGTTGTCGAATTGCCCGAACTCTGCTCTCTAGACATTTAATGTTATCGTTTGTATTTTTTGTTTTTTATTTTTTTTGTTTCGTCGTTCCCGGCAGGTCGCAGTAAGAAAAAGGACCAGAAGTCGATGTTTCGAGCCCTCATGATGGTCGGTATGATGGCCGTGGCAGTTCTGGGACCAATGGCGTTCGGGTTTGTCGCCTTGTTAGCCGCTAAAGCCTTGTTGATCGGTAAAATTGCGCTGGTATTGTCCGGTATCATATCGCTCAAGCATTTCTACCAACCTCAAAAGACTGTACCACAAACACATCATTACGATCGCAGGATCGAACTCATGGCCAACAACGGAGCGTACCAACTCGGGCCATCATAAGCAACTTCTCCAGAATAACATCACCAATAACCGAATATCAAATCGCCGTTTCGACCACGGAAATTATTTATTTATTAACTATTTATTTATTATAACGTGTAATATTATTGTTTGAAGTGATCTGATAACATACTAATATACATATACAATACAAGATGATTCGTCATTTTAAAATTATGACGGAAAAAATATTTATTTTAAACCCCGAGTTTATTATTTTAAGATATTATAATGTTAATGAGATGAGTGTTCTTTTTTTTCACGGAAAACATTTTTACGTTTAGTAAAAATGGCGTCCACGAACTCGGTCTACCCATTTTAACCAACCCACTCCAAAAATATGCCGAAAACTAGCGAGTAATTAGCAAATAATAGCAAGTTGGTTTTCAAAATTACCAAGACATTTCTACATTTTGTATGATTTATTTAAAATTAGATGAACCAGGTTCAGGTAGCCCATTCACAAAACCTAATCTACTCTAAAATTATGCCAAAAATGACGGTCATACTTCACACGATGGGTGGGCTACTGTTGTAAGTGAGAAGTATAGAAGGTAGCGGAGGATCTTAATGTACACCTATATACATTGATTAATCATAGCTAATGAAAAATAATTTTGAGTGAAGTTCGATTAAATATGTTTTGAAAGGCCGTAATATTTACAATTTTCGTCAAAATTTGATATTAAAATTTTTATAAAACAAAATTCTATATAACACTCAAATTTTTATGACCATAAAAATAACATGTATGTAACAATGAATCTCTTGTTAAATTTTCAAGCATTTCTGTTTTGCCTAACAATTTTATTCACAGAGTATCTACCAAATAAAAATTACCTAAAAAATTGCAAAATTAAAATGTCTCTAAATAGTTCAAAACTGGCTATAATGTTTTGAAGATTTTGTCACGTCTACAAAAGGCAAACATATAATTGTTATTCAAATTTCAAGTAAAAATATTTTTAGCTGAATTACAAAAAAAAAATCAAAATTAAAAACAATAAAAGAAATATTTTCGTAAATTTTCTCGTAATTTCTACGTTTTTTTTTTTTTTGGTTTTGTACAATTATTTAAAAAATACACAGAGAATCAAAAAACTGGTCACAAACAAGAGTAAAAATTCAACAAAAAAGGTCTCTTGTTGTTTTCTATTGGAGCAATAATTTTGGTAGAAAACATAATCCGACAAGGTTTTAAATAAAGGAATGCTACAGCCGCGCGCCGCGCCGTATAATTATGTTTTTTTTTTTTCGGCATTTTCCTGTTATTTTATATTATTACAAAAATTACTTTTGATATCACAAAACAACTTCCTCTATCAGTAGTTATATTATATTATAAGGAAAAAAAAATGATCTCCTGTTATTTTTCGGTTGGAGTAATATTTCTGGTAGAAAAATTAATTATCTATAAAACAATGAAAACAATAAAAATAGCAGAAGCGTCTCCAGACCTTGACTATGGGGGGGGGATTATTAAATTTAATATTAATATTATTGATAATAAATAAATGACTGACGTATTTCGCACGATGGGTGGACCACTGTTATTGATGAGAAGTCGGGAAGGTAGGATATTAGAAGAAATTTATATATGGTATCCGGTGAATTGATCGCAAACAATTTAGGATCTGTACTCAAGCAAATCTAAACATTGCCAACAAAAAACGATTTTGAGCGGAACTCGGTTAATTGTTTTGCTCAAGGAAGCTTTCGGGTCAATTTCATGGGGGAAAGGTAGCATGGTAGCAAGGTAAAACAGTAAAATTTTAATTTAATTGTATTTTTTTGACATTAAATAAATAATAATTAAATTAATGATAATATGAATAACAAAAATAATAATAATAATTAATAAAAGTTAGATAACCATGTCCAAAATACTTTTATTTTAAGCAGCGTTTTGTAAGCGGTTTGATTAATAATACTTTCTATATTCATGTTTTTATTTCGATGAACATTGAAAAGTGATAAGCCAGTTAGCCTCTTTTCATACTTTTTTTTTACCACTAAGTACGACTTTTAATGAACGTCATGTTAAATTTTCAAGCATTTTAGTTTTGTCTAACAATTTTATCCACAGAGTAACTACCGAATAAAAATGACGTACAAAACTCGCAAAATTAAAGTGTCTATAAATTGCTCAACAATTATACTGTGTCAAGAAAAGGCAAATATAAGTTTTTTGAAAAGTTTCAAATTTCAAGTCTCTACGAATGTTTTTAACTGAATTAAAACAAAAAACAAGATTCAAAATAATAAACGCATTATTTTAGTAAATTCTTCGGTTTTCCTTAAATTTTATCCTGGGTTTTCCTGATATTATGAAAATTGCTTGGAAAATCAAAAAATGATCTTCCTAAACTACCATCTTGTTAACATCATATTTACTTTCAAAAAAGGTGCTATACTTACATATTGAAGCAAGATTTTTAGTAGAAATTGTTTACAGTATTAAAAAAAAAAAAAAAAAACTATCATTGTAAATACAATAAGCACTTTCTTTACCATACTGAGAATTTAAAATTTAAATTAAAAGAATCATTTCCAATTTTGATTATAAAAATATATTATTTTATTATATCTTTGCAAATTGATTGTTTTCACTTAGTTTTATATAATTCTATATCACTCCTAAGAGAATATTCATTGAAATTTATAAATGAAAAGCGTTTTATTCTTGTTCCAATCAAAGTATTACCAAGATCCGGAATCATCTTTATGGCATTTGGAATCAATTGCATTTGTACTTATTTGTACTATGGATGTTTTTCAAGACAAAAATGAACATTACACAGTTTATGGGAGGGGGAGCGATTTTCTCCCTCGCTAATTCCCTCCCAGGGACGTGCCTGGAAAACAGTAATGCTTGGTCGCGGCGCAATGTAAATATTCATTGTTTTAACTATAATTTTATTTCAGTTTTACCCAATTATTTTAGAAAACCCCCTGGAAAATTAAAAACTGACCTCCTCAATACATCAATGAGATAAAATATCCTTTCAAAAAAATACCACACTTGATGCACTAGAACAAGATTTCTGATAGAAAACTTATTTACAGATAAAAAAACATAATTATAAGAACAATACATTCGTCTCTTCGTTCAAAATCTAAAAAAGCAAATAATTAGCGAACAAAGCTAGTTTGTTTTATAAGTTAACAAGCTAAATTACTATTTGCTAATCACAATTTATACCAGTTGGGCCAAGTTCAGGTGGTCTACCCACAAAATTATTTTTTAATATTTAATTTTAATAATATTAACCGTATCATGTCAGTTCATATAAGACGGTACTTACCTATATCTAAATAGCTACCTATATTTATTTTACATTTTATTTTTATTTTCTCACTCAATAAAACAAGACATAACAAATATAATACCATATAATAATTACATATGCATTATATATTTTCTTTAATAATACTTGTTTAATATTGTACCTATTTTCTCGTTTTTCCTAGGTTTTTCACATTTATGGGAAAAACTCACGAGGAAATCAAACATGACCTCCCTAAAATACCTTCCCAGTCAGATTTCTTTTCAGAAAAGTACTATCATTGTAAATCAGTACCTATATATAAATATAATATCCACACCGAGCTACTGATCATTAGTGCAACTGTATACTTGAAGTGAAATAAGGCCTCACACAAGTAATTTCGTAATAACGATGTCTATGAGTTAAACAGTTAAGGGGTCTATTTTGCTAAGGTATTTTCGTTTGCAGTGATTTATTGTTGTATACAGTCCAGACCGTAGCAGACAAATACTGTGAAACTATATAGTGTTTTGTGTATCTCTCATATCTAATACCTCTCTATTGGATGTCCCTAATTTTAAATTTTAGATCTGTGTAGAACGAGGAATATATTGGTTTTACTATGTGTATTTTTATTTAATTTGTTGTTTTGTATCTGTAAACACTTTTCTAGCAAAAATCAAGTACCACGAATAAGAAAAATTACAAAACATCTTTTTGTTTTGCATTTTGGCCAAGTTTTTTAATTATCAAAGTGGTTTTCAAAAATATTTACTTAAAAGTAATAAACTTAAAAGAAAAATAAATAAAATGACGATGTTAACGATTTCATTATTTCAAATATTTCTATCGATAATTATTTGCTTTTTCTATCAGAAAACTTCCATCGAAATTCAATTGTATACAGGGTGATCAATTCAACGTAGGACATTCATTATCCCGAAAAGTATTAACTCATTAAACATTTTTTTTTTAGAAAATTTAAGGAACAACCAGCTATAAAATGTTGCATTATCATTATTTCTGTCACTCTTATTTTTGGGAGTGAAAGTGTGAAACAACTATCTGCTTTTGATTTTCAGATAGCAACTTATATTAAAAATGCTATACATAGATTGAGTATTAATTTAAAAACATTTTAATGTTTAAACTTTTCATTTTCGTCAATCTGTTGACGAGATATCAACATTAATATTTTGGCAGAGGGAGAGTAATGGAGCATAATTTATGTGACGGCACGGCCACTCGGTGCTTCACTACTCTCCCCGCGCCTAAACATTTTAACATCTAACATTTTAAAATGTTGTTTCTTAAATTTTCTAAAAACAAATATGTTTAATAAAGTTAATAGTTTCCGGGATAATGAGTGTCTTACGATACAGATTGATCCAAGGCCTGACTATACTGTGTCCCCTGACACACTTTATGTTCCCTAAAATCATAATGTGTCACCTGAATTATAAATGTGTGTTCCAAGTTTTGCAACGTGTTTTTAGTTTAAAATGTAGAAATAACAAATCATCAATACAAATTAATCTTATTTATCTCAATATAAATTGATAACAACTTCCTTGTCATCAATATTATACAAATATACTTTAAACTTTAACCACGGCCGGCGATTATAAATATTATATAACCAAGATGTACTAGCTTTAATCGTGAATATAGGTAACGACTATACCTTGTGTTTATAAATATACTACTCATATGTACTCTAGGTAAGTAGGTAATCTCGAATTTGTGACAACAACTCATTATAGTTATTATTGTTCTGACGATGTATTCCAGTGGCGGTTTGTCAAATGTTTGACTTTTTTCAAAAAGAAAAAAATCTATTCTAGGATAATGGAATCGGGTGCAGTCACTGTTATAAGTAATTTAATGTATAT
This sequence comes from Cinara cedri, assembly GCA_902439185.1. Classification (NCBI taxonomy): domain Eukaryota; kingdom Metazoa; phylum Arthropoda; class Insecta; order Hemiptera; family Aphididae; genus Cinara; species Cinara cedri. The sequence goes on along the minus strand of CABPRJ010001459.1, from coordinate 68,993 downwards.
CTGTAAGCAACGATAAACAATTGCTAACGAAAAACGATTCTAAACGGAGTTCAGTTGATAGTGATGCTTTGTCAACAATATGCATGTCATATTATGGTAAAATAATAAAATAGGCATTATATATTTTCTTTAATAATATTTGTTTAATATTGTACAGATTTTCCCGTTTTTCCTACTTTTTCCCGGTTCTTCCCATTTGCTGGGAGAACTCTTAGGAAATGACCTTCCTAAAGTACCTCCCCACTCAAATTTTCTTTCAGAAAAGTGCGATCATTGTAAATCGGAGCAAAATTGCTGGTAGAAAAGTTGTTCACAGAAAAAAAATCGTAATATTTTACTAATATATTTCATACATTTCCAGTTTTTTATTTTAGATTTTTTACATTTGTTGAGAAAACTCCGAAGAAAATCGAAAAATTACATTTCTTAAATTATATCCCTAACAAAATTCCCTTTCAGAAAAGTTGCTACACTGTTAACATCAAAGAAAGATCTCTGGTAGAAAAGTTGTCAACAAATAAAACAGTTGTAAAACTTCTTTCGTATATTAGCGCTATTTCAGAAAAATAAAAATGTCATATTTTTGTTTTTCTACGTTATTTTCATAACCATTAATGAAAACTGAATACAACCATATAGAGGAAAAACAAACAAATATTTACGGCGTTAAACATGTCAATAATTTAGTATTTAAACTAAAACTTTATTTTTTTATGGAACTTTAAAAATTACTGTCTTCAAAACTGAAGTGGATAGTGGTTTTATCTCTAACTTAACCTACGAAAATAAGGATGGTAAATAATTATAGTAATGTAATGTTTTAGAGCTTTTTTTTTCATAAAACGTTTAAAAAAAGTTAATACTTTCTGAGATAATGTATTAATAATATTCTCGGATTGGTCGTTACTCTGTATGATCATATACTTATTATAAATATTATTTTATGTTAATATAATTTATGAGAAAATAAAAGAAATGAAAAACGAAATATGGCGTATACTATTAGGTTAGGCTAGTTGGGAATAAAACGAGAGTTAGCGCGAAGCGTGAACGACCGGATTTCTATCCTAAAAAAAAAAAAATAATACACAGTACGATAAAAAAAATTTAATTACGAACGTACGTATAATATGAAGGATTTTCAGTATATTTATTTACAGAAACAGAAACGGAAGCGGTCCGTGTATGTAATTATCGTATTCCGGTCTGCGCGTCCGTCGAGGAGGGGTGAGAAATATTATACTCGATAGAATTAGATTTTGAGCGCTGCAACGAGAAATATGACGTATTGGTTTCACTAAAACATGTACGTTTTTTAAAAATAAATTAACTGGAAACCATTTTTATACGGGTAATCTTATCAAGTCAGTGCAAATGGGAGGTGAATTTTTCTCAACGATTTTATAATAATCGAAAAAAATACATTATTAACTCACATTATTGATCAATCTATACAGATTATAATAAATCTCGTGTTAAATTTTAAAACTTTTCTATTCAGTCAAACAATTTTATCTACATAATTATGTACAAAAGAAAAACTACGTAAAAACTCGCAAAAACCTGTAGCTAAAATTTAACCACGTTTAGATAATTATTTTGTGATGGTCTCTGCTCTTTTTAATAATTTTTAACAAAAAATCAAAATCAAAATTTATGAAACCAAAAATACAGGTTTTTCGGTTTAACCCGATTATTGTAAAAATAGGCTGAAAAAGCGTGTATCTGACTAACCAACTGGAACCAAAATTGAAATATCCAAAATATTGAAATATTAAAAAATAAAAAAAAGACGTCTTAGGAAAATGGAGAAGTCTGTAAACAACCATTGCTAGCGAAAAAATAATTCTGAGCGTAGTTCAATTGATAGTAATGCTTTGTCAACAATATAATGTATGTTATATTATGATAAAATAATCAAAAAAATAACATTACATATGTTTTTTTTTAAATATTTATTAAATATTATACCGATTTTCCCGTTTTTCTTGCATTTATCCCGAATTGCCCACGTTTTTCCTGGTTTTTCACATTTGCTGGGGAAACTCCTGGGAAAATCGAAAAATTACCTTTCTAGTACCTCCCCAGTCTGATTTCCTCCAGAAAAAGTCGAGGAGTATTTTTCGATTAAAATAGTCCGAGCGCGCGATGGTTTAGTCACTAAGTAGATCTTAAATGCATTTGTTTATTTCTCTGTTAAGGTAAAAGGAAAAATAATAAGTGCCAACATTTTTTTTAAACACTAGTTTGTACTTGCGAATCCTAGGATAACAATAAATATGTATAATCTTTAGGCTACGACAAAAATACTCTAAAGAAGACAATATAGATAGTTATATTTATCATAACAATATAATAAAATATCCGCATTTTATTAAAACCTCAACAAGTAATAATTTCAAAACTTAGTCAATCACTCAATTCTAATTTCACCATCATTTTTAAATCGGCGATATATAAACTATGTTCAAAAAACAAAAATTGAAAAATTAGATTTGTTCCACATAATTTTTTACTCAAAAGATTTTCATCAAAATTTCATATTGATATTCCTTTATAAAAAAAATACTACGTTAAACTCAATTTTTTTTTTTGTAAAAAAACTACAAAGTATGACTTTTAATGAACCTCCTGTTAAATTTTCAAGAATTTCTGTCAAGTCTAACAATTTTCATCATAGAGTATCTACCGAATAAAAATTACGTACAAAACTAGTAAAATTAAAATGTCTAAAAATAGCTCAAAAACGACTTGAACTCTTTGAAAATATTTGCTCCTTTAGAAAAGACAAATATAAATTTTTTGTCTAAATTTCAATTGTCTATGGATATTTTTAACTGAATTACATTATTAACAACATTGGAAAATAATAAAAGCATTATTTTCTTGAATTTCCCATTTTTCTTACGTTTTATCCTGGTTTTTCCTAGATATTATGAAAACCGCATGGATAATCAAAAATTTACCTCCCAAAAGAACGATCTGGACAACATTTTCTTTCAGAAATAGTGTCACGCTTAAATACTTGAGCAAGATTTCTGGTACAATTTTGTACACAGGATAAAATAAAAAATCTTAGTAAAACTAATACATTTTTCGCTAAACTCAGAATTTAGTTTAAACATTTTACCACAGAGTATCTAACAGTAACTTATAAATAAAAATACTTATAGAAATCTTGTAAACAGGAAATGTCTATAATTTGTTCAAACATATTTTCAGACTATTTTGAAAATTGTAACATTAATAGAAAAGACAAATATTAATTTTTTTGTCATAATATTCTAGTATTTTGTGTAAAAACCTACCGGTCTCTACGAATATTTTAAACTAAATTTTAACAAAAAGAATCAATATTGAAAATAATGAAACTCTTACATCTTTTTGCGGTTTTTTATGGATTTTGCTCAATTATTCAGAAAATTTCACGAAAAATAAAAAAAAAAAAATCTTAATCAAGCCAAGGTTAAAAACCCAATATTTTAATCAGCATCAGGTTAAAAATGCAACAAAAAAGTCACCTGTCTTTTTTCGATTTAATCAATAGTTTTGGTTGAAAATAAAACACAAACCGTAAAAATTTAAAATAAATAAGTGTCGTAAATTTAAATTTACGAGTTTTAATTTTTCGCGATTTTCCAATTTTTCTAAATTATTACAAAAACTGCCAGAAAATCAAAAAACAAATTAAATACTCATTAATTCAATTAAAAATAAAACAAAAAAGGGTCTAATATCATTTTAGATTGGATCAACAATTTTATTAGAAAAGTTGTTTACAGACAGACAAAAATACTCATCATGGTGAAATCAATGGATCCTTCGGTACGCTCCGAATTTAAAATTCCGATTACATATTTCCAAATATAATAACATGTTCAATTTTTCATTTATTTGTTGTCGTTTTGCCCTCTATAATATATGTATCTACTTATTAGGAATTACTGAATGCAAAATTCTACCAGAAACTTGCATCTATGTTTCTTGATCGGAACCACTAATCTGGTCGAAAATCGTGTTAACTGCAGATAGATGTAAAACCATAAAAATATTTTTTTGTTAGCCACTTTTAGATTCTCAATGTAGCGAGAGATTTACTGGTTTTGTAATAATGTCTGTAACAACTTTTCTACCAGAAATTTTGCTCCAATCAAAAAATAACAAGACGACTTTTTTGTTGTATTTTAGACTTAGTTGGTGCATTTAAGAGGTCATTTTTTGATTTTACCAGGAGTATTCAAAATAATTTTCAAAACCCGGAAAAAAAAATTAACGGTAAAACGTGTTTTACCCTGGTACCACTATATTAAAACTTTGACTTCAAAACCGAACGGTATTATGTAATACATCATGTAACAATTTGTTATCCTAAAAAAACATTTTGTAACCGCTCTAGAACACTTGAAAATCGGATTTAGCAAGTGATGCCAAGATTATCGAATCGATACCCAATAAAGAAGTTTACAGGCTTAAAGGAAAAATAGACAAATGTTTACATGTTTATATGATTTAATTTGTTTTTTAAATTATTCGAATTATATTATCTATCTAAAATCTGGCTCTAGTCAAAGAGAAAAAGAAATATATTAAAATGCAATTTGTATTTTAGAATATAATTATTAAAGTGGTCATTAGCTATAGAGGTCAAATTTTTTAAATAACTTTAAGTACCCCATCTTTCAAACTTCCCACCTAGAACAGTGGCGCATCCATCATCAGTATCGGATCTTTTTTCTTCTGGCTTTTTTCTCGCCTAATATAGTTAATAATATCGTTTTGATTGGCTCGATGTTTCTCCTCTGTCAAACATATCCGCTATAATTGACCCCCTGGTTTGTATAGTTAGAAAAACTTCAGAATTTTTCTTAGGCGTGTAGTATTTATTTTATGAATTAATCGAACATATTTAGTTGTACGAGATTATCACATTTAGAAAATGTAAATTAAAATAATTATTTTTATAGCTGAAAGTATTCGCGTGAGCTATAGACCGTAAATTTACACCATTATACCCGGATTTCGTTGGTACACGTATAGAGGAAAGAGTCGGTCAGTGACTACACATTCCGAAACGTTTATTTTTTATTTTTTATTTTAACATATTCGGCTATGTTAACTGGTATGATCTCATGTTAGAATCATGTTAGATATTTTGTCTGCTAACATAAAATTATTTTCCCGCTCTAGTGATCAAACCGTCCTAATCATTGGTCACCCTGTGGTCTAATATTATTAATTTAATTTAGATACATATAGATGTATGATTAATATCATTATATTGATATAATATAATTAGACTAAACAATAATGTTTCTACGTAGCAAATCGAATGAAAATTGAAAACAATTATGCAATTTTAATAGTTAAATAGCAAAATTATTTTTTAGTATATCAAAAATAATGTAAAACGTATATAATTGTACCCTTTGTGTATAGACGACTAAAACGGTCAAGTAACAAAAAAGAAAAAGAGCTAATACTGCGGATGGGTGCACCACTGTTGTAGGTGGATGGTCGGGAAGGTAAGATACATAAAGTTACTTAATTCATATCCGCCAAAAACGATAAATCATTGCTAACGAAAAGCGATTCGGCGTGAAGTTCTGTTATACATATTTTTAAATGTCGTAATTTTTACGATTTCCGTCAAGATTCAACCTTAATATGCTTCAAATAAAAAAAAAACGTAAGTACCAGTGTTCTTACAAGAGTAGAAAGATGTATTTTGTATAATAGAGATATTTACAAAACAATAAATAACTGAAGACTGAAATTTGATCTAAGGGGGGGGGGGTGAAATTTGTAACAACCAAAACGACCAAAACTATCCCTGGGAGTTTCGTAAGAGTGTACAAAACTAATAGAACATCATCTATCCGCAATATCATGGTTAATTTCATATTGAATTCCAACTTAACTATTATCACTTCAATTGGCCTCCAAAACAATCCTCAATTCCCAAATTTGAGCTTATTTTCTTAAAGCAGTATTATAAACATACATAATATAAGGTTATTAGATCAGGTTAGTTTCAAGGTTCGATAACCGGTGGTGTATTTTGCATTTAAAAAAAAAAAAAAAACGTTTTTGGAGTTTTGTATCATTTTAAAGTATTGTAATAGTCTCTTATTTTGACAAAAAGTTGACAAACAAACAGTGATATAATTTTGTAGATAGATAACGTTTACAGTCCTATAGAGTCCCAGAGTCGTGATGACTGAACATATTAACGAAATACAAACGTATAAATTACTACTTTGTACTCACGTACTTTATATATTAACGATATAAAATTAACTAAAAAATAAATAATCACACATAAACTAGATTAAAAATTCGACAACAAACGTTTCTTGTCGTTTTTCTATCGAAGCAATGTTTAATATAAGCTGTACAAATTTAAAATAAAATCGTTGCGCCGTAATTTTCGTCTTTTTTGGTTTTTCCCAATTATTATGAAAAATACTTTAAATACCAAAAACGAATTTCCTTAAATGTGGCTGTAAAGTAAAAGAAACAAAATAAATCCCTTGTCATTTTTCGATTAAAGCAATATTTCTGGTAAAAACCATAAGTTGCAAAAATTAAACTAATTAAACTTAACTAAACTTAAACTAAATAAATAAATTTTAAATTTTGGGTTTTTCCCAATTATTATGAAAAATACTTTAGATAATATCAAAATACGAATTTCTCTGTCAGCAGCTATATTATTTTAAAATTTAGAAAAGAAAAATATACGTTTTCTATCAAATTTTCAAGTGTCTACTAATATTTTAAACTGAGTAACACACAGGCAAAAAAAAAAAAATTGAAAATAATAAAACCAGTATTTCTGTAAACTTTATCTTTTTTTTTTAACTTTTTGAAACTTCTATCTTGAACTATTTTAGGCATTTATCATACGATTCCAACACTACTAAACGTAATTAAACAATTTCGAAACCAATTCTCGTATTTTGAAGTCTTCAATCCGGATTTTGTTGTCTTAAATCCGGATTTAGGTCACATCGCGTTGTAAAATCACTCATTCATTTCACGCTACACTTAGAGTTTCAAAAAAATAAAAGAAATAGAATTGACCCTATGAAAGCCCTCCGAGAAAATCGTCGAATCGTGATAAAAAAAAAAAAAATGAACTCTATACCCGTACGAATACGAATTTCTCGTGAAACTCGAATCTTATTGTTGCCGAAAATGGACACGATTACGGGCACGGCTCCTACACCTATACGGTCCAATTAATTGTATCATTAACACACCGTATACGAGTATAATAAGTATAACGCGTGCATCGGCAACGGCTACGTGATTTCCACGGTGCTTCGGTCGCGTGACGCGCACGCGGTATATAAGCTGACGGTCGCCGGACGGGAACCATCACAGCCGAACACATCCCGGTCGAGTTCGCACATATTCACCTCCCGTGTGTGCGTAGACTCCTGATAACCGTAACGCACCTATTGCGCACCGTTTCGCGGCCCGCAGAAATACCGCCGGACAACACAATAGTATTATCACGATGTGTTCCACTGCAGCCGTTGTCCGGAGAGTCTCGTGCGTTTGCGCGGCCGTCGCCTTGGCCGCCGTCATATCGCAGGCGTCCGCGTCGTCCGCGGAACAGCAGCAGTCCGCCGGCGGTCTCGGCACGGTCTTGTGGTCGGTGCTGGACGGCTGCCTGGGCCCGGACTCGACCGAACCCACGGCCGTGTGTCTCAAGTCCAGGGCGCTGACCGCGCTGGACCGGGCGCTGGCCAGACCCACCGTGACCGTGGCCGAAGGCGTTTCGCTGGCCACGCGCGCCGGAAAGTCCCTGCCCGTAGATCTGTTGCAGGCCGAGAAGGCGGACCGCGCCGCCCTGGACGCCGCCAAGGATCCGGACCACAAGAACGCACTGCTGGACGACCTGCTCGTCGGCCGGCTGAACGATTTCGTGTCCACCCGGTCTATCGTGCTGGACGAATTGGCCGGAGAAGAAGGTTAGTTGGCTGTTACATACTGACCGCATAATAATTTAAGGCCCACGAGGGGGATAGGGTGGGAAATTCCTCACTAAAAAGGAATTTAGGTACTGCGTGAGGGATAATATAGTGATGGTGAAACTGTGAGAATAAAATACAAAATGTGCAAGTTTACCATATCTAAAATTAAAAACGGTTTATCTCATATTTTTAATTAATAGAGGGAAGCGTGTAATTTTTGAAAATCTAAAAAGGGGCGCGGGCGTAGAATAAAAGAACGTTTGAAAACACTGTTTTGGAGCACTTTTTCTTTCGTTGTAGTGAAATTCATCATCGTATACATTCAAATCTGTGCACAACACGTTTGGGTATTTTTATTTTTTTTTTACATCTAGGGCACTCAATTGTGTTATTATATATCGCTGATGTCCGATTTAAGTACTTAAAAAAAAAATGTTTAGATTTTCAACGTTCGGTGTTTTATTATTATTGTATTATATATTTGTCCATAGGTCGTAGCAAGAAAAAGCAACAGAAGTCAATGCAACAAGCCATCATGATGGCCGGAATGACGGCCGTGGCAGTGCTGGGGCCGATGGCTTTCAGTTTCGTCGCAATGTTGGCCGGCAAAGCCTTGTTGGTCAGCAAAATCGCTCTGGTCGTGTCCGGTATTTTGGCGCTCAAGAAACTTTTCCAACCGCAACCGAAAAAGACCACCCACACCACGATCGAGGCGATACCGCATTATTACAGCGGCGGCGGTGGCGGCAACGGTGGCAGTGGCGGCGGTGGCGAACAAAACGTCGAACTGAACGCGCACGACATGGCGTACTCGCAGTACTCGCATCAAAAGTGACGGATTCTGTCGGCCGTTAACTATTAATTTATTAATTATTTATATAAAACATATCGCCAAAGTAATGGCGTTCAAATGCCATGTCTAATTGCCCGTGTTGAAATATTTTACGAAAATTAATATATTTATTTTTATCAATATTTTAACCGTTATTTTCGTACAAATCCTACATTACATTGTGCTCGGAACGGGGGGGGGGGAAGCAAAGAAATTATTACGACTTATAGAATAGTAATTGTTCCCGAACTAGGTACTCGATCCTTTAAAAATAAAAGTAAATGTGAAAAACAGTTGACAGTGATGTGATAATAATATATATATTTATATATATTATAAGGATAAACCCTATACCCGATAATTGAAACTGAAAACCATGATTTGATTTTACCATTAACCTACAACCTGATTTTTTTTTTAACGTTATTTCCATATCCCAGAGACATTATAGTTTTAGACGTTCATCATGGAAAATATCGGTTAAAAAAACCAAAATCTATATCGATAAAAAATATACCACCAATATAGAGTGTATGTAACGGTCCACTGTAAATACAAATGTTTGAGTCATCAACAAATTGGGGTGGTCGGCGACCTACTGAAAGTTTTCTAAGCCGGTGTCGGATGGATGCCCGTAATTCTTAGCAGACAAAACATGATAACACGGATATAAAAATACAATTCACACGACGGTCGGCGCGTCTTGAGGCGATATCACCGCTGTGCCCACGCGACCTAAATAAAATTGGATTTCATTGTAGTTTCATGATTCGTGCTCTCTTGGCCGATATTACCTTGCGTTCACACACAGGTTACCATAATAAAATTTTATTTTACCACGATAGACATTTTTAATATTCATCGTAGTTTGACTCTAGATACATGAATGCATAGAGGCGCCAGGTTTTGGAAATGTCATGGGGGTCTGTGCTATGATTCACCCATTATTTATAAAAACGGCTGTTTTCACCAACTAGTTTGTAAACTGAGAGATGTCTTAAGTCTTTGAAGTGCAGCAAATGACCCTGTGATCATTCTGCTGTAACTTACAAAGATAATGTTAATTGATTGTAAAAAAGACGTGCTAGGGTAATGGGGACTAGTGTAGCCACTGCTGTACGTAATTTAATGTTGATCTGTAAGCAACGATAAACCATTGAGACCAGTGAAACGTCGATTTAGAGAAAAATTAAATTTTTATTATCATTCCTTAAAGACAAAAGACAATTAATTTTTTGTTTATCCACTTGGGAAAATTTTCAAAACAGCCATTTTGTAAAAAATATTATTCAATACTATAATATTATTGAATGTGTGAGTGTATCACACATTCATATTCGATGAATAATTTCTTAGTTATAGTCGTTTTAATTAGGCGTGATAACAATTAATATCAATAAAATAACACGTTATTTGATAAGTAATTACAAACAGCACGATAATTCTTTGTATTATATTGAACATTAATTTTTTTCACGCCTATTTTCTAGAAATCAAGGGATGAAAATATTAATTTAATTTTTCTCCAAATCGATATCCCCCTCGAAGACAAACTTGTTGACGAAAAAATTGATAACAATTTAACATTAACAGTGCTAGAAAAATCCGTGTTCGACGGATTTTTCTAATGGGACACACTTTATACATACATGATATATGTGATTAAAAACATTTTTCCACTTCTTATAGAGAACGGTGATGAAAAATGACAATTATTTATTCTCGGAGTGTTTTCGAAAATATTAGCAAACGCACAATTTTTCGATGATCGGACCACGAGGAGTGAGACATAAATCAATTAAAATATTATTAATATATAATCCGGCTTTGTGAGAAAGTATTATAAAATAGTATAAACGAAAATAAAATCTAAACTAACTAGGTGAGTTATCAATAATCCAAAAACACTGTAAAATAGAGTGCCTGGATATGTGAAAATGGTACCGATAAAATTTCAAACAGTAAAATAGTTTCAAATGCTGACCGATACGGCGTAGTGTGGTGCGATGCGATGCTATGCTATGCTCTTCGGGGTGTAACGCACCCACATTAATGTTCATTTACATGGGCACGCACTCACATGACCGGATGTACTTGTCGCACATGTTGCCTAATTTTTACTCCGTAGAAAATAACCGACTAGAACTCGTTTAATAATATTGTTAAATAGGTACAGCCAATAGTATTATTATTTTATCGTCACATCGGTACACTAAAGCGTAATTTTAGAACATCGCAGAAGAAACATTATGCCAAAGAAAACCAATCTATTGGTGTAAAATCGTATGACAAAAAATTATTTTTTCATGTGATTCTTTTTTATGCGAAAAATGTTAAATTATTTTTAATCTTAAATTATTTGCCTGCGTATATCTATGCAAATTATTACAATTTACCTGTTTCAATCCTTCCATTTTGTTAACTAATTGATCGACAGCTTCTACTCATATCTTATAATGATCTAATTCAAATTCTGTATAAGTCTGGGTGGGAATGTTTTTTAAGTCAAATACATATTACAGTACTTATTGTGTGTTTAATAAAAATATTTTTCAACAGTGATCCAAAAGACGAATCATCCCAGGTCTCCCCACGCACTCCTGCGTGCATATTATTTAGTACTTTGTGAGTCAGGTGTATGTTTGTATACTTAAAGTTTTAAGTATTATTTATTATTTTAATTGTGTTACTTAATAACAGCATAACATAAGCCTTGTCTTGTTTCGCTACAATAAATATTATTGTCATTGTTCGCATTTATCGTTAGTTTAAACAAAAAAACAAACGGACATACTTCACATGATGGGTAGGCCACTCTTGTAGGTGAGAAATTAAGAAAACGGAGGATGGATTTACTGTATATCAACACAATGTATACTATAAAATAATAGTAATAAAATAAAAAAAAGACGTCCTAGGATAATAGGGTCAGATGCAGCCACTGTTATAGGTAATTTAATGTATATCTGTAAGCAACGATAAACCATTGCTAACAAAAAGACCGATTTTCAGCGGAGTTCAGTTGATAGTGATGCTTTGTCAACAATACATATGTCATGTTACGGTAAAATAATTAAATAGGCATTATATGTTTTCTTTAATAATATTTGTTTAATCTATTAATTTTCCCGTTTTTCCTACGTTTTTCACGGTTTTCCCATGTTTTATTGAGGTGGTTCACATTTGCTAAAATAAAAACAAGATCTCCCTTAAGTACCTTTCCACACCGATTTCCTTTCAGAAAAAGCGCTACACTTAAAAATCGGAGCAAGATTTCTGGTAGAAAAGTTGCGCACAAAAGAAAAAAAAATTAACAACTTTGTAAAACCATAAGCTTTTTCGGTCCACTTAGAATCTAAAAAAAAGGTACCAATGAACTATCATAATATTTCAGTCCATTATACTCCAATGTCTATGTTTTAAACTTAATCATCGGCATATTAATATTATATTATCAAGTTAACTATTTATAGTTATGCAGTTTGTAGCTAAACTATAATAAAACTTTTATACTAATGCACATGTCTGAATGCTGAAATATGTTTAATAATTTCATATTTTTTCATATTTTTTATGACTGAAAGTATGCATGTAAACGATATAAGCTTACCTATTTGTGAACTGTTGATTGTCAGATGCTGATAAATTTAGACTTTATTTCAGATAAAAATAAAAAAAAAAAATCAGTTCTTACTACTTAGTGTAGATAACTTTTGTCTTTTACGGTTTAGGCACTTAAAAATGTTTGTATACCATTGCCAACATTTAAGTTTCTTTTAAACCTTTTAAACTAATATAAAACTTTTATATTAGGGGCCGGATTTATATGAAAATGCATATATGTATTGAAATGAGCTTTTTAAAATCTGATGAGCATTGTCCCGATATAGATCATTCTTATTAAAATAACACTCATTTTATTTTGCATATTTTACATATTTCAACGTTTTTTGGCACATATATTCGTTTTTCGTCGTATTTCCACGTGGCTGTAACCACATAATATCGATAAAAAAAGCTCCATCGCGTACGATACTTTTCCGAAATATGGCCCCTAATCTCGCAATTCCACCACAACCTATATTAACGCGTTGGGGTAAATGGTTAAACGCAGCTTTCTATTATTGTGACAACTTGGAAATTATTAAAGAAATAGTTCTTCAATTGAACAGTGAAGACTATTTCAATTAAAAAAATCACAAAATTTGATAAAAAATCCTAATTTGAAAACTAATTTAAGTTACATTAAATCAAATTTTGAAATAATTCCGAGCACGATAAAAATGTTAAAATCAAAATATTACTTGTTATCAGAAGCCATGATCAAAATTAAATCCCAAAGACCACATTAAAAAAAAAAAAAAAAAAAAATGGTGGTTTTATAAATGCCAAATTTACAACCGTACTAAAAAAAAACCTGGATATAAAATAATGAAGAAAATTTCTAAGATTTTGGAAGGAGAAATAGACGGCAACAATGAACTACCTGAAGATTTAAATGCAAGTGATATTGCATGTATGAAGTACGCTCCCATAAATATTGCTGAGGTCGAGCGAAGTTTTTCAATGTATAAAAATGTACTTACAGATAATCGGAGGATTTTAACGTTTGAACACATTAAGGAACTTCTGATCATCCAATGCAATAAGGAAAAATATGAATTCAATTTTTGAAGACGAAGACGACAAAATACTTTCAAAACTTTTTTATACTTTTTTTAATACCGTATTAATTAATACTTATTTTTACATAATTTTACATAATACATTTACATACACATACATTTTACATATTTTTACATAATTTTAAACAAAAATTTAAGTGCATAATTAAGTACATATTTTATAGCATATTACCGCATTTTTAGAAGCATATTTGAGGATTTTTCGTGCATATAAATTCGGTCCCTAGTTATGATTATTGTAAAATCAATACGTTCATCTCTTCGCTCGTAATCTATAATCTATTTATTTTTTTTTTTTGCGTTACACTATAATGACGAAAAATAAATTTTTAATTGTTGATAATAATAGAACATAACATTTACATAGCTAATGTGTTTTCACGAAATCACGGTGTAAACGCGACGTTTCCCGTCACGTGACTCATACTAAATAAAAAAACAATGTGAAATCGGGCATTTTTAATTATTTCAGCGTTTGCGGATAAAAACGCGGCGTATCACATTCGTCGTGTATAGCCGCTTTAATGCAAATAAATAAATATTGAATCCGACCGGAAACGTAGTGCATAATAATCCCAGCTAAATAAGTCTTTCTGTTTACAAGAAAATAAAAAATAAAAAAAAATAATGACAATAATAATAAAAACCAACGGGATTCGACCACTCTTTAGAGTTAAAAAGAAATATCTCTTTCCCCTGTAGGTTTCCCCTTCATCTCCGCTTCTTTGCAATTTATTACCGTGATGGTTTCTACGTATTGGTATTGTTATTTCTATGTCCTATATTGTACACGTTAACTTATTTAGTCCAAAGTTTATTTACTTTTTTAGTTCAAATTTTGTTTTTTTTTATTAAAACTATGGTGAAAATTCATTTTTAAACGAAAAACGTTAAAAAATAATTTTTGATTTTTATAACCGAACAACGAGACGTTTGACGTTTCAACATCTGAAATTATGGTAATGCGTTTTGCGAAAAAAGATTTGCGTTACCACACGGATACTCGCGGACGCGTAATGGATTAATGCTTTCTGATTTCCGCGTTTATGTGTAAAAACTTAACGTTCATAATGTGCAACAGTAAAAATATTTTCAGACGGAATTTTTCGACCGTTGCGAAAACGACGGTCGTCAAAATATGTGCCCATGCCGTTTCCGACTCCGTCGTTGGGGCTGCAGAGCGCTCGGTCGTGACTACCCAACGCAACAATTTCTTCACCGAAAATTGCGTTTAATATGTATTAATGTTTCATTTAAAAACCCGGGCGAGGCCATTTAATATATTATTCATACACGGCGTATAATGTAATCAAAATACACGAAACGCTGTGCACGCATTAAAATTAGCGAAAATGAATAAAAAATATAATGATAATAAAAAATTGGCACTCATTAAATTTCTACGTTGTTCGGCGGCACGGACATACAGGGCATCTCACGAAGATAATGCACCCATTGCGAATCGGCTGTGCTTGCATATTGTACGTACACATTTGTTCTCGGAACTTTAAAACAAATATCGAAAATCGAGAATTTAATGAAAATAAAATGTCGATACGTTAACGTTTTTGGAAGAATAAACTTTCTGTAAAACGGCCAGTCTTCAAGTTTGTCGAAAATAATGAAATAAAATTTTTTTTTTTTTTTTTAGTTTTTATACCGAAACACGAAACAGATTAACGTAACATTCTACGTAAAGAAAATACAAACACAATTCCTTTTATGTTTATTATCCCCGGGGATATTACAATAACGGGCACATTTTCGCGCGAGACACCCGGTATATTATACGCAGCAACTTATAGATGACTAACGATAATAATTTGCGTACTAAATAATTAATAACAATAATCGCGTAATAATGCAACAGCGTTAATTGTAATTGTCCGTGATCCGCTTTTGTTTGAACATTAAATAGCGAAATGCACCGCGGCATCACTCCACTCTAGGTAAATAATGTCAATTATTCCCGTTCGTGTCTACGAGTAGGCGATGCCTGCACGCGTTTTCTTCAAACACTGGTCCGGCGTTCCAGTGTAATTAAAGAAAGAAATAAAAAAGCCGATGTATGCGAAATACGTCAGCCGTCGGGTACCCTACGTCATTAGTTTTCACGGTGCTTTGGCTACAGACCGCGCGCGCGGTATAATATAAGCTCTTGACCGTCGATACGAATTTAGTACATTCGAATCTACTGCCGTCGTGCGCGCACCGGTTTTCAGCTCCCGACCGCGGGCACAGTACTGCACTGCCGTTGTAGCATAATAATAATACCTACTACACCGTTGTTTAGATTAAAATATAAGCGTTGAAAATCCAGTAGAAAAAAAAATGACGTGCTCGCTACTGTTCGCGTCGTTCCACCGAGTTTCGCTCCTTTGCGCCGTCGCCTCGGCCTGCGTCGGTATCTCCTCGTCGTCGCCGTCGTCCGTTCCGGCCACGCAACAGCACCAGCCGCGGTCGGACGATGCCGCCACCGCCGAAGGGTTCGGCGCCGCGTTGTGGTCGGTGCTGGACGGCGTGTCGCTGACAGCCCGCGACGGCAAGTCTGTGGTCAACCCGCTGCCGGCCGATCGCGTCGCTCTGCAGGCCAGCGCCGCGGATCCGCGCCACAAGAACGCTCTGCTGGACGGCCTGCTCGCTGACCGCGTCGAAGAGTTCGTGTCCACCAGGACCGCCGTGCTGATGAACGAGTCGGCCGAACAAGAAGGTGAGCCCGCGGTGCCCGGTCTTTATACGGCGGCGGCGTGGTACGACGATAATAGTTTGCTCATTGCTATTTGCGGTGAACCGAGACTTATCGAGAGGCTTTTTCGTTCTTATAAAACCCTTAGAATAACTCAATACGCGCCCCGTATATTATTATTCAAATGCAATGAGTTTGTTCACAACGATTAGAATCAAAGGCAGTCACTAGGGGTGACTAGGTTTTTTTTTTCTGAAAATATTCACTTTTTTAATTAAATATCGAACAGCTGTTATTAATGGGCGAATCGTTCAAGTGGGTACACTCTCTACATCTCGGAAAGTATTAACTTTATTCGCACATTTTTGGATTCCAAGTGTAGCGAAGAATTTATTGTTTTTTTTTGTTTTGACGATTAAAAATATAAGCGGCTCTAAAATTTTAAATTGCCATTATTTTTTTGGGATGTGAAACGATTACTGTATATCTACTTTTAATTTTCAAATTTATTTAGCGTTTGGTTTATGAATACATGTAATAGATTGGAGAATTATAATATGATTGCATACAATAAATTGCTATAGAATATAAAATGTATAAAATGAGAATGACAGTGAGTAATATTATTATTAGAGTAACAAATCAATACGAATTGATCTTAGAGTTTGAGTTCTAGGTTTAGCTATTGAATGGAGGCTGTAGGTAAAAATATCCGAAGAAAAAAAAAGTCCGGAGTTAAAACTGTCCGGCTTGTACACTGTAGGTATAGCTAGATAACAAGAACCAATCAAAGTCGACAGGAACGGGTTTTACTTTAACGTTTACACTAATATATATATAATTTCTATGGGAATTACTTTTGATTAGATCCGAAATTATGAAGAGTTGTACTGTTTATATAATTTTATTTTCATATTGTGTACAAATGTCTATTGCGATTCTGTATCAGCAATAAATATTGATTAATAATAATAAGGTTTATTACTTTACATTGATTATCTAGTCAGTTATGGTCTGTTTTGTCGAGCTGTAACATACCAGCGTAACATACCTAACATATACGTATCAACATTAAAGTTTCTTATTTTTCAATTTTACAACGATGACTACTCATGAGTTAATCAAATCTAATAAAAATGCATCAAAATTATGTTTGAATTTTATCATTGTCATTGTTATTACTTCAAAATTAAAACGATAATTATACCTATTAATATTGTTATTACGCGTATTCGAATTGTATTTAATTTATTATATTTATATTTATAAATTATAATTATATTTTTTACTTCCGGTCATTTTTTCCTCGGCCATTTTAGTAGAATCCCGAACAAAAGAAAGGTTGTGAAACTATCGATTCTGGGACCCTAATAGGACCGGATTTAACATTCAAAAGGCAACCTGTATTAAGAATGTTGTATGCTTAAAATACATTATTCGAATTACTCCATTAAGTAGCTAGTCTTTTCACTTAAAAAAAATAAGAGTCACAAAAAAATAATAGTATAATGTAACATTTAACAGAGCTGCTTGTTTCTGAAATTGAAAATTCACGAGATAACGAGTGCTTTTAAATGGACCACACGGTATTATTTTATTTTCATTCCGATAATTACTTCTAGTGGCCTATAAACAAATAAAAGTTTCCTCAAAGGAAATATTACCTATAAGTAGGTACTCGAAAAGATTATTGAAATTAAAAACCGAAAATAATATCGGGAAAACGCTCGACGATCCTCGCGAAGCGGTGTAATTGTACGTACATTTTTTTTATCGATATATTATGCTCACTCTGTGTAATATGTGTTTGTAAAACCGTCGCTGAAGAGACATTAAACTGCAGTAGAATCGATCCGTTCGGATCGTCTTCGCGGTAGTCTTTTGTTATAAAAACGCAATAACGTCGCAACCGCTACCTACTCGCCACTGAATACAAGGGGGTAATAATAATAATAATAATAATAAAGATTATAAATCGCGGTCAATTTGTTTCGCAGGTCGCAGTCGTAAAAAGAAGCTCGAAATTTTCCGAAAAGCTCTGGCCTTAGCCGGCATGTTGATTTTCTCTGCCGCTGGATCGGTGATAGTGAAATCCATCGCCTTGACTGCCATTACGGCCCTGATGGCCAGCAAATTCGCGATTGGGCTGTACGCCATACTAACACTGGGCAAAATCCTCCAAGACTACCAGAACAATCATTCCGGAAAACCCGCGCCCGAGTATTTCGACCGCATCATGCAAATCGACGACCACAACACGGCGGCGACGGCGTACCATTCTGTCTTATGAGCTGATCGGTGATCGCTGCTATTTATTTGTTTATTTATTTATTTATTAATTTATAATAAAATTGTATACAATATTTATGTATATAATTATTATATATATAATTATATTTATTAATATAATTATTATATTCCATTTGGATCGTGTTAAATATTACTTGTTAAATACCGAAATACAGTGAATGACAAAACAGCGTTGATTATCATTATAACTTACTATATTACACGCCTAACAAATATTTTGCGGTCTTGGGTAAAATATATTTTAAAAGTGTTCAGAACGTGTATTTATTGTTGTAAAATATTCGAATTTTACAACAATAAATTCATGTTATATTTTCAAGCATTTCTGTTTGGTCGAATAAGTATATCTACAAAATTCGACAAATTAAAATGCCTATAAATATGTCAAAAATCGCTCAAATGTTTTTAAAATTTTATCATGTCTAGAAAAGGTAATATAAATAATTCATTTTCGAAATTTCAAGTTAAATTCAATTTAAATTGAATTACAACAACAAAATTGAAAATAATAAAAGCATTATTTTCGTTAATTTTTCCGTTTTTTTTTTCGCGGTTTTGCTTAATTGTCAAAAAAAACTACATGGAAAATTAAAACTTCCTTATTGTCACTAAATTAAATAACCAACGAAAAAGATTTCTTATTGTTGTTTTATTGGAGTAATGTTTCTGGTGGGAAACATACAAATTTAACGTACACATTTAAAATAATGAAACCGTATGCCGTAAATTTGTTTATTTTGCAATTTTCGTCGTTTCATGGTTTTGCCATTATTGTTATGGAAACATTGAAAAACAAAAAAAAGGAATTACTTACTTACCAACTAGATTAAAAATTTAATAAAAAATGTCTTTTGTGTGGTTTTTTTTATAAAATTAATATGTTCGGTAGGAAACATAAAGCGTAAAAAGACGTCCTAGGATAATGGGGACGGCTGCAGCCACTGTTATAGGTAATTTAATGTATATATGTAAGCAATGATGAACCATTGCTTACGAAAAAACGATTCTGAGTCAAGTTCAGTTGATAGTGATGTTTTGTCAACAATATTATAGTCAAATAATTAAATAGGCTTTACATATTTTCTTTAATAATATTTGTTTAATATTGAACCGATTTTCCCGGTTTTCTTAAGTACCCCCTTAGTCGGATTTCCCTTTAAACACTGCTATCATTATAAATTGAAGATAAATTTCTGTATTTGAAAAATTACTGGATAAAACAATAATATTAAAGTATAACATAAAATAATATTCAAAAATTTATTTTTCCAAATTCAATTATATACCTATACACCTATTGATAAATATATTTTTCTTAGGTTTCAACAAAAACCCTTTACTACTCTCGTTTTTCGATATGTATATACACTTTGGGATGTTTTTTTATCGTTCAACCAATTAAACTGATTGAAGATTAAACTCATCTAATGTCTACATGTTTATTTTGACATAGAGAAAATCTGTTATTAATGAAGGTATTTAATTAACCGGGTAATTAATACCCGGTTAAAGTTTTTATTGAGTTATACTACGAGATTAATCTTTCAACATCTGCTGAAATGCTGAATATGGTTTAGCTCACAGAACGCGAACCTATAAGAGTAAAAAAAATATTTAAATTTCTGAGTAAGAGCTCTGTCTTTCGTCGCAACCATCGTCACAAAGTGTTCCATCGAAGTCACTGCATGTTGCTCATCACATCACTGGAGTACGTTAAAAATTGATGAATCTTCTTTTTTTGCTAACAAATAGAAGAAACACACAGATGTTAATATAACTCTAAAATAATCAATACACACTATTTTAGGCCCTGATTCAGTCAATTTGACAGAATGTATAGAGAAACGCCTATACATAATGTGCATTGCGAAATGTTTTTATACAGAGTTATTGAGGAAAATAATTTATAGTATACTTTTCTTATTATAGAAATTATGTCACGTATGTATTTAGTCTTGATGGTGTCAAACTGTGGTGGGGATCGATCATTTTCAAAAGAGAAATTCATAAAAAATAGTTTATGAACTTTGATGGCACATTCAACTATCAGGTATTGATCTTTTGAGTATTGAAAATGATATACTTAGATCATTTGATTTTTTTTCAAACGGTTGATTAATTCGCAGCAACGAAATCTCAAAGAGTATCAATACAAAATATTATTTAAGGACAGTGCATATACATTCAACATTATGTTATAACAAATTGTAATATAATCTAAATATAATAAATTTGATATAACGATTTAACTATTTTAATATATATATCTCTATTTACATGGGTCTTTTATTGATATGAGTCTTGGGGTCCACACAGCCTTAAACCCAGGTATCGCTACGCTCCGAATCTAAAAAAATGTGAGGTTAAGTTCGCATAACTATCCATTTCTTAATCTTTATTATATTACAATAGATATGATAATAGGTATCAAAAGCATAGTTTTTGTAAATTTCCCCGTTATTTATATGTTTTTTTCGGTTTCGTTCAATTATTAAATCAATTATAGAGAAAATATAAAAATTATTTTCTTATTCACCAACTAGATTAAAAATGCAACAAGAAAAAAAAAGGTCTCTTGTCGTTTTTCTATTATAGCAATACATTTAGTAGACAATCATGTTTGAAAAAATTATGAAATTATGAAACAATGAAATCGATAACGTCGTAAATATTTGCCATTTGTCCGATAATTATGTTTCCGGTTTTTTAAAATTATTATGAAAACTCCTTGGAAAATAAAAAAATTAAATTTCCATTACGACTAGATACAATTTCCTTTCAGAAATGGCGCTGCATTTGATCATCAATTAGAGCAAGATTTCTGGAGTAAAAGTTCACAGACACACACATAAAAAAAAAAAAAACGAAAAAAAAAAAATTACAGATCATAATAAAACCAATAGGTTCCTCTGTTAAAGAACAAAGGACAAAAGTACAGAATAAAAGATTTCATAATTTTATTTTTTTTCGTTTTTTTTTTCACTAACAAGTTGTTCAATATTTCAAGAGCAGTGGCGGCTCGTGGCTCTGGTTTTTAATGAAGTAGTGCACACCCAAAAAAAAAAAAAANTTGTATTAAATAATTGTTTACAAACTTTAGTTATTTACCAATTACCTTTTATTTTGTTTATATTTTTACCCGCAATAACAATAGTAAATACATAATAATAATAAAAATAAATAATATTAATACAAATAATAATACATAGGTAATACATAATACATTTACAAGTAAAAATGTTATAATTATTTGTATTAAATTATTATATTTCAGGTACATGTTTATATTTTAAATCGATTATTCTATCTTTTTTTTCTGCAAACCTGTTTATTACTTCTTCGCTGAAGTTTGAAATATTGTTGATCATCCGTTTTTCGATCGATAACATTGCTAGTGCTGTAAGTCAATCTTCCGTCATTGAATTTCTCAAAAATGTTTTAATACGTTTTAATGTTTTACTAAAATGGTCATTTGGGAAGTTATTTTCGTACATAGGAAATTTGGTGGAAAAAAATAGGTGCGAAGCATTTAAGTGATTTTTATAATCAAAACGTTCTTTAACGTTGACAATAAAAATATCACATACTTCTTTTGTAGCGATTTTTCTTGTTTCAATAGTATCATCTTGTCTTCGTTTTTTTGTTGGGTGATTTTGAGAGGTTTCAACGATGTTATCAATATTCTGTCTTTCTTTTAATATATTTTCTTCGAACCGAAAAATTGCCTTTGAAAGTTCTACAGGATCCATAGTTTGTTTTTGTAGTTGATTATATAAAATATCAACATGAGGCATTAAAGAATGAAACAATCTTAACCAAAAGTAAATTTATCATCATTTAACATCCGATTCAAAGGTCCAGCTTGATTAATTGCTATGGTTTGATTAAATGTTGATTAAATTTCTTTCATACATTCAATTAACGGCTCAAGATTCTCATACACAGTATTTACTATTCGACTTTTAAAATTCCATCTAGTATTAGATGATCGAGGAACTCTGTATTTAACAATTTTATCTAAAACCGTAACCCGCTGTGGACTGTTTGAAAAAAAATTTGTTATATCAGTTAAGTTTGAAAAAAATATCCTTATCTCACGATTTTGTGAAGTTGCTTGAATTAAAATTAAATTAAGCTGATGAGCATAGCAATGTATGAAATGTGCATTTTTATAACTATTATTTATTATTTTTTGTACACCATTGAGACGTCCACTCATCACATTTGCGCCGTCGTAACTCTGACAAATCAACATATCTGGCGATTCTAGGACTTTTTCCAAGTTGAATATTATACATTCAGACAACGATTTCGCATCATGTCCAGTAGGATTGAAAAATCCCCAAAACCTTTCTACTGGTGTTCCATCCGATAGTAAATATCTAAATATTATTGACAATTGAAACTGAGCAGATACGTCAGTTGTTTCATCAGCCATTACAGAAATATATTCTGCTTGTTTTATTTCATTTTTAATTCTTTGTTGACATACAGCTAAACAACATTCTAGTAAATCATTTTGGATTGATTTGGATAAACCTTTAAATACCGAAGAGTTCTCAATATGACATTTTAGTACCGAATCTAACTCTGAACTAAAGTTTATAAGACCTCGAAATACGCCGGGATTTTCTGAATTTGATTTTTCATCGTGACCTCTGAGTGCAAGTTCAAATGCTCCACAAAATTTAATACAATTTATTATTTTATTCAATATATAACGATTATGACTTATTTTTTCATTGTATTGTTTGATATTTAACCGATACGCACTAGAAAGTTGTTGTCTTATGTCTTGTTTTCCTAATAGTTTTAGATTTAATTGAGAATTTATGTGTGTCATTGATTTTTCGTGTTTTGATTTTAGAAGTTAAATGAATTAAATCGTTTATTCCATTCTTTACCCAAGCGACATCATTAGATTTTTGACCAAAAAGTAAACAGGGAAAACAATACAAACGATTAGTTTCTGAACAACCACAAATCCAGTCATAGGTTTTATATATATTATTATTAAATTTTCTTACATATTCTCTCGTTTTACATTTAGTAATTTGTTTAATATTTAAGTCTGGAGTAGGCCTACCTTTATTTTTTATTTCCATCTTTTTCTCCAACGAGATTGTTGAAAAATTGCATTGCAGTATTTTCTGTACTGAATTCATTTTAAAAATTGAAAACAAATACACGAATAATAATAAACGTAATGTCGGTCGTCGATAGAAAACAGAAACACGATTGTTGTTTTGAATTTCCGATAATGATTGACTAGCCAATATTATCAGCTGATAATCGGAATATAATAAATTAATGAGAGTAAAAATAAACTATAATGCGGATGCCGACGCGCAACGACACGGCGACGTCGAAAATAATTCGCTGATAACAATTTAATTGGTTTTGTGCACAGAAACAAATGTGCACACCAATTCCATTATAACGCGGGTTGCGTGTTTCGACTTGTTTTAATTTTTCACTGTACAAATGTGCACAACGATTGTGTGCACAACTCCACCACTATAATACACACCGATATTGTTTCGTCGCGGACAACAGTCCGGCTGTTTGGCAATCGAAATAACGCAAACCAAATATTATATTATTTTCATAATATTTTGAATTTATATTTTTATATTTTGAAAAATAATCTTAATAATACTACAGGTACTTAGTAGTTAGTTGTATTATTATGATTTATGTTTTTAATTTTTCTTGAGTTTGGGTAGGTAGTGCACGTGCACTTGTGCCCATATACACGAGCCGCCACTGTTCAAGAGTAATTTCTTTTAAAAAATATATTTTATCTAATTAATACTTAAGAAAGTATTTTTTATATGTGATTATATGTGATTTTTGTAAACGCCGGCTATGGATGGAGATCAAACTATTTCCAAGATATAAGCGTATTTAATGTCTAACAATAATTGATAATTTGATCATATTCTTTTCTCCGAGAATACTCAGGTTAACTTAACTCCTTCGATATGTACTTTCCTTTACTATTAAATATTATTCCTAGCATCGTTTAATTTTACTATAACAACATAACAACAAACAAATTATGAAAGACAAAAATGACAAAATACGACGTGATAAAATAAATAAAAACAATAAAGTATACAATAGAAATTTATCAGATTAGATCACATACACACACACACTAATACATAAAACTTTGTACAACGTGTGCACAGAACAAAATTTCTATACTCATTTGTATATCCTATACGCGTCGTATCCTAGTATATTATACGGGTGGGTGTTGTTTTCCGATAAAATGTGTTTAACTCTCACGTGATATTTACCGATACAATATTTCCGTCGTCTAATTTAAATACAGCAAAACCTCTCTGTTGTCTATAAGATGGAATTCTCTTTTTAACAAATAAAGCCAATAGTCCTGGTTCGAATAGGCAGTAAATAAATCGGTATCTGTAAAATGGAACCTTTATTAAACGGAAACAAAAACATTTTCGTAATCAAATTAGTAAAAAAGACGGACATACTCGCATGTGAGTGGACCACTGTTGTAGGTGAGAAGTTGGGAAGGTAAAAGGGAAATTTAATGTATATCTGTACACAACGATTAACCATTACTAATGAAAAACGATAAGTTCGGTTAATAGTGTTGCTCTTCCAACAATTTATCTTATATATAAAATTATCGTGTCACAATGTTCGTTCCCATACTCCTCCGAGACGGCTTGATCGATTCTCATGAAATTTTATATGCATATTCAGTAGGTCTGAGAATCGGCTACTATCTCAGTTTGTATGCTCTGCGATAAGAGGTTCCGGAGTTATGGCCTCTTAAGTCAAAGTATACTAGCACGCACGATATTCAACAATTATTATTTTGCCATGGAGAGATAATATACACTCTATGTGGTTATTTTTTATTATTGGTTTTCGTGGCACCCGCGTGCCAATAACAATTGAGAACGGCTGGGCCGATTTGGCTAATTTTGCTAACCTAACCTAACCTATGTACGTGTGTTTTGCACATATTTTAATGCCAATAAAACCCAAAGGGGCTGATTTGAACCGTAATATAAGTAAATCTCGAAGCTTGCGAAGTAGAAGATCCGAAAGAACCGAAGAACAAATCCAGCAACAAAATACTGATGCACGTGTCANTTAGAACAACGACAATCACGCCGTTTCACAGTCAATAGACGCAGAACAAATGACCAACAAGGACAACAGGTACGTCGAGCATTTACATCTGATTCATTCCTGCGTCTAGCATTCCAGTATGAGCCCGATATTGAATATTATGCTCATTCAAAAGTGTTAATTGGTGCTATGGACAAGGAATGTCCGCATTGTCATGCTCTGAAATTCAAAAATGAGCCAGCTGGGATGTGTTGCGCGTCAGGAAAAATGCAACTACCTGAAATTGAAACACCATCTGAACCATTGAACGGTTTACTTATCTTTATATAAACAAATTGAATGTTTGTATGTCTCTTATCCGCCTTCTTAAACCGTTCATCCGATCGCCATGAAACATTGGTACCCTGAAATTAGGTTGTCATTGACAACCGTTTTTATTAACTTTTTTTTATTATTTTAATCTATTTTAAAACAATCATCGTTGTCATGGAAACGCACAGTGTAATCATTTTACCATAATATGACATATATATTATTCAACACTATCAGTTGAACATCCATCAGAATCGTTTTTTCGTAAGCAATGGTTAATTGTTGCGTACAGATATACATAAAATTCCCATCTGTATCCTACCTTCCCAACTTTCCACCTACAACAGTGGCTGCACCCAGGGGTGGATCTAGGATTTTTTTATGGTGGGTGCTTGTTATGTATTTAGTTATGTTATTATAGAAAAAAAAAATGAATAATTAAAAGCTTAAATGGCTAGGAAAATCAGTCTTGCAATGTGCATTTGTTTTGGATGTATTACATAAACAGTTCAACATATGATTATTAATTAAGATACATAATTGTATCAAAAGATTAAATAATCATTTAATTTTTAATATACATAATACAATGTGTGCATTTTAAAATTTGAATAGTTTATAATTTAAATTGACCAGTCCTCTAAATGCATTTTCCTTTTGTTTTCCTATCAAATTTATTTATAACTAAGTTATTACTTATATACATGTTTGTCTGTATGAACATTTATAATAGAGCTAAGCCGTTCAGCCTAGACGTGGTTATTATTGCATGCAAGTAATTTTTTAATATTCTTAAGTTAGAGAATAACCTTTTAGTAGTTGCTGTTGATATTGGGAGCGTACCCAATAATTGTAAGAGGATTTTGATATTTTGAAAAAATTCTTCACAATATGGGAGTGATGTAACAGCAGTTGAGGAACATCTGGTTCTATTTTATTCCATTTCGCTTTCCAAAGATTTATTTCTGCTTTTAATACTAATTCTGAACTTGAACCACGGGGAGGCCGTATCAAAAATTATACTTAATTTTCAATAATAATTAATAATACCCGGAACGGGGGGTGCTTCACAGTGGGTGATTCAGCACTCCAAGCAGCTCCCTAAATCCACCCCTAGCTGCACTCACGTTCGAACTATGTCCGTCCTTTTTTAATATTGTACCTATTTTCCCGTTTTCACTACATTTTTTTTAGTTTTTCTCATTTTTTATGAAAACAGCAAGGAAAATCAAAAAACGACCACCTTAATCAGATTTCCTTTCAGAAAAAGTGCTATCGTTGTAAATTGGAGCAAAAAAAAGAAGGAAATTGCATTACGTAACACAACATCAATTAAACAATGGTATATAATTACAACGTTAATATTAACAACTAATATTATTTTGGTAACATTATCCAAAGATGATAATACGAGGCATATTCAAAAATTAATAAGGGTCGTTTGGTGATAAAAAAAATATAATCAAAAGAAATAGATTTTATTTGCACGTTTAATTTCTTACAAACTTACTTTACATCTTCACATAATTACCGTTCATTTCTAATTTTTTTTAATTCACTTTATTTTTCGTACTGTTGCACCAGCTTCTTTAACCTCCCTGCATAAAACTCTCCATCTGAGAGTTGAACCAGTTGAAAACGGTGTGAAAATTGTATTAACCAATGTTTCTCATCCTATTTCCTATCATGACCCCCTAAATTAATATTTAATTTTTGAGCGACCCTTAAATATATATTTTATACATGATGACCCAATATTTCATATTATTGATGACTTTAAATAATTGGTTGGTGACCCTCAAAAGGGTCGCGAGGTTTAGAAACACTGATGTAAACAATGGTGCGTCCAAGATGAGGTAATTCATTAGCCAGAACACTATAATAGTCAATCGATGATCAGATCGTAGTTTTTGGCCCACTTAAAAAAAAATTTCATTGGTTTGCTTACTAGGCCTGTCACTCCACTCTTCGTCATTCATATTTGTTCATCGCAAAGATCCTTCACAAATCTTATCACAGTTCTCACATCACAATTGGCAGGAGAAACGATTATAGTGACCATTGTTGTTTACATGCACGGACCGGCAAACGACTATTGAATATAAAAACAACTACAATAGCTTGGTAAACAGTCAATAGATAATGCTGCATGATTTCAACGAGTTCCAACATGCCAATGTTGAAATAAGAGCAAATGGCCATTACTTTTCGAATATGTCTCGTATTATGATAACATTTCTATGATAGCGAAAATATATTTTTTTAAAGGTTTATTCATAACATTATACCAAAATATTTTAGTTTTAACATTAATTACAACATTGGGGAAAATTGAAAAAAATACTGACAAATATATTGAGTTAGATCCGTCCCACCCGAAAAACTTATGACTACTTAATTTTGAAAATATCTCAAATTAACAATTTGGATTATTTTCAAAATCACGTGATTTATTGTATTGTGAATATTGAATTGTAAAAAATTAAAAAAAGTGTTAACCCCAAAATAGTTAATAAGTTCTATTATGAATCCGAAATATTATTACACAAGGTAATTTTAAACATAATCGAAAAACGACATTTCTAAAATACCAAACGTGTGTTAAATTGTATTGTTATACGAGTATTTAGAAATTACTATATCCTGTTCTTAATATTTATCAAAGAATAGTTTAATATTACAAATTTACGATAGTGTTTGCTTTCTAATTAAGAATTTCAGTATAATTGTTGAAGTACAATGTTTGTAAATAATATCTATGCAAATGAAATTTCGTATTCGGTCAATATACAACACAGTGCCAAATTATAACTTCAGATTTCAAACGTAATTATCAGAGTGAACCCAAGTTATGTGCGTACATAAAAACATATAAACTCAAAATAGGTAATACGGTAACGATTAAAATTTTCACGGTATTTGGTCGCACGCGAATGAAATGAATTAGCAACGAGTTCCGCTGCCATTGAGAATGAATGGTCCGTGTAACTATATGGGAATACAGAAATTTTTAAGATAAGTATAAAATTCAAGTGTAAGATATTGAAATTGAAATTTCAAAAGTCGTATTGTAACACTTATTCAAGATCGATGTACCGTCATTCGTAATTTTTTGCCTAGTTAATGAGTAAGGAAGTGGTTTTTTATATTCCGTGTAGTTTTTAGGAAAACCCGGGAAAAACATAGAAAGTTTATGGAAATTGATAATTACATATTTTAGATTTTAAGTGCAGCGAATAATGTACTTGCATTGTTTTTATAAAGATGTTTATTTTTATTCTTTATATGAAAACTTTTTCTACCAAAAAGCTTACTCTGATAGTAATTTTTCTGGTAGAAAATTTAAGTATAGAACAATTAAAACAGTTTCGTCGTAGCGTGCCATAAATATGATATTTGCCGTTTTACCTATAATTTTCTTCCGGTTTTTCACAATTATTTCTAAAACCCCTTGGAAAATCAAAAAATGACATTCTAATCGCACTAACTAGAGAAAATTAACTTTAAAAAAAAAAATATTATAGTCTTTAGTTTGGAGTAAGTTTCCTAGTAGAAAAGTTGTTCACAGACAGAAAAAACAAATAAACACATATCATAGTAAAACCAATAAATCTCTCGCTACGCTCTGAATCTAAAAAAAGATTATACTACATTATACAAAGATTACTATATTATATTAAATTTTACATTATACAAAAATTACTATAATATTATACCACATTATACATTACACAAATATTACTACATTATTATACATTTATAAACATATACTCTACTTTTTCTTTGAACACTATGGAGGTACAACTTATAATGAACCTCTTGTTAAATTTCACATAAATTAACAATTCTGTTTGGTTAAACACTTATATTTATATATCTGGTACGTACTAAATAAAAACTTTGTATAAGCTTTAAGCTCGTTAGGTCGTCTAGCTCATGAACTTAAAATACCTATAACTATAAATAGCTTAAATGTTTTTAAAATTATACCATGTCTAAAATAAAAGTACAACTTCAATTAAAGTGTTGAATTTTATAGCATTTCTGCGTTCTAACCTGTAAATTACTGTCTAGTACTTTTCTGTACATTGATATTTTGGCGTTTAAAATAAATTAAATAATAAAACTTACGTAGATATATAAACTTTTATTGGCCCGAAAGCACTCGGCACATCCGAAACGATCGCAGTCGAGTCAGAACCCACGCACACTTATAAATTTTCATTAGAGGTTATAACCAGGTGTGTAGGAAGTAGGTGTTCGGTAAACAGGTAGGTAATAACAAAAAAAAATTATTTCAAAATTTACCAACATGACGAATTCGCCGTCCATATTCCGCAAGGTTTCTATGATTTATGCTGCGATCTCTTTGCTTCATTCTTGTGACTTCGGTGCCGATGCTGCACAGGGTGGAAGACGTCACGGCCTTGGCCGGAGGGTTTAGCACTGTTTTATGGTTAGTGCTGAACGACTGCTTCGACTCTCAGACGTATGAACCCGATGTGATGTGCCTTAAGTCCAGAGCGTTCATCGCGCTGGACCGAATGCTCACCAAACCCTGTGTCCCTGAGTTCCGTAAGTAGTAAGTTACTACGGACCGGCCCACTGGTCGAAGAGGCCGACAGTGTCGCCCTGGAAACCTGGAAGCGCTTGGACCATAAGAACACCTTATTGTTGGACGGAATGCAGGCCGACCGGATAGACGAGTTTGTGTCCACCAGGAAGATCGTGTTGGATGGATCAGACGTACATGAAGATGAGTTTATCGTGGATGTATGCGTAGGTTGTCATATATGGTTCTCGACACTGACTGTGATGTGCGATGGGATATTAATCGAGAGAATTAGCCGATTCATTAAAGTAGGTAGTCGTGGTTCATCCTCAAAATATCCCTCGTTCAAAATATCCTCGATACAAATAACTTACGTTAATATCCCCAGTAATACTATCCCTTATTTCATATTTATATTTATATATAATTATATATTCTATTGAAAATATTATATGGAGTAATATATAATATATTATAATACGTGAGCAATATTTCTGGTAGAAAACGTCGTTCGTATTTATTTAAAATAATGAAATCGTACTTTTTTCACACTTAATTGTTTTTATTTCGAATACCACTTCAATGATCAATAAATAATCTCTCTAAAGTACAAATTAGAGAAAATTTTCTTGCAGTAAAGATGTTACACTTTTGAGCAAGATTTATAAAACCATCATTGTTCATCATTGTAAAACCAATGTATCGAGTTTCACTCAGAACCTAACCAGTATAAATATAAAAAAAATAGGGATAATATTACTGGGGGATATTTGTATCGGAGATATGTATATGTATGGGATATTTTGAGAGTACACCGGCAGTCGTGGGTATTTTTTTACGTTTACACATTTCATTAAATATTATTTCCAAATAATTAAACAATTTAATGGGTTCGTTTAATTGACAGGCGAATTTATTAATAAAACTAACAAATTACATAGACAGTTATGAAGTTATGAAGCGGCTCATTTCGTACTATATATTCTCGTAGTTAAAACTATTTTGACATTAACAAAATAAAAATTACCAAATTTTCTTATTAAAGAGATTTTGATAAGAGCCGCTTCCAATGTTTATTCCAGACCTTCTATCCCGATGGGGGGGGGGGAATTTTTAGTAAGTATTCGTAAGTTTTCAAAGGAGTATAATAACATAAGAGCAAATAATGGAGAGAAGTATAAAATAAATTTCAATTGCATATAAAACCATTTTGTAGGTTTGGTTCACATAAGAATTGACTCATTAGTAATAGACAATACAACCTAAAGAAATTTAAAGGTCATTTACATTGATATTATATAGATATTTAATTTAGATATCTATGAATAGATAGATTCATTCTTTAAAAAAAACAAATTTTAGTAAATTGTTTATATTGAAAAAAAAATCCTATTGAAATTTGATAACATTATTAATAACTATTCTGCCTAAATTATAGATTATTATTTATTATTAGGTTTATTAATATTATAGTTATTATTTAATTAGTAAAATAAACTAAATTAAATGAATGTGGCGCTGCTTTTGACATTAATATTTATTTTATTTTATTATTAGTTGACGTATTAAGTTTTAAATGTTTCCAGGTGGGGGTAAACATTTTACTCCCGGGGGCAATACCCCCGCCTTCCGGTTACCCCCTGAAATAAATGGTAGCCCCTGTAAGGTACAGTTTTAAATTAAATAACCTTAAGCCCTAATGTATCTTACTTTCCCAAATTTTTTTGTTTGTACTTTTATATAGTAATTAATAATTGCTATAAATACTAATTATATTATTGTGGTTTATTTCGATTTTACAAAGAACAGTCAAGTAAAAAACACAAATTTAATTTTGGTGCCTCAAAATAAATCTTTATACATGAGTTTCAGAATTCATAGTTGTACAAATTGCGGTCTGTTCTAGGTATAAAACAGAGGTAAATTATTGCATCATGCCATGGGTGTTCACATAGAGCAAAACGGAGTATTTCTTCTTGAAATAAATGTTAGTTATTATATTATTTCTCTATTGAAATAACATTTAACTTTTATTTAGTACACATTTGGGACATTTTATATTTTATATTCTATAAAATTTATATAAGAAATTATATAAGAAAGAAAATAAAATAATATAATAATAATCATATTATACAGTTACCATATCTACGTTTATTGTTTTTAAGTATAAAACTATTGATTTTACATAAGCAATTTTGCATTTGACTATATTTGTTTACATTTCTATATGGTTTTTAAATATTACGTGTTTATATGTTGTTAAGTATATCATAGTAATGGATAATCTTGATTACCTGGGAGAAATAGAAATGCAAGTAGAAAAAATTAAAAGCCAAATTATGATCAATATAATTGAGGGAAGACATTATTCTAAAAGTAATCTAGACACATACGTTGTAGTTGAAATTCCATCATATTTCACTGGTAAAACCATAGTCAGAAAAACATCAACTTCACCATCGTATTTTAAAGTAAGTACATAATATTATTGTAATTTTTGAATTTTAATTATGCATGTTTTTTAATAATTAAAAATATCCTAGACATTTATAATTGATCTTCCAACATTATTGCTGAATGATTTATTGAATTTACGCATAATTATTACCGTGAGTTATTAATCTATTGCTTTATGTTTATTAAAATAAATTGTTTATGATATGTATTTTTATAGGTATATGAGTCGCATAAAACACAATCATTATGGTCAAAAACTATTCTTGGTAGTACTGTTATAGAAATAAATACAATTTGGTCAGAACAAAGTAATTGGTTTTTGTTTATAATTATTATTTGTAATACTTTTCAACAAGTTTTATAATATACCTATTATAATTTAGATTCTGATTTAATGAGACATGTATTGGCTAGGGATCTGTTTTAATATGGATTTTTTTTGTTATTATGGTAAAATAATTAGTTATGCATCAAAAATTGTCTTTAATAATATTATTGTTAATATTAAACCAACCTATTTTCCCGTTCTCCCGGTTTTTTTCCATTTACTGGGAAAACTCCTGGGAAAATTAAAAAAATAATCTCTTTATAGTACCTCCCCAGTTAAATTTCCTTTTGGAAAAAGGGTTAACATTTTGAATCAGAGCAAAGAAGAAAAGTTGTTCACAGTAAATTTGATTCTCTAGATTCATTAAACAAAAATATTAAGTTTTTAAATATCTTTAGGTAGTAAAAATTAATGATCAATATGTATTTTTATTTGAAACGACTTTTATTAAATTGTTTTTTAACAGACAAGCTGTTTCATAATAAATGGTTAACTTTGATTAATCGTGAAAAAGACGACTTTGGTATTAAAGGATATTTGAGATGTGATATGATTATTTTTTATGAAAGTAAATCAATTCATAATTTAAGCATACCTAGACCTTTAAAATCTACTAATACAAACATTGAAATAGATAAAAGGTTTGTACGTTTATTAGATATATTGTTATGAAATTGAATATTTATAAGATGTGTATCTGTAAAAATTATATAATAATAATGAGTATATACTTGTGCAATTATTATGGAAAACGTTTGCAGTAATTTATTGATTCCGAGTGGATTTAAAATGACTCCAACTCATCTGGCCAGATATTCTCTTAATTTATATAAAAGTGAAATCATGCACCACTCATTTAATGGAAGCAATAATTTATTGATTGGTTTTGGTGAATCACTTGAAGTATTCAATTATTATACAATATTATACAGTAGGTGTACAATTAATTATAGTTAAATATTTTTATATTAAATAGTCGAATATTATGTTGAAAATAAGAGGACCAGAAATAAATTGGAATACCGAACATTCAACGATAAATTTGTATCCTCCGCTATGTCCTACAATAACAATTAAATTCACTTTTTCTGGAAAGATTATCGCTAGAAGAACTCTATCTATACATGATTTTAGCAGAGAAGGTTGCATAAACACTAGATTAATTTTAAAATGTCAATATAATGATTGTTAGTAACCCTCTAATACATTTTAGACGATCTTCCGAATTTTGGTCCAACCTTCTTGCATTTCATGTCATTAGAAACCCAGAAATATTTTGGCAGATTATTAATATCTATTAAAACGGAATTACTACAACCAGAAATTGAAAACATCAAAAGTTACCAAATTGAACATATAGAATCAATTTCTGACAAGGTAAAAGAGTTAAAAATAAAAGTAGCATTCGTATCATAATTTTTGAAATAGTGGCATTTATACTTATTCTGTATCACAATAATTTTTTGTTATTATTACCTATATTATCCATGTTATTAAAGTATTAAAAAAAAAAAATATTCAAATAAAAAAAAATGTTAATACTTTGTTTGTATTTTAATATTTTGATTACTTTTAAGAAAAAAATATTTGAATTCATACCTCTTCTGAATGTTTTATATATTTTTATTTTTTATTCACTAAATGAAATAATTTTCTTCTGAAACCGATAATAATTTTAAATTTGTTATCTAAATCTTATATTGTAGATTTTTACGGTTAAATAGGGAATTATGAACAAAGTATTTAGTTTTAATTTTAATATAAGTTTAAAAATCGACCTTTTAACGAAGTAATATTTGATTAGTTATATTAATCAGTAATCAGTTTATTTAATTATTTATTGAGTCATAAAACGTTAATTTTAAGACTGTTATTCTAAAACTGATACAAATTAGTTGAAACATATTTTTAAAATATTTAAATAAATAATTTTCTGAAATTTATTTTTTAAGTTATTCGAAACGTACCATCCTAAACCTCAGAAGGAAATTACTGTATTATTTACTAGACAATTACTCTAAACTCAATCTTAAAATCAAACTACTAATTTATATGTAACTTCTCATGCCTATCTGGATTTAGGACATCTAGCTATGGGGTGCGGTCAAATTGTCAAATTTAAACAGATACAAAGATTCCAATCGATCACCTTTCTTATGTTAACTAAGGCCCCCTTTCTAAGTATCCAACCATATACTTCACACAGACCTAAACGTCAAAACTGTTCCAGAAATGTCCACAATTATATGTAACCATTATCGTTTTCGTCTAGAAAACCACCCTTACCCACAATTTAAGCACTTGACTCAAACTCAATATCAGGTAATCCCCAAAAGAGACTTAAGAGAAAATGGTGTAGTGACCTAAACTTTTAATCTAAATTTAAATTAATAAAAAAAAAAATATACATAATATAACATTTTAAATCAATATGAACTGTAGCTGATGGGTTACTCATTTTATCTAGTAACTTATGTTAATAATTATTATAATGTTCTTAATGAAAATTAGTTTACATATTGTTATTTGAATATGTATTCTGAATATTTTTTTAATCATTTATTTGAATAAATATTTCATGTACAATATAAAAGTAATCTTTAATAAACTGTTTAATAGATTTATTATTAAAAATAAAACAAGACAATGAGTTCACAAACTGAACATGATAGGTTACTTCCTATCTAGCGTTGCCTTGTTAATCTATTCTTCATCACAAAATCATGTACTGAAATGTGTATGATCATATGCTGTATTGTACTACTAATGTATAATGAATAAATTATATAATTGAATTTAAAAATAAATTCAGGATTTATTTATTGTCGAACAGCTGTTTTGTAAATAGTAAATTCCATTTTTGTTTCATGTGTTTCAGGAATTTATGTACTTTAAAATAATTATATTTGGCCTAATATTCCGTGTGAATCAAATTCCGAAAGAGTTGATAAAATCAAAAAAAATGTCAATATCATTAGATTATGAAAAATATAATTTTGCTTCGGAATATGAAACCAATTTAGGTGAGTTATAAATCTTATGATTTTATTATTTATGATAATTTTATTTAAAAATGTTTTTCGTTGTTTATTAAATTTAGGCTAAGTTTATACATTTACATTACATAAGTTAACCATGGGAGAATATCCTTCCCCCATGCAAAAAAAAGTATTCAAATTTGTCTTATAATTAAATTTTTATTAGAGATGGATGTTCAAATCTGGGTACCTACCTACTTACCACCTACTGTAATGTATTATAAGTCCTTAGTAAATAAATGCCAAAGACTGTGCTGGAGGTAAGAGTTTATGCAAGTACAATCAGATAAGCATAAATGCATAAAAGGATTAAAAACTAAGA
The DNA here is from genome assembly GCA_902439185.1 of Cinara cedri. Taxonomy (NCBI): domain Eukaryota; kingdom Metazoa; phylum Arthropoda; class Insecta; order Hemiptera; family Aphididae; genus Cinara; species Cinara cedri. Next base: position 32,370 of record CABPRJ010001459.1, on the reverse strand, counting down.
ATAATATAGGTACAATGTGTTAAATTACACAATGTGTCAAAATACTAAGTTAAGTTAAAAGTAGATAACCTAATAGTTATAGAAATTATTAAAAAAGCGATACATTTAATTATTTAATTTTTAATTTGTGAACAACTTTTCTACCAAAATTTTGTATCGATTTTCAAGTGTATACTTTTTCTGAAAGCAAATTTTATCTGAGTTGCAACTTAAGGTAATTTTTGATTTTCCCAACAGTTTTCATAATAGTTTAAAAAACCGTAGAGAAAACGGGAAAGTTTACCTACATGTTTAAAAGAAATTTCGCTCTAAATCGTTTTTTGTTCGCAATGGTTAATCGTTGCGTACAGATTTAAATTTAATTTAAAATGTAGGATAACCTTCCTAACTTTTTACTTACAACAGTGGCCTACTCATCACGTCTCTCTTTTTATTCAATTTTTTTCTCATTGTTAGGTTAAGTTTTAATTTTGTTACAAACAAAAACATATTGTTGAATGTTTATAGAAAATTCTATTAGTCGTGTGTATCATACATCAGAAGTTATAATATTAAAGTTAAAAAATAAAAATTGTAATGAATAATGTATAATATTTAATATTATAAAGAGAAAATATTTGTTGGTGTATTTGTAATGGATAACCTCATAAACTACTTAACCGATTTTAAAACCTCTTTAAACTGTGAAAAGCTACATGATCAGCGAGTAACATGGGCTATATTTTCTTTTTAAAAAAAGTTAGAGGTCCTTACGGAAATAATGTAACCCAAGATATCAAAAATAACGATCGAATAATGTATTACATGTTAATAATGAGACTCGGTGGCACCGAAAATATAAAATATTGTATTATTACAATTAATATGAGGAGCAGTAAACATAATATTACAAATAATCAATAACTAATACATATTCCTTGACTGCTGCAGTCGTAGCATTACTGTGCGATTGAATTAGTAAAAGCAGATAAATATTTACGATAAATAATTATTAGTACGAAAACATACACACCGTTTTATTATTATTTAACTATTTTTAGTTATATCCGAGGTTATATTTTGTAATAAAATAATAATATAATTTTGTATAAATTTAGAAGATAAAAAATATTTTGCTAATCAAACGAAAAACAATGATCATATTATATAAATATTGAAAAGACATACATTATGTATGTACAGACGTACATACTTCGCATATGGGTGGGCCACTGTTAAAGGTGAGAAGTTAGGAAGGTAGGATCAGAAAAGGAATTGAATGTATATCTGTACGCAACGATTGATTATTTCTAACAAAAAATAGTTCTGAGCAGAGTTCAGTTATATATATTTTGAAAAGATTTTCGTCAAAATTTTATATTAAAATTCTTATAAAAAAAAGAACGGGCATACGTGCACGTGGGAGCTGCCACTATTGTAGGTGAGAATTTGGGAAGATAGGATATAGATGGGAGTTTAATGAATATCTGTAAGCAACGATAAACCATTGCTAACGAATAAACGATTCTGAGAGGAGTTCAGTTGATAATGTTGCTTTGTCAACAATATATATATGTTACGAGCAGTATAGAAAATCGGGTGTTTTATAAAATATTCGGGCAATATATAAAATACCAATGTAACCGGTCATTGTAGAAATTATCACACTTGGTCCGGGCATTCTTTACAAAAACCTTAATCTTGAAAGCAATATAAACACGTGCAATATTTTGTGTTTTATGTAAAGATTTTAACTATAAACTAGAAAAACAAAATTATTATACAAATTTAAATTATAATTATTAATTAAACATTTTTATAAAAAAGAAAGGTTTTACATAACATAGATTACTACCATGGCATTTTGATGTAACTTTTTAATGTAGTGGCAATATAATTAAGAGCTTTTTCTAAGTCTTCTTCATTTTTTAAACGGCAAATTATATTATCCGGTAAAATTATACTTTTTAGCTGGCATACTAAATATGGCTTCATAAGGCGAACATTTTATTTACTTGTGCCATCTATGGTTCTTTATAAACGGCACAAACTTTATTACTTCCTTCCATTTTTTGGTATAATAAAGTAAAATATTATATTACCTAACTGACTTATATATTATTCAAAAATAACTTTAGTTAATGCATTATCTTTATTACTTTTATAATTGATATTGAATCAAAAATATGAGAATTTTCGTCCAATGAATTTGAATCTTTATTACCTCGATAGTTCGATCAGGCAGTTATATTGGTAATTTAGTATCATATTGGTAATTTTAGTAAACACAAAATATTATGACAATAATATATTTAAGTTCATATTGCCTAAATAGATAGGCCATTCTATATAATGCCCAGGCATTATAGACAATTCTTGAACAATTTAGAAATTGCTCAAAAATGCTGGTACAATGTATATAATGTCCCAATATCTACATGGACAATAACATATATATGTTATATTATGGTGAAATGATTAACAACAATATGTATTTTTATGACAAAAACGATTGTTTAAAAAAGAATATTAATTCAATTAAAATAATAAAAATTTAATAATTAAAAAGGACGGACATACTTTACACGTAGGTGCAGCCACTGTTGTAGGTGGGAATTTGGTAAGATAGGACACAGACGGAAATGTATGTATATCTGTGAGCAACGATAAACCATTGATAACGAAAAAAACGAATCTGAGCGGAGTTCAATTAATAGTGTTGCTTTTCAACAATACAATATATGTTATACATCATATTATGGTAAAATAATTACAACAATGTGCGTTTCAATGACAATAACGATTGTATAAAAAAGGTTAAAATAATAAAAACTTAATAATAACAAACAAATAAATAAAAACGGCTGCCAATGATAACCTTGTTTTTAATCTTTCAATCTTTTATCTTTTTTAACCTAAACACCGAGGTTTTCCTAATTATCTCCAATATTAATGATAATTTCAAAATTACCTTTCTAAAGTACCACAAGTAGAATATTTTCTTTCAGAAAAGATTCTATACTTGATAATAGAAGTGAGCTTTCTGGTAGAAAAAGTGTTCAATTAAAAAAAAAACATTTTTGTAAAACCAATACATTCTTCGCTAAACTCAGAATCTAAAAAAAAATACTTCATTAAATTCAAATTCTTTTTGTTGGCTTCTATGTACAATTTATAATGAACTTCCTGTTAAATTTTCAAGTATTTCTATTTGGTCTACCAATTGTATTCACGGAGTAACCTACCGAATGAAAACTACGTAAAATAAAAAAATCTATGAATACTTCGCAAATGGAATAAATATTTTGAAAATTTGACTGCGTCTAAAAAAATTAAATACTACACAACGTTGAACCTAACTTGTATAGCTTTGTGAAAAATTAAAACATTTAAAATTTTAATTCGAATATCACTACATAATATAATTAATTACTTATGTGTTACTTATATTATCTATCATTGCACGAAATGTTAATGAGTACAAAAATAAATAAACGACATCGAAAATCATACTAAGAAATATAAATTATTTTGGTAAATTAATTAAAATTAACACACATAATAAATAAATATAAGTAAAGAAGCTGATTCTAGGGACGAGTGTTATTGGTGGGGGTAGTTAGAAAGATGGGATACATAAAGTTATTTTATTTATACTTGTAGTCAACGATAAACCATTACTAACGAGAAACGATTTGGAAAGAAGTTCGATTATACATGTTTTGAAAGGCCGTATTATTTACGATTTTCGTCAAAGTATGATTTTAATACTCTTATAAAAAAAAAATAATAATAATACATTTTATCCAATTTATTCATCCAATTTTTTTAACCACCACTATGTTTGACTTATAATAGATCTCCTAACATATTGTCAAGTATTCACATACAAAAAAAAATAATAATTATAATCATATAAAAACACACATCATAGTAAAATCAATAGGTTTCTCGTTATGTTCAGAATCGAAAAATAAACATCATTGTAAAACCAATATATTCCTGTTTATGTCAATTGTCAGTTTCGGTTTCTAATAATTATGTACAGAATTTCTATGCTAATTAAAAATTAAAGTACCTACCTATTTATACATTAAATATTAAATAATGAGAAAATTTAATCATGAATCTGTAAATAATATAATTTGTGAAAATAATATTTTATAGTTTTTGAATTTGGTAGATGGTGTGAGGAGCTATGACCCCACAATTTAGGTTTAATACCTCGTAGAGGTTGATGAGCACTAATTAATATTTATTGTCACACATACAAAAAATTATTTCGGCGTCACTGGACTACTGTTTATTCATGAGTTACTTTGATGATATGGATAACAATAAACTATTATTATTATTACTATATTATTTACACTCTTCTCTCAGAAAAATTTGATCTTTTGGTAAATCACTACAAGATATTGCATTGCAATAGCTAAGAAAGGATTTATTCAAAATTTAACCAAAATTAAAAAACAATGGTTAACTGTAGTGATACGGACGGGGGTGAAAACAGGAAGTCATGAAGAAAGAAATTTTTGTTGTTTAATTTCTTTTTTTCTTTATTACAGATAAAAATATATAGCTTATACGTTAAAACCTTTAATTTTTATATAGCTGTTAGAGGAAATTTCTTTAACTTAGTAATAATAAACATAGTTTTCCATAGATGGAATGGGGGGCTGGTCAAACGTACGTAATTAAATATCTTAGTCTTTTAGTTGCATTTATCGCATACGTAAAATTGTGAGGTCTTATATTCCCTGGCACAAAGGGGTGCCAGATTACATACTTTACACTATACCGGGTAATATGAGTATATGAGTTGACTAAATGGGTCATTTAAAACTAATAAAAAATAATTGATTCATGTCTGAATATCTAAATTTGTCAGTAGAGATAACATATATTCAGAAATGTTTCGAAACAGTTCCTCTGTAGAAATAGTCCATTAAAAAAACTGTAAACACTAATATATATATTTTCCAAATATTTTAATAAAGAATTATACAAATAATTAATTTTGTTTTTTTGTTACATTATCAAATAATTGTTTAGAAAGTATTCACATACAAACACCGGAATACAAAGGAATTAACGTAGATAAAAATTATTATAAGTTACTAATCGAAGAAGATACAAAACCTTGTCTATTTTTAGTTACACAATTACCAGGCATTGAATATTACGCTATGTTTGCTATGAATCTATTATCTAAAACTATTTATAACATGGTAGCATACTTTTATTAATTACATTGTGTTGAATTAATAATTAATTGGTTCACATATTAACAGGAAATATCTATTTTTACAACCCTAAAAATTTTAAACTCCCAAAAATCCAATATTAATAAAATAGAAATTGTCCGTGCAATGTTAAATCAACTATCTTCATATCATCAACGATTTAAACATTTATGTCACGATAATAAAAAGATACAAACATGCATCCATAAGTCATGCATCAATATTATGGTAGGTATCTATTTGATTTTTCAATTAATTAATTAAATTAAATTAATATAAAATTGTTCACACAGTTGTATCAAATTTATTTATATGTAATGTGAAATTATTATAAATATGTTTATGTTTGCAGAAACTGTTTAATCAATTTTGTTTCGAAGAATTAAAAAGAACTGCATCTCTCATTTATAGTGAATCTGAAATTTTAACTTTGATGAACAAAATCAGAGATATGTTTAAAGAATTGTCGGTATTACATAAAAACATGGTAAATATTTTTGGTTATAAGTTTAATTATATGTGAGTGTAGTAATTTTATGTTAGGAAATAATTTAATATCATAAGTTATGTACTACTAACAGTACTAACACTACATACTATTACATAAGTTGAGACGTCCCTGTTCGGTCAGCCTTATTTTAAGAACCGTCCCGAGCGCCCAGCTGACTACCTGCCTAGGAGCAAGGTTGTCAACCAAGAACCGAGGTCCGAAGACCAGAGACCTAGGATTTTTGTTAGGGGAAAAGGGGAAAATTATATTCATCTAAATAAATAAACAAATTTTTTTTATGGGGAGAATAAAGAATTATTTTATTGAATCATTAATCATGGAATAAAAGTAAAGTTACGTTGATATGACAGAAAAGCCCATAGACATAAAAACTGTCAAATAAGAGAAGGTGAATAATAGGTACGATTTTACATAGGTGTATATATATATACATAGAATTATACACATATATTAAAAACATATATTTTAAATACAGATATTTATATATAGAGAGTAACCGGAGTAACCATCAATCAGTCCCAAAACTTGTCGTCCGGACCGAATATTGATGCAATGGGAGCGTGCAAGCTGGGATTTATTACTACTTGTTAATAATGACGAATTTACATCCACGTGTGTGCAAATCGATATGTGTATGTTTATATTGAGATGGACATCCATGTGGAATTTTCGATGATACACTATATATTTGGGAGACCCCAGCAGGAATGTGAGTTCCCAGGTCACACATATTATAACCGGGAAGGGTAGCTGAACGCTATTATTCCAAGTTGACTAGTCCGTGGTTGTGGCAGCCATACGGGTTAACCTGCGGGGAGCATCCGAATATGGATCGCGAGGTGGGGAAGATCGATCGATATTATATATATATATTATTTTTTAGATACGCATAAACACGTGGATGTAAAACTTAGTGCTTAAAGAGAATAAAAATAAAAATAATAATAAAAATAACAAAAAACGGGGGGGGGGGTCGGCCTATCGCACATATGATGTGGAACGCGGGGATCATAACAATGAGACAGACGCACAAACCTAATAGACGTTGGTTGATCTCCCATAAGTATATCGGAAGAATTTAACATAACATATTATATTATACACCAATTTAACATACGAGAAAAAGAAAAAAAGAAATAAAAACATTGTAGACAAAATATTTAAACGAGGAACCTTAACTCAACTAACTTAAAAACTATTTAACTAACGAGGTATCAGCCAATTATTAAATTTCATGTATATTACCATTCGTCTCGCCCGAAGATGTCCGCCCAGCGGACCAGATCGGGATTCACTTCATCAGTTCGTTTAAGGCACCATTTGGAAACGTGCCAAGGTACATGACCTTTCTTAATGGCAAAAATACGTGAATCCGTGCAATACGGGAGTGATTAAGCAAAAGAACTGTATCAAAAGACCGTCTGGTGACAAAGTCTCGATACGACGTCTGGTCACGAAGAAGGAAAGGAACGAACAAAAAAAAACTAAGTAACGGAGCGCGGAGACGTTCGTTACACACGTCGCCATGGGCCGACGTTTTTGACAATAAGGGGAAACGTGATCTAATTGGCCGTTAACCCGTATTCAGGAATATATTATTATTGTAAATTGCGAAAGATTGTGATCGCATAAACCTTTTCGCGGGGGGTATTATTGTTCATGACGACATAACATATCCGTCGACGCGGGTGTAATCTATTAACCGATCACCGGTCGACTATATCGATTGTAGGTATGCTTGTCCTTTGATAACGGAATATGGTCGTTTTTGGACGTTACAAAGTGACATTCGATAAGCTGATTGTTTTTAATCTAATGGTATAGGTTTGTTTCCCTTCAGGATAAACTATTTATTTAACTAAATATAGAGAGTGTCTAACCTCTGATAACACTAGTGTCTAATCTATATACTAGCTATAGCATTATTACCCTGGACTTTTTCAGTGTTGAATTTAGTTATGTTTTTAACGTAATGTATGAAAGGTAAATAAATAGATTATTGTATTACATTGTAGATAAAATGTGAATACTGAATATTCTTCCTATAGCCAGAAATAGTAAGTGATATTTTAAAAATAGATAGGTTCGTAAAAAAGTGACATTGTGTATCTACATGGCATTTAGTTCTAAAATCTATGCAAAAACCAAAATCATTCACTGTTTACATATATATATATATAACTTTATCGTTTTAATTAATCATAATATAAAGTTATTTGTTTATACTAACTTAAACACTTTTTTCAACCTTTAAGAAGTTTAATTTATTAATTTATTTTCTAATGGTCATAACTCAATACATATATTGAGTTTTGAATTAAATAAATTAAACTATATCTTATGTGTGTATTATTATTTAAATTCAGATACATTTATAATAGTTATTAAAATTATTTTTATTATATTTTTTTTTTTCAGACATATAATGTTCCACCAAATATTTTCTTAAATTTATGTCATGGTAAAAAGATTGTATCAAGATGCCAGATTCAATTAAGACATTTTTTATATTCTAATATTTCAGAGTTAAAAGGAAAATATTGTGGGCAAATTAAACCATGGTTTTTGGTTAGTATAATATATCTGGTAATATAGGAATTAGGTACATCGATGGATCATAGATAAGATAATGGAATGGACAATTTTGAGAATTAATTTAAGATATACACCTATAACGACCTCAATGATGAGTTATGATTATAAAGGGAAAAGAGTATTTGGGTCTTCAAGGATGCATACGACTCAGTGAATATAGAAAGATTACGGAGGGTAATAGACCAAATGGGGATATCAGGAAATATTGTAAGAAAGATTTGAGCATGTGGCCCATGTGTCAAGATATAAAGTAAAGTGCGAAGGCAAAGAGTTAAAAGAATTTGATGTAGGGACAGGTTCAAGACAGGGAGATGCTCTGTCACCAGCCCTCAGTATAGCACTAGATCGTTTGTAAGAGACATTGACTGGAGCAACAGGAATCAAAATAAAAAATGACCAAGAACTGGTTGTGGCAGGATATGTAGATCATATCATAATAATGGCGGAGAGTGAAGAAGATCTAAAGAGAACTACTAGCAAATTGATATAAGAAGGAAAACAAATTGGATTGATGGTAAATAAAGGTAAAACTAAGTAAATGATAATCACGAGACAACAAACGTTGAATAAGACAGTTGGAAGTGAATAATTATAAGTTTGAAAGAGTGAAAAACTTTAAATACTTCGTGATAAATATCAATGTAAACGCTGATAGTCACAAAAAAATTAAACTAAGATAAGTAGCAGCAAATAAATGTGATTTTGGACTAATACTCCTATTCGAGTTAAAGATACTATTACGGAGAATGAAAATAACGCTGTACAAAGTTCTGATGAGACCGGTAGCTATATGTTTGTGGTGCATGATGGGCAAAAACTAAGATGAAAAAAATAAGCTAGCTAATTTTGAACGAAAGGTCTCTAGAAGGATATTTGGTCCAAAAAGAAAAGATCGTGGAGATTTCGAAAAAAGATCAAATCAAGAAATAAAATATCTTTATGACGAAACAAACATAATTAAAGTCCTTAAGAGCAGTAGGCTAAGATGAGTTAGACATGTTTGAAAAGCTGAAGATCTCATTGAGTTGGACGTAGGTTGGAAAACGGATACAAAAAGACCGAAAGAATGGCCCAAACAGCGATGGAGAAACAAAATTACCAAAGAGACATCGAGGCTGGGAATGAACAATGGAGGGCAAGTGGCTCAAGACAAGGATAGGTGGTGGCATTTGGTTGTTGGGCAATGGAACTAAATGGCCTATAAAAACTAAGGAAAGAGAAGAGAGAAGAGTGTATTGAAGAGTGAGCGAGGGGAGAGGCGATTGGATATATCAAACCCTCTAAATCTGCCACTGATTAGGCAAGTAAAAAAAAAAAAAATTAAAATTGACCATACATGAACTAATTATTTATAAATAAGGTGTAAATAAATAAATAAATATACATTAATGAAAAATACTAATGACTTAATTTAACTATATAAAAACAGGCTACCGATAAAAAGGAAAATGTATTTGATGGAATTTTGGAAACTGTACTTTGGGTAGGTCCATACATTGATTTTAACTTGGGATTAAACCAAATTCCTGGACTTGTGTTAAATAATTGTAATGAACAACCTTGTTCACAATATAAATGCAAATTATATGATAAAACAGTAATTTTTAACTAATTATTATTATTAAATATATATTTGACACAGTTACCTGCCTAATTTCTATATTTAATTTTTTTTTTTAAATACATTATATTTAGTTATTACAGTTGAAAGTACATATAAGTCAAGCAGCGCTAACTGAAAAATGTTTCAAAAAATATGGCCAGTTAAATTTAATGATAAGAATCATTTTTAATGGACATTCAAAAACAACAGAGGTAAGTTATTAATTATCTATTGTGTAATTATTGTAATTTTGTTTTAGACCATCTATACATACTTATACCATTTTTGTACACTGAAAGTGTATAATAGTTGAAACGAGTGGTTATTATTAATAATTAATGTAGAGTGGGTACCTAATACGTTTTAAACATATATTATTATGATAGGGACATATTTACATTATTGTCTTATAGTTATTTACATTATCTACACTAAAATATTTGTACAGTAATAACTATAGTCGTTTTAAGATCACCATTATTATTGTTAGGTAATAAATAACTCACATTTATGGCCATTTTGGAATGTTTCAATATCGTTTAAACCAATTGTATTTACGCGATTTGGAGATAATGATAATATTACTCCAATTTATGCAATTTTTCAATTATGTCAAGTTAAAAAAAAAAAAAAAGAATTAATTGAAGTAAGTAAATAGGTATATCCAAATAAATTAATAAAATATAGGTATGTTATCTAATACTGCAGATTTTATAGAATGTTATTGCCTTTACTGTTCTTGATAAAAAAAAAATTGAAACAATTTCCCATAACACATTAGATTGGTTTGATATTATGAACAGATCGGAAAAAATTGGTAAAATATTTATGGCTGCAGAAATTCTAAAAATATCTAATTATTCTAATGAAGAAACTGAAAATGATTCGTACGCCCCTCTATTAAAAGACGTACAACCAAAATGTCGGGTTTACCAGTTAAGTTTTTAATAGATATTAAATAATTATGTATACAATATCATTTATCTTTATTTAATATTTATTTTGAATATAAAAATAATTCATAGATTAAATGTACTGTTTTGGGGATTGCGACAATTGAATTTACACTTACGTGAGCCGTTCGTTCGAATGTACTGCTCTGGTATATACGTCGACTCTGATATAATTAAAAAGGTTATCTCCTTCCCAAATTTTCCAAGCGAATCGAATACAAAATGTTTATTAAATATAGTAAGTAATATATGTAGCTAAATAAAAGTCGTATTTTTATTAATGGTTTTACTACAAATAACCAAGGAATTACCTGAAGATCTAAATCTCATACCCCCGATATGTTTTCAACTTTTTACTAAGAATAAGCTACAAAAAGAACCTATTGCAGTTGGAATGTGCAGTACTTTTCAAACTATAAATGAGTTTTTAGTTCCTATGATATCAGAATTTGAATGGAAACAACTAAGAAATGAGAATCCAGTTCATTCTGGTAAAATTGATTATTTATTTGGTGTATTTTGGTTTTTAGATTCCGAGCGTAGCGGTTTTTCTATTTATTTCTTCTATTTTTTCTTTTTCTTTGTTCTAGTCTGTAGTCACATTTTTTTTAGTAAACTTTTTCCGATTTTTACGTATACTAACTTTTCTGAGAGCTCAAGTTGTCTAAATCAAGAGAGGTTATTTTTTAAATAAAAACAATTAAATGGGGAAAAACGTAAGAAAATGAATAATTTTCATTATTACGATTTCATTATTTTATAAAAACACAGACGACGTTTTCTACCAGAAAAAATTATTTAATCGAAAAATCACATGATACATTTTTGTTGCCTTTTTGATTTAATTTCTTACGGTATTATTGCCAATACTTTTGAGCTTTTAAGAAACTTTAATTTTTGTGAGTTTTTTGTAATTCAGTTATAAATACACGTAGAGATTTGAAACTTGGTAATAATACTTATATTGAACTTACTTAGACGTGGTAACATTTTCAAAATCATCGGACGAATTTTTTAATCAGCGTTTTGAAATAAAATTTAAATGAAAATCGCAAAAAAAAATTACGGAATTTCAAATTATGTATTATCGAACTACGCTCGGAATTGTCTTTCGTTAAGCCATGGTTTATCGTTGCTTACAGATATAAATGAAATAATTTTATGTATCCTACCTTTTCAATTTCTCACCTACAATAATGGCCACTCCTATCCCCAATATCAGCTTTTTTTTTATTAAAACCCATGTTAAAACAGTTCTAGAAATAGAAGAAGAAAGAGAAATAGGAATAGGAACAAAAATTGAAAATACTAATAGCAAGTTATTAAACAGCAATAAAATAGATTCAAAAGTAATTCTTTCCATAAAATAATGCGTAAAAACTTATGAGTTTTAAATTATTTTTATTTTCAGTTTAGCTTTAAATTGATATATGATTTTTCAAAAAGAACAGTTGACATTTTAACACCGTCTATCTTAAAAATAATAATATCATGGATTTTTAAACATATTAAGTCAATTTTAACTTTTGTATTTGATACATTAGTATGTATATGTCCATTTATTAATGGAATTGCTAACTGGTCATCCACAAAATATCAGAATTTTAAGGACAATTTCGAGGATAAATATTACAATTTAATCGATAACGAGCTTGACGAAGATGAAAACGAATTCACCTGGTGGACAAAATACTATGGATTTAAATACCAAACGGTCGTATAAATTATTAATAATCAAAAATGTATTTAATTAATTAAACATAAAGTGTACTCAAACTGTTTAGAGGTATTACAAATGATTATAGAATACAGTTAGGGTAAAAAAATAAAAATATATAATAACTAAATAAATCAAATTCTGTTTTTTTATGTACCTAACAATCAATATAATTATAAAAAATAATTTATTGTATAAAATTTGAGTTTGAGCGAGTTTATACGAATACATTAAAATAAAATTACATTATACTTGAAACCTATACAATATATCTTTTGTTAGTAATTATTCAATAATAGTTAATAATAATTTAAAAATTACAGAATACTTTCAAAAAGAATAAGCGTAAAAGTACATTTTCAAAAATGGCATGTAAAGTTATGCCGAATTGTGCGTGTTGCAATGAATCTCAAGTCAAAACTTCTTTAGCCAAATATTATTCAAAAATTAAATCTATAATAGTATGAGTAACATTAAACAAATGGGTTTTAAATATAATTTGATATTTGTTTCAAGGTTTATGATAGCGAATTAGAAAATGTACCAGAGTTTGAGAAGTTTGAAGATAATATAAAAAAATTTGAAATCTCCGGATTGAACAATGATGATAATAGACACTCAGAAAGTATAGCTGTTTTAAAAGTAATTAATATAAATTAATATTTTTACAAAACTGCTAGACTAGGACAATAAATTATTTACGTATACAGTATACGTAAACGGAATGTATATGTTTTCATCATATTAGTATAATTTAGGGCATTACATTTAGATTCTGAGTAGAGTGAGAAATATATTGACCGTTTAACAATGGTAGTTATTTGTTTTTCTGAAATTATTTTAGTTATTTTTTTTATTTTTGAAGCGGATTTCCTAATAATTTGAAAAACGGCAAAATTTATAAAATTTATTATTTTCAAATTTGTTTTTGTTGTAACCCAGTTAAAAATATTCAGACAAAAAATTTAGACAAAAAATTTACCACGTTTAAAAATGACAAAGGTAAATTTTTTGTCTGAATATTTTTAACTGGGTTACAACAAAATCAAATTTGAAAATAATACATTTTATAAATTTTGCCGTTTTTCAAATTATTAGGAAATCCGCTTCAAAAAAAAAAATAAAAAAAATAACCTTATAAAAATACCACGCAGATAAAAATTTTACAGAAAAAAAAATAACTACCATTGTTAATCGGTCAATAAATTTCTCGCTCCACTCAGAATCTAAATGTAATGCCCTAAATTACACTAATATGAAGAAAACATCAATGAAAACTAATATATATATTTTAACTAATACTCCATCTATTAATGGAATTTTTAATATAGGTTGCTATTTGAAAATCAAAAGTAAGTGGGGGATTTACTCTCGAAAATAAGGGTGATAAAAAATAACATAGTATATAGTAATATGGTAAAGGCTGTAGTAGCTTGTTTCTAAAATGTTCTAGAAAAAAGGTTCCTAAAAAATGTAATACTTTCCAAGATAATGAATGTACTCACTTAATGAATCATCTAGTATAGTATATTTCATGAATTCCTTTCTATATTCTATCTTACCAACTTTTAACCAACAACAGTGACCCACCCATTGTGCGAATTAAGTCTGTATTATTTTTTACAATCATGTGTGATGATTGCTTCCAAATATGTGTTATTTATTAATTTATCTACATTTATAGGGAAACATTTACTTATATCCAGAACCAGTTAACAAGGAAAACGTTCATTTGAGAGAATCTCATTGCTCGAATGTAGAATTTAAAATTTGGCCGAAATTAAAATCAAATGTTAAATGTAATATTATTGTACGCGTGTATATTTTAAGAGCACATAACTTGCATCCCAGTGATATAGGTGGACTATCAGATCCATATGTAGAAATTTTATTTGGAAAGTCCCGTAGAATTTCAGATTACAAGAACTATATTCCTAAATCATTAAATCCTATATTTGGTAGGTAGGTACATATTATGTATCGGCAATTTTCAAATGTTTCTTAAGTTTTTGTTCACATTTCATACATTTAAAAAAAGAACATGTTTTTTTTGTTGGTGAAAACTAATTTTGTTTATATGTTTGGTCTTAAAAGATGTTATGAAAGAGAAGTATCGTTACCAGAATGTTCAGTTATACAAATTAGAATTATGGACTATGATCGAATTGGAAAAAACGAATTAATCGGTGAAACGACAATAGATATTGAATCAAGATATTACAGCAAGCATAGAGCTCACTGTGGATTACCAAATCGATTTAACAAGTTATTCTTAGTTGAAATTAAATATTAAACTTGATAGTTATTAGTTTATCCACAATATTCGTAATAGTGAAATCTATTAACCATGTACCTATTTAAGATTTTGTCTACATATTTCTTAGTTCACAGCTCCCATAATAAACAATTTGAAACATTCCAAACACCTCCACGATCACACATCACGGTCTCATCGCAGACATGATAATTTTATCTCTATAACTGAGCATTTTACACTATCAATATAAATTATAAACCTATGGATTTAATTTTTTTAATACCTAATTTTAAAATATCAATTATTACCTATATATTATGTACGATTTATATAATTTAATAATATATTATGGATAAAAAGTTATGAAGAGAGGTTATCTTGTAAATACGCCACTGTAGAAAAAAACTATAGTGTGAATACATTTTCAAGTAACACTAAATATTTTGGCTAGATGACCTTGAATTTGAATTATTTTGAATTGGTTTTTGACATACAGAAATACTTACACAATATTAGGAAAAATGTCCAATATTTAATTCTTTCTGTGCTCGCACGCGCAATGCAAGTATACATCTTACTTTTTTTTTAAACAGCAACACCCAATTTTTTCTATAGATTTGTGTGAGCCTATTTTTGTAATCAATTTTAATTGAGCATTTTTTTTTTTTTTAAGTCAAAATTGACTAACTTATAGTTTTTTAAAGTTTTAAAAAATATTTTTCCAAATGTTTAATCTTATCTCTCTGTACACTTAGGTATCGTAGGAACATTATAATAATTAAGATTGTAATTATCTAATTGTCTAATTTTAAATTACCTTACTATGGTTAATACCATGTTGCTTTCATAAATCATTTTTGTACACCAATTTTTAGTAGTTATAGGCCTTTTTTATTGTTTTTAGTAAGTGTTCCTATAATTTTACGAATATGAATAACGTTGAAAAAACTGAGTTTTTAATTTTTAAAGAATGCCATCGTAAGGTTAGGTTAGGTAACACTCACCTAGCTTTTCTAACTTGTACCGAACAGTACCCAGAAAGGTGCCATCTGCCACATATTACATAATTATGTTTTATGATTCTGATAAGGATTAAATCAAGAAAGAAAATCTTTGCGTACACAAAATTGCCAACGAAGGCTAAAACCGAATACGTTAAATGGGGATATAGATTTGCAGGTACTGGCTTACATACAAGCTTACTCCTGTTTGTTTTCCAACAAATGTGAAGAACTTAGAAAAACGTAGAAAAATTGGGAAAATCGGTACGATATTAAACAAATATTATTAAAGATACCTATTTAATTGTTTTGCTATCATATGACATACGTATTGTTGACAAAGCATCACTATCAACTCCACTATTGAACTCCACTCAGAATCGTTTTCTCTTTAGCAATGGTTTATCATTGCTTACAGATACAAATTAATTAACCTTCTTTATCCTACATTCCCAACTTCTCACCAACAACAGGGGCTACACCCATATTTTTTTGTACTTTTTTGTTTTTAGGTTAAGATTCTTTCTTGATGTACAATGGGTGTAAATTGAAAAATGATAAAAGTCTTTAATTTTTTATTTGATTCCATTAAGAGCCTAAACTTATATTATGGTTATTTTCTAAAACATGTTTAGCAAAATTTGAATTAGAGACAGTCTTTTTATACGTTCAAGCCTATAGAATATTGAATTAAAAAATCAACATTTTTGAGAATAAGAGTGAATAGAATCATGTGGTATTATAGCATCAGTTTATGTAGGTTTCCTGTAAATACTAAAATCAAAATCAAATTTATTGTTTATTATGAAAACTGTAAGATCTAAGAAATGTAATTTATTATTAATTTGTATTTCGATTGTAAATTAAATGTTTTTATATATTTTGTTTAAGTAGTTGACTCAATTTTCTGCTTGTCTATTTGAACCTCTAAACCTCATTAATGAAAGTGTCATCAACATATCTATAGTATGCTTTTATATATGGACTGTATATTTTTGTTGTTATTATTATATTATTAGTTTCAAAATTTCGCATGTAAATTTCAGATAAAAGTGCACTTAAGGACCAACTATAAGTAGCCCTTCTTTTCGAAAAAATACAACTCACCAAATAATATTGTTAACTATTGTAGTATGAAATATTAAAATAATATGTCTAACCAATTCGCTAAAATTCTGAACAATGATACAAATAATGTAAAAATGGCTTTTAAGACTAATAATAATTTAACCAAACATAAAAACACTAGAACTAAAATCTTCACAGCAAATCCCCTTCTTTTGAAAATGCTAGTTTATGTAAACTTAAATGTAACTGTAATAAATTGCATATAGGTAAGACAAATAGAAATATTAAAATAAAACATAAATTACACATTTCTGTAATAAAATTAAATAAGGCTGTCTCTAATTAAAATTTCGCTAAACATGTTTTATAATATAAGTAATAACCATAACTTTGATATTAATACAGAATTAGAGATGTAGAATAGCTAAAATGACATTTACATTAATTCAGTTTTAGAAGAATTACATGTATACAATGAATTAAAGAAAAATAATTTTAATAATATTTGAAATGTACAAACCAAATTCAAAAATTATATTTTATATCAATACATTTTAGATAATAAATAATAACCAAATAATTTATATTTCTTAACATTTCTATGAAGCAAATTCCAAATATTTGGAGGCCTGCAGCTGATTTGACGTTTAGGTAGAAAATACATTTTGGATAAATACAATAATTTTGTCGCTTACACTATTTACACTGCTAATAATGTTTAAATGAATATTTATTATAAATAATTATTATTTCTAATGAACTAGTCGCTTACACCTTTTTATCATTGATAAAGCTGATTTTTTTAAACTTGTCGAAGTCAAAAAGTCAATTTGGTCAAAAGTGTCACTTATTAACTAATAATCATATACTTGAATGTTTTAAAATACACGCTATAAGTACATTTCTTTTGTGCTTACCGATTTGTTTATTAGATTAAAAATATGGATGAGATCACGTATGAGGCAAAGTAGTTTGACTAGCTTGGTATTACTTAATGTACACAGGGTTATAAATGCATTTGTTAAGGATCGACTTATTATACGGTGTGGTGATCAGAACTGGCCTCCCAGGTAGTGTGACCTAACTCCACTGGATTTCTTTCTTTGGGGTTACGTTAAAGCTCACGTCCATGAAAATAAACTGCGAACCATTGAAGAATGATGAAATTCGTCGTGTTACTGGTTAACTGGACCAGGATATGTTTCGGCAAGTGATAGCGATTTTGTCACCAGACTGAAGTTTGTTAGCGAATCAGAAGTGGACATATGCCAGATATTATTTAGGTATTACATGTTCATGTAATTTTTTTGTTTTCAAAAAATCATTAATTAAACATTTTTTTTTTTTTTTTGATAAAGTAATAATGAAATTAAACCCGTCGTTCTTAATAAACACCCTATATATTATTATTATAGTTAAATAATTAAATAGGCTTTATATATTTTTTTTAATAATATTTCTTTAATGTTGTACCGATTTTCCCAGTTTTCCTACGTTTTTCCCGGTTTTTTAGTGTTTTATCCCGGTTATTCACATTTGCTGAGAAAACTCTTAGGAAAATCGAAAAAATATCTCTTTGAATTACTTTGCTAGTAAAATTTTCTTTTAGAAACATTATTGTCGTTAAAAAAGTTGAAGCGAAATTGCTGGTAAAAAAGTTGCGTTCAGATAAAAATAAATTGTAATATTTAACTAATATATTTCGTACATTTTCCAATTTTCCCTCTGTTTTTTTCGGTTTTTCGCAATTGATGAGAAAACTCTTAGGAAAATCGAAAAATGACCTACAGTGTCTTCCCACATTGATTTCATTTCAGAAAAGATGCTATTCTTAAAAATCAAAATAGGAGCAAGACTTCTTGTAGAAACGTTGCGCACAGATAAAAAAAAAAATATCTTTGTAAAACCATAAGCTTCTACGCTCCTCTCAGAATTTAATTTGCAAAACCATATAGAAAACCCTGTTATATATGTTAAATTTATCAAGAATGGAGTTTAAACAACCAAAATAATAGATTCTAGGATGATACGAATCCACATTGATCGCGTAAAATAATATTTCAAACTGTCTGGGAAATTAATATATGGTTTTAGCTTTTTGATTCGTGCTTTTTTCATGAAATACTTAATGTTAGACAATATTTAAATTTGTATTAAACGAACTACCAATATTAACAACAGTGAAATATTATTAAATGAAATAATTGAATCGCCAGATTGTTATATTGATTAGTATACATGGAGCAGTTTCTTGGACAACACGATATCCGGATTTAATGTTTTAGATTTTTTTTTTTTGTGGGGGTATTAGAAAATTGGAGATTATTACACTGATATTAACAGAGGACCAAATAAAAGTGGTGAAAGTAACATAACTTATTAACGGTTTGAATTATGAGTAAGCATCACAAGGAAAATATTGAACATTTCATTAGATAAATATATATTAATGTTATTTTATTAATTAAATAATGAATAAAACATTTTCAAAATAGATTATTGTTGTTTGTTAAAATGTGAACAACTATAATTTGGTAAATATTGAGTTTAGAAAAAAAAAAATGGTTTTATGAAAATTACTTACAAAAATAGATCTACTCGAATGTATATAAAAATAAAAATAAGGTTGCAATTTAAAAAAAAGTAAGTTGTATTGCGCATTTAGAAAGCGCACAGAAAGAGTTAAACATTGGAAATGTATCTTGAATTGTGTATTTCAGTACTCCATATCACCTACTGAAAATGAAATTTAAATTCAAGGACAATCAGAAGAAATTACCGCTAGATATATTATATTTAAATTTGAATATATAAAAAAAAAAAAAAATGTATTTTTATAAAACCAATATGGAATATTTATCAAACAATTTTTTTTAAACCTGTATTTACCTGGAACTGGTTTAAAGTAATCAAATTATAATAGTTCCCAAGTGGTTTTTGTTGTGATCGATCAATTTAAATCAAATTATAATTAGTTAAATATAATATATATTTTCAGGGATGGATATAATCGTTGGAGGGACACTGAAAATCCGACAAATATTTTACACAAATTATGTCTTATGCATTCGTTAAAACCTCCAATATATATGCAAAATAGCGTTAAAATCGGTTCTAAGCAGTTTTATGATCCAGGTGAAAACAAAAATATTGACAGACAATCGTTAGCTTTATACGCATTAAACCATTGGCACGAGATGCCAGTTGTCGGTTACTTTTTAGTTCCAGAACACGTAGAAACGAGAACATTATACAATCCAAATATGCCCAATTTGCATCAAGTAATTTATCATAAAATAAAAAAATAAATAATTAAAATTAAGTTTGAAGGAAATAATGTAAAAATGTTTAATATTTTTAGATTTTGAGTGGAACGAGGAATATGTATATATATATATATATATTTTGAGTGGAACGAGGAATATGTATATATATATATATATAATATTATTTGTACTACATTGAATGCGATTTTTATGTCTTTAAAGAACAATTTTATTAAAAGAAAAACTGATTGCACGGCGTTATTAGTTTTATTAGGTACTTTAAATTTTTTCGATTTTTGTTTAATATGATAATTTTTGAATTTGGCGTTAATCTGATTTCAAGATTAGATGCAGAAAGGTTTGTTTATTAAAATTAGATATAGTCAGAGAGTTGCAATAGCGTAGAGGGGGTATTTGGTGAAGAAAGTGTAGAAGTATTTAAGACATGTATAATAAAACATATATATGTTTGAGTAATCATGTGGTTCATGGTAAATAAATATTTTAAAAGAAAAGTAAGGACCATGGTGGCTTTCCTCAGGGACACTGGAGGTCGCTTTAAAAATTTCAGAAGAGGTGCCAAGAATAAATTTTTTTTTTCAAGTAATATACGACTAAATCAAGGATAGGAGTGTCAACATCCAATTGAAATAATTCACTTATTAATAAATTATAACTTAAGATATCAATATAAGAGAAAGATAGGAAACATAAGAGAAAGACAACAGTTATACAGGATGATTCATTAAGCGTGCCCGCCCCATTTTTTCGGTTAAATTTTGCAAATATTTAAATTCTGATTTTTGGAATTTTTAAGTGCAGTTAAAGTCCATATTTTTAAATACTTAGATTTTTCATTACATTTAAGAAGTATCCTGTGGTGATACCAACTTTAGTTTTTCAAATGTGAACCTATATTAAAATTTCCATAAATAGACGGAGTATTACTTCAAATAAATTTACGTGCCAACATTTTTTAATTTCGTCTACCTATTAACGAGATATTCCATTTTTAAATTTAGATTAGGGGAGAGTATTGGAGCACTAATAAAATGCCACATGCCGTGTCCGCCACACAAATGATACTACATTACTCCTCCCCCAATATAAACTTTTTATTTTTATTTTTTTATTTTATATACGAAGAATATACAATCTGTTCCTTGAGAAACAATAAGAATATGAGGTAAATGAGTAAATAAAAACATGATGAAATGAAGAGAGGAGTCACCCAGTGGTAACACTGCCCTAACTAGATGGTTTTTTTTTTCTTTATTTATATTGCTTAATTTTATCAAACAGTGAGGAGGTGTCGACACCATTTCCTTTTGAGCCTTTTGGGAGGATTCCCAGGAATAGTGAGAGTGGCAAGGTTCGAAATGANTAGAGTGGAATCGTTTGTAAAAGGCTAGTGCTTATTCATGGATTGATTTCATTTTTAGATCGGTGTGTAAAGTTAGATTTGAGATGTAAGGGAGAGAATTTGTAATTAAGCGAAGGAATTTATTTTGGAAAGTTTGAATTTTATTAGTGTTGGATATTTTGGCATTGCCCCAGAGTTGAAGACCATAGGTCCACATCGGCTTGAACAGGGATTTGTAAATTAAGAGTTTAGTATTTAATGGAGTGTGTTTGTTGTTAGAGATTAGGGTTTTAAGGATGCGGAGTCGTGCATTTAAGGCAAGCCTTTTAGTTTTTATGTGATGTGACCAAGTGAGACGACGATCAATTGTCAGACCTAAGTATTTGGCCGTTTGAGAGGAAGGGATTTGAATATTGTCTAGAGATACCATAGGACAGGGAGTACGACGAAGAGTAAATGTTGTATGGAGTGATTTGGATTGATTAACTTTGATACGCCATTTTTTATACCAATCAGCCATGAGGTCAAGGTGGAGTTGAAGATTGTGGGAAGCTGTGTGAGGATTATCATGGATAGAAATAATGGCCTTGTCATCAGCAAACTCCGCAACAGCTGTATTCGGAGATGTGGGTTGATCGGCAGCGTAGATGTTATATAATAGAGGAGAAAGAATGCCCCCCTGAGGAACGCCTGCGCTAATCTTTCCTAAACCAGAAAGGGATGTGCCAGCTCTGACCTGAAAATATCGATCCGCGAGGTAAGATTTGATTAGTAAGTAAAAGGAAGGATGAACTATGGGTTTAATTTTATATAGCAGACCTTCATGCCATACCCTATCGAAAGCTCGGGAAATGTCTAAGAAAACGCAGGAGCAATAACTTTTTTTTTCAAGGGAGAAGGAAATAGCATCGACTAGTCTGTGCAGCTGATGTATTGAGGAATGAGCGGTACGAAAACCAAATTGTGTATTAGGTAATATGGAATTGGAAGAGATGCATGGAAGAATTCTTTTAAGAATTAATCTTTCGAGAATTTTGCTGAAGAAGGGGAGGAGACTTATAGGTTGGTAGGAGGAGGATAAGTCGGGAGGCTTGTTAGGTTTTAGAACTAGAATCGTTACAGAAAATTTCCAAAGCATAGGAAAATAAGACAACCTTAGACACGCATTATATATAACTGTGAGAAGTACAATGGCTCTT
The DNA here is from genome assembly GCA_902439185.1 of Cinara cedri. Taxonomy (NCBI): domain Eukaryota; kingdom Metazoa; phylum Arthropoda; class Insecta; order Hemiptera; family Aphididae; genus Cinara; species Cinara cedri. The sequence goes on along the minus strand of CABPRJ010001459.1, from coordinate 9,612 downwards.
TTGGGCAGGGATCTGGCCACTTCTGCAGTAATCAGGTCGAACCCCGGAGATTTTTNTGCGGGAAAAGTAGAAAGAGGGGAAACGAGTGAGCGATTAACTATGTCAGTATGAGAAGGTATTTGTATATCCGGGTGAGGCATGAAGGTTTCAGTTAGATATTCTTTAAACAGCTCAGCTTTTTCAGCATCGGTAGTTGCAAGTCCACCATGAGGATTTATTATGGGAACGAGCGGAGGTTTGTATTTTAGAAGAATTTTGGTAGTTGACCAGAGATTGCCATTCTTAGGTGACAAATTTGAGAGATGATTTTCAAAAGATTGATTTTTATGCTTGATGAGTATTTTTTTCAGTGAGTTAGATAGATTGTTATAAATACGTTTGTGGGATGGAAGGCGTGAGCGTTGGTATTGGGCCCTTGCTCTACGCTTAATGGATATAAGGATGCGAATATATTCAGGGACTGACGAAGCGACATCGTTGCTATCCTACCAAAACTCTTTCTCCATACTATTGATAGGCATAAATTCCACGACTTGGTCGATCAAAACATAAATCTCAAAATTAGTCTCAAATCCCCCCAAGAAATTTATGTAGCGATAAATAACCTAACAAATGTAATCCAATCTGCAGCTTAAGCTTCCGGTCCTACCAAAACTCATTATTCAAATGTTGCCTATCTAAACTTAAAAATGGAATATCTCGTTAATGGGTAGATAGAAATAAAAAATAATGGCACACTTAGAGAAATACCCTGTATAGTGGACGAACAGAAATGCCATAGTACTTGAAGTATGTCCTCAGGAAAAAACGAGAATGTTGGTGATAAACTCTACGGAAATTTAAATGATGAATTATGAGTGAAGTAAGATATTGGTTAGTTGCAAAGTAATAAAAACAATTTGGAGAAATTGTTTGAGAACTCAGTTGGATAATGTGTTATCTTCTATCTACATTGTTATATTTTAGTGATCGAAATATTATAATAATGCATATAAAATAAACCATTGTCAGCCGGAAAAAGACTGACTATTAATTATTATAATTACGAGAAAACAAAATAATTAACTATCTCGTATGTAAATTCTAATAACACCGTTAGATAATAGGTCAAAGATATACACTTACCAATATAATATAAAACTCCTACTTCAATGGCCCTTTCACATTAAAATGTCTTTTCCTTTATATTTTTTGTCTTCAACTAGAATATTCTTCAATTACATGGAGAATATCTATCAGAAAACAATTCTGATGACACCATCGATAAAAGTGATCAATTTTTAAAATTTCAAAATAATTGTGTTAGATTTATTTGTTTAAATGAAATATTCATATTTATTTATCACTCTGGATTTGCTGATATTCTTAATGAGATATTTAAAATTAAAAACTTTAAAAGATAAAATAAACTTTCACTATACCTATGAGATTTCTATTCAAATAACTTAACGCGGTAATGGATAGTAAACCGATAATACTGTTATAGCAGTTATACTGCAATTTTACATCAGAGGTTACTTGTAAATATTACTACTAAGTGCTACTTACTAGAACAGTAATACATATAAAAACCATAAAAAAATTGACAGTACTATTATAGTAGTAATATTTTAAAGGATATCTTATGAAAGAGAATGCTGTTTTGACCCAGTTTATCTCAATAGACCGATGGGAACTTTTATTTAGCTTGTTTACACATATATTTTTTGGATTTTTGTTTTTGATCGATAAGTTATAGTAGTAATAAAAGTGACATTTATTAAACAGTTTTATAATAATAAAAAAAAGTTAAGTGTCCACCAATGCAATAATAATATTGTTGACTATTCCCTACTTTCTAATATTTTCTTTAAAATTAATATTCATAATACCTACGAATAAACCAATTCATTTTTCGATTTTCTCTCAAATTTCCCCCTTCATTTTCCCTCAACTACCTTCACCTTCGACAACTTTTTACTTACAACAGTGACCAACCTACGTGCGAAGTATATCCGTCTTTTTTTTTATATTCTTGATCTATTCACTTTATTGTTTATCTTATATTATTTGTGTATCAAAAAATATGTTAGCTATATAATTACTATCTTTATTGTATATGTATAGATAATATATGTATATTACAGAACTTACTGTTCGCTATTTTTTTTAAAAATAAATAAAAATTAATTAATCAATACATTTTAAATTATGTTTAACCAAACTTCGCTCAGAATTGTATTTCGTCAACAATGATTTATCGTCGCGCATGTAATTATTTACCTTATGTATCCTACCTTCCCAACTTTCTACCAATAGTGGCACACCCTTCTGCGGTATTATCTCTTTTAATTCTTTTTTTTGTGTAGGGAACATTAGAAATGTGGATCGACATGTTTCCTAAAGACGAAAATATCCCTGCAATGGTGGATATTAGTCCACCGGCTGTTGAACATTACGAACTCCGTGTAATCATTTGGTCTGTCACGAACGTACAACTAGTAGATGACAGTTATTTTACTGGAGAAAAATACAGTGATATTTATATTAAGGGGTTGTAAAAATTAAATCCAATGCCAATATGGCTTTAACAACATTATCATTTATCGGCACCTTCATTACTAGATGGCTACCTGGTATCGAACAACAATCCACAGACATACATTACCGGTCATTAAATGGAGAAGGAATGTTTAACTGGCGATTTAAATTCCCATTTTCGTATAATAAAACGGAAAATATTATCGTACATAATGAAAAATACTTATTCTCTTGGTATGACGAGGAACAACACGTATTACCGAGGTTACATCTTCAAATTTGGGACAACGATCGAATAACTCCAGATTCATATATAGGTATAAAACACATATTGCACCCATATTTGGACAAAACCGTGCATACTGTCCTCCTGAACCATATTGGTATGTCCTTTGGCTTAGAAGACTTAGAGGACGGTAGATATATTGGGTAATCAATATATCGTAAGACACTCGGAAAGTGTAAACTTTTTTCGAAATTTGTTTTAAGGAAGTTAATTTTCGGAAGTGAAATGACTACCTACTTTTGATTTTCAAATGGCAACCTATATTAAAAATTCCATAAATAGATAAAATAGTAGTTAAAATAATTGTCTGTGTTTAAATTTGTAATTTCCGTAAATCCGTTGACGAGATATTCCACTTTTAAGTTTGGATCAGGGAGAATAGTAAAAAATCATTTGTGTAGCAGCACAACGCGAGGCGTTTTAAGAATGTACTACTACTTTTCCCCGATCTAAAATTAAAAGTGGAATATCTCGTTAACGGGTTGACGGAAATTATAAATTTAAACACTAACATTTATTTTAACCACTACTTCATCTATTTATGGAATTTTTAATATAGGTTGCTATTTAAAAATCAATAATAGATAGTACTTTCACCTCAAAAAATTACATAAATGTAAAATTTCAGAGCTTCTGCTTGTTTTTAAAGTTGTCCATAAAATAAATGTCGAACAACGTTAATACTTACCGAGATAAAGAATCTCTTATGATAGATTGATCACTTCGTATAACATATTTATCGGATACATTATTCTCTTATTAATCTAAGGTTTTTTGAACTTGGATTTATGGAATATGCCTAAGGGTACGAAATCATCAAGGTGGTGTACTATGTCCAACAGTGTACCCCGAATAAATTTGTTCAAAATAAAAAAGGCACGTGGTTGGTGGCCGTTCGTTTCTACAAAAGATAATAAAAATTTGATCGTAGTAAATATATTGTTAAATTGAATTCATATAAATAACTTACATTACTAAGTATAGTTTTAACATATTGTATGATAATAAACTGTACTCTATTTATTTAAAATAAGGGAAAATTGGACGCTGAAATTCAAATAATTACTAAGCAAGAAGCAGATACACAACCAGCAGGACTCGGTAGAGATGGGCCACAACCTTTACCCGAGCCAAAGTAATATTATTTTCATCCTATAAAAATTATAATTCAAGTTGTAATCAAGTAATTATTTTATAAATTATACGTTTTATTTTATATGTGGATAGAAGACCTTCGACTCACTACATGGAGAAGTTTACGGGTCTATTTACGGGTATATTTCATAAATTATTCAAAGCCAACAAAAAAAAGTTAATAATCGGTTTAATCGTTGTTCCTGTGGTATTATTCGTGTTTTTGTTTATTTTTTCGATTCCTGGAAACTTAGCAAACAAATTCCTGGACAAAATATTCTATAAATAAAATACAGTTGTGTTAATTATAATGTTCATTATTTGTATTTAGCATTATAAAGTTGTTGGATATAGTTTAGACAAAAATCACGATTCTTTAAACTATATTTAAAATGCGTTTATGTAGAGTGGTAATTGAATAGTTCTAACAATATTCATAACAAACCCAAATTAAATTGAATATTTTAAATCATTTATGAATTAATAATTTCAACTTGAGAGTCATATCTCATTATGCTATATACAATTATTTTGTATAGTGTGAACAAAAATTGTCTATACCTTTTGTTTGAAAGGCTACTATCAAGCAGCTGTTAAGCTGCTCACTGCACGTGTAATGTAGACTATTATTTCACACGAATTTTAATACCAAATTTTGACGAAAATTGTAAATATTACGGCCTGGCTTTTTAACAAATGTACAAACCAAATTTCACTCCAAATCGTTTTTCGTTAGCAGTAGTTAATCGTTACGTATGCTTATATATAAAATGATCTCTCTATCTTCTCAACTTCTCACTTACAACAGTGGTCCACCCATTGTGCGAAGTATGTCTGTCTTTTTTTCATTATAAACGACGTATAAATAAATATCCTAGAAGATAACGAAACATGTCACAATTTATAAGAAATGCGATTTAAGTAGATTAAATTTTGTTTAAACATTAACTTTATAAATAAAAGTGGAAATAACTTCAATAAACCAGAGTATTTGAACTTTGAAGTTAATCGTAAATGTTGCTGAAAACCTTAAATTGTTCAAAAAAGAGGTAGAAATATGTTTGAAGTTACAGAAATTACAGGTAAAAGTACAAGCATAGCCGTTAAATTTAATTGGAAGTGATGGTTTTAAAATATATATAGTCTTTTACCATCTAGCAGATTATGATGAATAATATACTCATACATTTGATCTATATGTTTAATATGACCTTCATTTCAGCATTTTGATTATATTATGGAAGGTTTTTATAAGATATTAATACAAGTTCTGCACTGTAATAAATTTCTCTAATTACCATGCCAAAGAACACTCTGGTTTTCTATAAGTAAAATATATCATGATAATGTATAATAAGTGAGACTTAAAAAAAAATTTACAATTTATTTTATTTTATAACTTCAAAAATAATTGTGTTTGTTTAATACAATATAATATATATTTTCTTATATGTATATCATATAGCATTATCAGCAGTAATAACTTAATCCTTATTATTTCATCATCAAAAGCTGAAGAAAAAAATATTGGTTGTGACACTGGAATGTAAAATATACTTTATACTTTATGTTCATTGCTGGCACTAAGTATTGAGGTGCCCTGAAAAATGTTTTTGCGTAACTCATGATTATTTATATAATAATTATTTAATTTGGATGCTAGACATACGCCCTATTTGTGCTCCCCTAGCTTTGGTACTGTATGTTTATGTGCATATAATAATAATACAAATTATTTTAATTTACAACATTCTTACACAATGGTCTAGAACCAAAAATAGGTATACATATATATTTCATTAATCAAGAACTGAATATTTTAGGAGTAATACAAGTTCATTAAATTAAAATATAAGAACTGCAAGTAAAGTTGTATTATTTATAACAGACAGATATTAATTAAACAATATATTATATAATTATATAATTTGCTACGAATTTTGTATCGTCTGGTATTAAAAGTACCCATATACAACTGTACGATCTTTCTGTCTCAACTGAACTTACATTAAACATACCAGTTAAATCTCTACACAGTGTCCATTCAAATGTATTATTTAAATTAGTTATGTTACATTTTTAAATGTGCAAATTATAAATGTAACATAATTCAATTCAAGTGATTTCCTGTACATGGTAATTTTCAACAACATACTACTATGCAAATTGTGGAACGTGCTGACAATGAATAAGAGAAAAATTCCTACTGGAATTGATTGTAATTTACTTAATGAACATTTTGTAAATATAGGAAAAAATCTTGCGTCTACAATACCTAATTTACAATTTGAAAGAGAAAATAAAAATTCTCATATTAACTCGTCTATTCATCTCGAACCTGTTACATCAGATGAAATAATTCTTAAAATTGATTTGTTAAAAAATAATATTGCTCCTGGTTCTGATAAAATCACTGTAGAATTTCAAAAAACTGTTAAAAAGTTAGTTGCTGTTAGTTGCTTATTCCGAATGAGTTTAAGCATGCTGATATTGTACTTATATATAAAAATAGTGGAAGTGAATTTAATCCGAATAATTATCGACCGATTTCTTTAATATCTACTATTGCTAAAATTGTTGAAAAATGTATTTAAACACGAGTTATTAATCTTTTAAATAAAAATAATATACTGTCTAATTCACAGTTTGGGTTTCGAGAGAGGAGAAGTATAGAAGACCCAATATCTAAATTAATGTCTCATATTAAAACTGATAAAAAATATACACTTGTTGTTTTCTTGGATTTGAAAAAAGTTTTTGATCATGATATTTTATTATCAAAATTAGAAAACACAGGTATAAGAGGAATCGTACAAGATATGTTTAAAACATATTTAAAAAACCGAACATGCTGTACAAAAATTGGTGTAACAAAATCTGAAAAAAAAAAAATGAATTGTGGTGTTCCACAAGAAACATGTCTCGGTCCATTATTATTTATATCAATAGTTTTACAAACATTAAAATAAGAAGAAATTTGGTGCTATGTGCAGACGATACAGCTGTAATAGTAGACTGATGTAGTTCAGAAGAATTGTATGAAAAAGCTAATAATGATCTTTTTAAAGTTAGGAATTGGTTACAGAAAATAAATTATCTCTAAATATTTCCATATAAATATAGATTTTTCCACAAAAGTCGAAAAAAAAAAAGTTAATAATTCATAATTATCTATGTAAAAGTAATAAAAATTGTGATCGTTTCTCAATATCTCTGGTAGATTATTATAAATATCTAGGATGAATAATTGATCGGAAACTTGGTTGGAGTATACAAATTAAACAAATTATTTCTAAAATTAAAATTGTCCGCACTTAATGTTGTAATAGATTGTAGTTTTAAAAAATCTGTATATTGTGCGTTTGTACAATTTCATCTTCAATATGCTATATAGCTTGATAATTTAACAAAACAAATAATAAAAAATAATGAAATATTAATTTAAAACTGATTTTATTTTTAAAAGCTAAAAATGTCGAAGTATTGCAGCAATAAATAATCTAATTCATAAAATTCTTTTTTAAATCTGTGGTCTAATAATTCNTTGAAAATCTTGAAGGATTCCTAAATTATTACACTTTTCCCAAAAAGTTATAGAATTTTTTAAATATTTATAATAATCTACCAGAGATATTGAAGATCGATCACAATTTTTATTATTTTTACAAAGGTAATTATAAAAAATTATAAAAAATGTTGCATGTTGCAAATCTGTCATATTTACTTCTGAATGAACTACGCTTTAAAGTAGGCAACGAGTTTGTTTCATAACGAAAATGTGTATTTGATTGATTTATTGACTAATTAAATTATTGCTGTAAGACTTAGACATTGTGTTGACAATCACAGAACCTAAAATTACCATAGTTGAAGCATCCAAATCAACGATTGAAATTAACTTGTCTGTGAGTATTTTTTTAAATATCAGAATGAAATGAATTATCTTTAAATTTAGTAAAATAAAAATAGGATTTGGACCATTTTAGTTATTTTGGTTATTAAACCATATATGATCGTTTAGTTAACATAAAAATATATATTGGATAAGAAAATTAATAACTGTCAAATATTTTGTATTCTTAAAACTAAAGTGCATTTTATTAATATTTATTTATTTTAACTGGTACGAGACTTGTTAGTTTACTCCTTTATGGTAAGATGAAAGTTTTACAAAAACATTAATAATATAAACATGTATATATTTATATATCAGTATATTTGTAATAAAAGATATTTTATATTTGTTGTCTTACTAGATTTAATTATCAAATTCTCAACATAGAAATTACAAAAAACAACTATTTTTCTGACAGTAATTAAAAAAAAAAAAAAAAATAAAAATAAAGCATCACAAATAGAGTGATTAATTTACATATGTAACATATAATATTATTGACTTTGAATAGTCTATTACTATAAAAAAATACCAAAAATTAAGTACTAATTTTTCCATGGAGCTTCTTATAATATTCAGCATTCATACTTTCGAATTCAATTTTATTCTTTATATTGTGTTACTCTGTTACACTGTTGTATATTTTTAGCAGTTATGATAATATTCAAAACAAAAAAATAATTAACTCTAATATACTATAGTCAACAGTACGATTTGCAATTTTTTTTTTTTACATGACAGAGGCAAATTAAACACAAATGCAGTTACACATGAAAATAACTGATTGTCAACATAAACATTTGATGGATTCAAGGATAAAACACCAAAAGAAATGTATTTCAAAATTCTCTAATAAGTGGGCCACAGACATAATAGATAAATTGCACCAATACAATGATGCCCAATTTGATGCATTCTTCAATATTAGTGGATAACTAAAATTGTATTAGCATATGTTAACATATTAAAAACTGTAGTTCAAAATGGTGAAATAATCTCATTAAGTATTTTTAAACATTTAGTTCAAGCTGTCTTTCAGAGTTATAATTAATAATTCAAGTTAACTCACTAATGTTTAATGAGTCTATATTTTTAAAATATTATTAAAGTAAACTTTAATCTAGTACAATAGTACTTACATCTTATAGTAATATGTTGTGAAAATGCAACAGTTTAACCCCTTTCATAATCAATTTTTTTATTTTCTCATAACATCAATGAAAATTAAACTACTTTGTTTAGATTAATATTATAATTTTAATCTAAATATTAAATAATAGTTTATGCTATTGTCAATTTAAAAGTCACAAATATTATAGTGTGACAAACTAATCAAATTTACATCCACATCCTTTAAATATTAATCACCTTCATTTTAATATTTCTGAAACTTAGAATGAATTAGCTATTTGAAGAATTAAATTTTAATTCAAATTTGTTACATTAAATTGTATTGAGCATGCATATTTTATGATATAATATATATGAGTCATAAAATATAATCTGTGTTGCCCATAATAGATAATTTAAATGTGTATTAAAATAGATACTTTTTTAATTTTACTATGCTCGTACTTTGTAAAAGACATTTAAGAAATGTTTTTACTTTATTGTAATAATACATAATATATTGTTAGATCTATATATGGCGTTTTAATAAATTTATTTAGTACAATTTCGATCTACAAAAACACGTTGTTGGTATATTTTTAGATTTAAAAAAAAACTTTGGACCCTGTAAATCATTATATATTGTTAAAAAAACTTAAATTTAAAC